>JAHRHZ010000274.1:36059916-36104635 GCA_024137785.1 Ginglymostoma cirratum
CCCTTCATTTCTGATGAAGGGTCTAGGCCCGAAACGTCAAGTTTTCCTGCTTGACCTGCTGTGTTCATCCAGCCCCACGCTTGTTATCTCAGTGTCATAGAGCTGTACAGCATGGAAACAGACCCTTTGGTCTATACTGACCAGATATCCCAAATTAATCTAGTCCCATTTGCCAGAATTTGGTCCATATCCCTCTAAACCCTTCCTATTCATGCACTTTTATCTAGGTGCCTTTTAAATATTATAATTGTACCAGCCTCCACCGTCTCCTCTGGCAGCTCGTTCCACACATACATCACCCTCTGTGTGGAAAAAGTTGCCCCCTAGGTCCCTTTTAAGTCTTCCCCTCTCGCCTTAATTTGGATTCCTGTATCTTCAGAAAAAGAACTTGGCAATTCACCCTAGCCATGCCCCACAGTAGCTCACTGGTTAGCACTTCTGCCTCTCGGTGCCAGGAACCCGGGTTTGATTCCATCCTTGGCTGACTATCTGTGTGGAGTTTTCATATTCTCCCTGTGTCTACGTGGGTTTCATCCCACAGTCCAAAGATGTGCAGGCTTGGTGGATTGGCCAAGCTAAATTGCCCCTAGTGTCTAGGGATGTGTAGATTAGGTGGGTTATACAGGGATGGGTCTGGGTGGGATGCTGTGAGGGTTGGTGTGGACTTGTTGGGCCGAAGGGCCTGTTTCCACACTGTAGGGATTCTATGATCTATTCAGCTTCTCCCTAAGTCTCAAATCCTCCAAAGGTAACCCCACCTTGTAAATCTTTTCTGCAACTTTTCAAGTTTAACAACATCTTTCCTACAGTAGGGACACCAGAGCTGAATGCACTGTTCCAAAAGTGGCCTCACCAATGTCCTGTACGGTCGCAGCATGATTTCTCAACTCCTGTACTCAAATCGCTGACCAATAAAGGCAAGTACTCAGAACAACGAGCAAATCGCACCCAACCCAAAGGCACTTCCTACATTAATTCACATAGGTTGATGACTCCATGTTCTGAAGTTATCATCACGCCTCGATTTAAATACAAACTCTTTCCCTCTATGTTGGTTCATCAATGGAAAATGCTCCTGCTCTTTGGAAGTGTTCTGGGATCTTTCCCAATCGCAAAAACAATTTGAAACTGATGAAAGGCTGTAACTATGTCTGGTCTTTACCATAAAAAACCAGCATCCACAGGGAGCAGGCAGAAACATTGGGAATTCCAACAGGAGGTCAGTTGGCTGACTTTGGTAATGGCCAGTTGCGTTTGTTTTTTTTTGGGAACAGGTGACATGTCAGTAGCAGCTGGCTGATGGCTGCAGATTTCATTATCTGAAAATCTCCATCCTGTATGTCACATCAACTATTCCTCATTCTCTTGCGTACTCTCCCTTTGTGTTTGGTTATTGAATTTTCACAGCGAGTGTTCTATGTTATCAGATTTTACGTGGAATCTTTGCTGAACCTCCCTCCAGGGTGACTAATCATATATTTTAGGGTTGTCCCTGAACTCGCATCATTGTCCTGTGTTTTGAATGTTGGTTGCTCAGGATATTGTTTGTTCTGAATTCTTTTAGGTGGTGACTCACTTGGAGCCTGAGTGAGAGGATAGCCCATTGGGGGCATTCAGCAAGCCCAAGGGTAGGGTCTCCGTGTACAGGTTGGATGTGAGTCCAGAAGGAGAAGGGGTGTCTGCGTTTCATAGAATCCTTACGGTGTGGAAGTGGTCCATTTGGCCCATCAAGTCCACACTGATCCTTTGACAAACATCCCACCAAGACCCACCCCCCCCATTACAATATCCCTGTCACCCTATATTTCTCATGGCTAACCAACCCTCTAGCCTGCACATCATTGGACACTATTGGCCAATGATGTGCAGGCTAGAGGGTTGGTTAATGGCCAATTCACCTAACCCCCACAGCTTTGGACTGTGGGAAGAAACCCACGTAGATACAGGGAGAATGTACAAACTCCACACATTCAGTGGCCCAAGGGTGGATTCGAACCCAGGTTGCTGGCTTTGTGAGGTAGCAATGCTAACCACTGTGCCACCCAAGTTTCCATCAGGAGTCAGGGTGATAGGCTAATGATGAGCCCAAAGAGCCAGGAGTGGAATTTGGCCTGACTGGGGATGGCAGGGGAATGAGGACAGTGTAGAGGCGAGCTATCTGATTAGCAACCCCCTACCCCTTCTTAAAAACTGCATTGAAATGTACTTTATATTTTTACTCGAGTGGGTAGAAGGCACCTCAATTTAATGTTCACCCAGAAGGTCACATTGTCTCCTGAGGAACTGCCCCTCAGTCCTCCATAGGAGTGCCAGGCTAGTTTACACACTCAAGTGTGTGATAGGAGCTACGCTGATGGATCTGTGAGATCACCGGCACTAACTGACACCAGGTTAATATCAGATGTATCATCTTCACTGTGTAGAATGGGCAGGTTGGCTTTGATGTGGTTTGTCAGTTTGGAGCATGATTGGGTTTAATGTGGCAGCACAATTACAACCAAATAAAATTACAGGTTATCACTACAAAAAGTGTAATCCAACACCGTTTAGAGCAATTTAAGTATACAAGGTAATTGGACCGGAACAAGGTGCTATTTGTTTATTGAACATCGTGCTTGCTGCAGTCAGAGTTGAGCTACGCACTGTGTAAGCCAATACCTCTTGCAGCAGATCGAATATACATGAGAATTGCACCTTAAGGTGTGAACCACTCAAATCAATATCTGTTCAACCTGGAGCCCTTCAAATATGGGAAGCAGCAATGTTACAAAAGACTAAGAAATGGAAAACAGTTGCATGATTGCCTGATTTTAAAAATGACTGATTAAGTGTGAAGACTGTATTTCCAATTTTCTGTTTCCCTCCAAGGTTGAGGCATGTCACACTGTTCATCTCTTGTTGCGTTGAATAATGGGAAAATGATACTTGTTGTTTCGAGCTTCCTCAAGTGAACCCAAAGTGGAAACTAGAAGACCGCATCTGAAGCATATCCAAAGCAATCCGAGGCTGGCTGACCGACTCAGGAAGGAGCTTACAGTTGGAATGAATTGTTGACTCTCTGGGTGAGAGGTGTTATGTTAATGTGTGTACGGAATGTCAACTCAGAATTTGATGGTGAAGAACATTGATTTGTAAAAGAACCCATAATGGGGACTTTTTAATCTTTAGCAAAGGTCCTGTGGTCAGTGTGGAACTATTGCCATAAAGTCATAGAATCATAGGCTGTACAGCACGGAAACAGACCCTTCAGTCCAACACATCAATGCTGACCAGATATCCTAAATTAATCTAGTCACATTTGCCAGAATTTGGCCCAGATCCCTCTAAACCCTCCCTATTCATGTACCCATCCAGATGCCTTTTAAATGTTGTAATTGTACCCAGCCTCCAGCAGTTCATTCCATATGCACACCACCCTCTGTGTGAAAATGTTACTCCTTAGGTACCTTTTTAAATCTTTCCCCTCTCACCTTAAACCTATGCCCTTTAGTTTTCAGACTCCCCTACACTGGGGAAAAGATGTTAGCTATTCAACCTATCCATGCCCCTATTATTTTATAAACCTCTATAAGGTCACCCCTTGGTCTCCAATGCTCTAGGAAAAATACCCCAGCCTATTCAGCCTCTCCCTATAGCTCAAACCATCCAGCCCCAGAGAAGTCCTTGTAAATATTTTCTGAACCCTTTCAAGTTTAATATCCTTTCTATAACAGGCAAACCAGAATTGTACGTAGCATCCCAAAAGCGATGTAACTAATGTCCTGTGCAACTGTAGCATGACATCCCAACTCTTACACTCCATGCGGTGCTTTCCTATTCATCTAGACACTGTTATCATCATCATCGAGTTTTTGTGATTCATTGCCATCCATGGGAACTTCTCAAGATGGGAAGGGAAAACAGAACCTGCAAATGTTGAAATTATCCAATGAAGCCAGAATATGTTGAAGTACACAGCCATCCTAGGAATGCAATGACAATCTCAACGATCTTCCCACCATGTAGGGTCCACATCTGAGGCTCCACTCAGCCAAATACAAGACTTGGCTGCTGGAAAGAGAAGAAGTTCTGTTGGGGTGCTTTCTTGTGTTCTGGACCTCTCTCGTGAATTTCTTCTGTGTCTTGCAGACAACCTCCATCCCTCCATTTCAAAAAGCTCATTGGCTTCCTTGTCTTTAACTACATCTGTCATTAAAGGTAGCAGGACAGGTTGACAATGTTGCTAATAAAGCATATGGTATCTTAGACTGGTTTCCTAACGGTGAATAAACATGAGCAAGGAAGTTATATTGAATATTAAAACACTATTTAGACATAAATTGTCCACAATGTTCCAGCTTTGGGTGCCACACTTTAGGAATGATATCAAAACAATTGAAAGTGTGCAGAAGAGATTTATGAGACTGTTTCCAGCAATAAGGAACTTCAGTTCTGAAGACTGGTTGGAGGGGTTAACACTGCTGTCCTTGGAGAAGAGAAGGCGGAGGAGATTTAATTGAGCTAATCAAAATCATGAAGGGTTTGGATTGAGCAGACAGGGAGAAACTGTTCCCACTTGTGACGTGATTGGGAAGAAGAGAGTAGGAGTTTAGATCAATTGCCTAAAGAAGCAAAAACAATGTGAGAAAAATGTTTTCCTGCTGCGAATGATTAAAGTCTGGAATGCATTGCCTGAGACTATGGCAAAGGCAGGTTCAATTGATGCAGTCAATGTTCTGTGAAAGGGAACAGCCTTTTCTGAAGAAGGGTCCTGACCCGAAACGTCAACTTTCTTGCTCCTCTGCTGCCTGGCCTGCTGTGTTCCTCCATCTCCACCCTGTTATCTCTGAATCCAGCATCGGCAGTTCTTACTGTCTCTCAATCACCTCAACCTTTGCATCAGGACACGCATACTGTTGTTCCTCTCAATATCTGTCCCACTTCTCCCATCCCTCACTTTTGCTTTCAATCTGAGTTGATCTATTCTGCTATTAACACCTATTCTGAACCAATGCTTTGCCCCATTGGTTGACAGAAAAGCTGCACAGGGGGATGGGTAGGTTATGAAGGGTGTCACTAGGCTCTGTAGTGTCATTGGAAACAGTGGGCACTACTAGCACTGCCTGGGAGAAGGGAACACCATGGAAACATCTCATTTATCAAAATTCCACTGGGAAAGAGGCAAGAGATAAAAGTTGGTGAGGGCTAATGGCACCTTGCTGTGGTAGGAACCCTTTCATGAGGCGAAGGGTGTCCGACTAGGGCAGACCCCATTCTATTTTAAGTTGCTGGGTTTAAGATTTATTGATTAAATTAAGATTAATCTGAAATTGTAGAGCTAGTGTCACTAAGTGACCACGATAACTATCGACAATTGTGCACGAGCAAGCACAAAGTACTGGTGAAACTCGGCAGGTCTGACAGCATCTGTGGAGAGTCATACAGCATAGAAACAGGCCCTTCAGCCCAATACATCCACGCTGACCAGGTTTCCTAAACTGAACTAGTCCTATTAGCCTGCATTTGGCCTTTCATATCCATGTACCTGTACAAATGTCTTTTAAATGTTGTAATTGTACTCTCCTCTACCACTTCCTCTGGCATTTCATTCCACACGCACACACTACCCTCTGTGCAAGAGAAGTTGCCCCTTAGGTCTCTTTAAAATCTTTCCCCTTTCACCTTAAACCTATGCCCACTAGTTTTGGACACCCCTATCTGAGAAAGAAATCCTTTGTCTATTCACCCTATCCATGCACCTCATAATTTTATAAACCTGTATAAGGTCACCCCTCAGCCTCCAATGCTCCAGGAATAACAGTCCCAGCTTACCCAGCCTCTCCTTATGACTTGAACCCTCCAGTCTCAGTAACATTCTTGTAAACCTTTTTTGCATCCTTTCCAGTTTAATACCATCCTTCCTATGGCAGGGCGACCAGAATTGTACACAGTACACCAAATGTGGCCTCATCAATGTCTTCTGCAGCTGCAACATGGTGTCACAACCCCTGTACTCAATGCCCTGACCAATGAAGGCAAGCATGCCGAATGTGTTCTTCACCACCCTTTCTAACTGTGATGCTACGTTCAAGGAACTATGTACCTGCACCTCTCGATCTCCTTGTTCTACCAACGGTCCCCAGAGCCTGACATTAATTGTGCAAGCCCTGCCTTGGTTTGTCTTACCAAGATGTAACTTCTCACATTTATCTAAATTAAACTCCAACGGCCATTCCTCAGCCCAGGGGTCCAGTTGATCAAGATCCCATTGTACTCTTGGATAACCTTCTTCAAGATAGGGCAGCACAGTGACTCAGTGGTTAGCACTGCTGCCTCACTGTATCAGCGTCCCGAGTTCGATTCCACCCTCTGGCGACTGTCTGTGTGGAGTTTGCACGTTCTCCGTGTCAGCGTGGGTTTCCTCCCACAGTCCAAAGATGTGCAGGCCAGGTGTATTGGCCATGCTAAGTTGCCCGTAGTGTTCGGGGATGTGTAGATCAGGTGCATTATAGAGGGATGGGTCTGGGTGGGATGCTGCAATGGTCAGTGTGGACTTGTTGGGCTGAAGGCCCTGTTTCCACACTGTAGGGATTCTATGAATATCCACTATACCACCAACTTTGACGTCACCCGCGAACTTACTAACCATGCCTCCTATATTCTCATCCAAATCATTCATTATAAATGACAGACAACAGTAGACACAGCACCAATCCCTGCGGCACACCGCTGGTCAAAGGCCTTCAGTCTGAACAACAACCATCTCCCACCACCCTCTGTCTCCTACCATCAAGCCAATTTTGTATCCAGTTGACTAGCTCTCCCTAGCTCCCATGCGTTGTAACCTTACTAACCAATGTACCATGTGGAACCTCGTCAAAGGTCTTGCTACAGTCCATGTGGACAATGTCCACAGCTCTCTCTTCATCTCTCAATTTGATAACCTCTTCAAAAAAACTGAACCAAGTTGGTGAGAAATGATTTCCCATGCACAAACCTATGTTGACTACCCCTAACCAGTCCATGTCTTTCTAAATGCATGTAGATCCTGTAAGAATCCCCTCCAACATCTTACCCATTGCTGGCATTATGTTCACCGGTCTGTAGTTCCCTGGCTTTTCCTTGCAGTCTCTTCAATGGCGCAGAGAAACAGTTAATGCTTTATGTCCAATATGTCTCTTCTTCAGGACTCCAATGTTCACTTGTGTCCTTTAGGGAAGGAAGTTTACAGCCCTTACCTGGTCTGGCCTGCACGTGACTCCAAAGGCATAGCAATGTGGTTAACTCATAACTGCCCTCTGAAATGGCTGAGCAAGCCACTCAGTTCAATGGCAACTGGGGATGGACACCAAATGCTGGTCTTACAAGCAATGCCCGCATCCTGTGAAAGGCTAAGGAACAAAAGTCTGTGGAGTGGGGCTGAAATGCACGAGGTCACTCAGAGGTGATAGTGCAGGGATTGAGCATCAGGATGTGGCTGCACCTGAAAAGTTCACCTGCCTTTTTGTTTCTTTTCAGACGCCCACAGACATTTTTCAGACTCTTACTCCTTAATCACTCGTAACATACATAGGCCCGAGAATAGAAGCCAGCTTACTCCTACATATTTGACACTGTTCCTGAGAGCCAGCCGTTGCTAGGCACTTAAACGCACAGGTAATTGCTTGGCACTTGCCCACAACAGCAGCGATCGAAGATGGAATAGTGGGTTTTTTCTGTTTCAAAAGTGATGTGCATTATATGTATTTTTAACGTAGGTAGGCTTTGTGAAAATCCAGGCTGATGTTCCAGTGCAGAACTGAAAGACAACTGCACAATTGGGGGCACTATCTTTCAAATCGGACATCATACCAAGTCTAAATAAAATCCAAAATAAATGCGAATGCTGTAAATCAGGAACAAAAACAAAGTTGCTGGAAAAGCTCGGCAGGTCTGGCAGCATCTGTGAAGGAGAAGACAGAGTTAGCGTTTCGGGTCCAGTGACCCTTCCTCAGAGCTGTTCGAGGAAGGGTCACTGGACCTGAAACGTTAACTCTGTTTTCTCCTTCACAGATGCTGCCAGACCTGCCGAGCTTTTCCAGCAACTTTGTTTTTGATCATACCAAGTCTGCTTTGTTATGCTGGAACAAACAATCTGACAGCAATATTACAAATAAAAGCAGGGGACATATTGTCAACAATTATCTTGCGTTAACATCCTGGTCACTACTATACTGCTGCTCTGTGGACACTGACTTTGCACAGATTGAGCAAATCAAGGGCCGAGTGGCCTAATTTTGCTCCTATATCTTATGGTCTTCTGATTTAGCCTTGGGCAGTTGTGATGGGGTGGCTGGGGAATGGAGTTTGTGACTCTTTGGCCAGTGCTGAATAGATAAGAATGACCACCATCTACAAGGCACAAGTCAGGTGTGTGATTGAGTACTCCCCACTTGCCTGGTTGGGTGCAGCTCTAATAACACTCGACTGGAACTACATCCACTCCTGTACCACTGCCAATCTTCATGAATTTAAGCTGACTTTAAAGCTGAACTCTGCAGCTGTATTTCAATCCATGTATTCAAATCCTTCAGTAGCCACCCCTAGCCTTGTCTCTGTATCCTCCTCCTCCTCCTCCAACTCACAACTCAGCCTAGAAACTGTGCTTCTTTGATTTCTGCACTTTGCACATGCCTCTACCATTCATAGAATCCCTACAGTGTGGAAGAAGGCCATTTGGCCCATTGAGTGTACACTGACCCTCAAAAAAAGCATCCCACCAAGACCCAAACCCCTATCCTATCCCTGTAAATCTTCATTTCCCATGGCCAATCCACCTTGCCTGCACATCCCTGGACACTACGGGCAAGTTAGCATGGCCAATTCACCTAACCTGCACATCTTTGGATTGTGGGAGGAAACCCACGCGGACACTGGGAGAATGTGCAAACTCCACACAGACAGTGGCCTGAGGGTAGAATCGAACCCAGGTCCCTGGCGCTGTGAGGCAGCAGTGCTAACCACTGAACCACCATGCTGCCCATTCCTTTAGTATATTACGGAAAATGCTGGAAAAACTCAGATTCTGCAGAATCAACAGAGACTGGAATTTTCGCTACCGTTTCTGTCTGGCTTGCGCTCTTTGGCTTTCTTTTCATTTCTGACTTTTCTTTCAATTTCAGAATTCCAGCATCTGCAGTGTTTTTATTTTGTATTGGTTAAGTCGTCTTGACAGTTAGATTGTCTCCAGATGGTCTGGCATTGTGCTATGCAAATGTTACTTGCCACTTCTCCGCTCAAGCCTAAATATTGCCCAGGTCTTGCTGCGTTTGAACATGAAACCAAAACAAAGAACTGTGGATGCTGAAGATATGAAACAAAAACAAAAACAAGAACAGAAATTGCTGGGGAAACTCAGCAGGTCTGGAGAAAAAACAGACTCAACAGAGAAGACCTGAAGAAGGGTCAGCGGACT
This sequence comes from Ginglymostoma cirratum, assembly GCA_024137785.1. Classification (NCBI taxonomy): domain Eukaryota; kingdom Metazoa; phylum Chordata; class Chondrichthyes; order Orectolobiformes; family Ginglymostomatidae; genus Ginglymostoma; species Ginglymostoma cirratum. The sequence continues at coordinate 36,069,350 of JAHRHZ010000274.1, forward strand.
CAAAAATTCTGTTTGCTGCTACCAGACCTGCTGAGTTGCTCCAGAAATTTCTGTTTTTGCATTTTGAACATGGACTGCTTCAGTATCTAAGGAATCGTGAATGGTGGTGAACATTGAGCGGTCGTCTGATCACCTTTCTGATGGACGGGAGGGTTATGAAGCAGTTGAAGGTGGTTGGGCCTAGTCAAGCCTGTGCACACCCATGTTGGCTAACAAAATGACACCCATGAACACAAATCCCAGGAGCTGGAGTGATGAGCATTCATGATAAGCCAATAAATGCAAAAGAGGTTCCTGACTGTCAGGAAAACGGACTGAGTGCTGAAAACTTAAAGCAGAATGTGAAACCATCGTCGGCAGACTGAATTTTTGCTTCCCAACCACAGTTCGTGAAACTCCAGGTGGCCCAGTTGATTTTGTCCTTAACTTAGATGGTCTATGGCCTCTGTATTTGAGTTGTATGGGTTTGCTCAGCGCTCAACAACATGTTGGGGGGTAACTTCAGATCCAGTTTGCTTCTGACTGCCTCCTCCTGGGATCTTCAGCCTAATCCATTGCAGAGTTAGGTGAAGTTGCTTGAAGTTAGACAGCATTTGAAGCAGTAGTTCTCAGTGTGGGTTGTTTTTGGTTACCAATGGATACGAGAGTGAAATTGCTGTAGTTCTTCAATTTCTGCGACTGTTCAAAGGAAAAAACAAAGTACTTTGGATGTTGGAAATCAGAAACAGAATCAGATATTGCTGGTAAAGCTCAGCAGGTCTGGCAACATGTGGAGAGAAAGCAGAGTTAATGTTCTGAAGAAGGGTCACTGGACCCGAAACGCTAACTCTGCTTTCTCTCCACTCTTTCCAAACATGTTGCTAGGCCTGCTGAGTTTTTTTTCCCCAGCGATTTCTGATTTTGTATCTGAGGCTGTTGACTGAAATAGTAAACAGCAATCTCCCATGAGAGAGCAGATGTCAAGGCTCAACTCACCAGGGACAACCAGGAAGGGCTTGGAACAAATCCATTCAGCTGTTGAGAGAAAGCTTCTCAGCTCTTGTGTTCCAAAGGAGAAACAGTGAGTAAAATTAATATTGGGTGACTAAATTATCCATTCAATGGAAAAGGGATTTAAGGTTCAAACCAGCTGTCTTTCCCAAACTAAGAACAATGCACTATTGTCAGAAAATTATGAAGATAACTCTCGGTTTATTGAGCTACGTTTTTTTTTGTTTTATAGACAGTATAGGATGTAATTAGCTATTTGTTTGAATGTTCATTGAGGGAAGAATATTCATTGGGACAAAATAATTTAAGGAGTCATTCTTTGGGCATTAATTGCTCACTCGTATTGACCCTGAGAAGATGATAGTGGTAGTAATGATGACAAACCACCTTGGTACTAGTTGGGTGTAACCTAGTCCCTTGCCAGAAAAATGAAGAGTTAACTAAAACTATGGTGTACAATATGCCACACCATCAGGAAACTGTGTCAAATTTCAGAGGATCCCAGATTTTGGATCTGGTATGCCTTTCAAAGTATCCCATGTTGCTACTGGTTGCCCCTTTCTATATATATCCAGATCTTGTGTGATATTCATCAGTCAGCAGTGGCGTGTGTGATTTGTTTTCACATTTTAGTGTGTTGTCAATTGAGAATCCTATAGAGGAAATGAGCAATGATGAATCTCCTTGTGGCCTAAGCTAGAACCAGTCCAGAATGAAGCTGAACCTGTGCAGAGCCTGACCAGCTTGTCTTTTCAACAATGTCCAGTTATTGAGCCAGCTTTACTCAGATTTATAAAGCTGGATTTAGTGAGACACAGCAATATTGCACGGATTGTAACTCCACGCCAATTCTTTAAGAAATGGAAGAGTTCCACATTTCTGACAAAAGATTCCGAATAGAGTTTTCAAAAATGCAGAACAGTACTTCCATTCTGACAGTCAGAGGAAGACAACCCATGCACTGCTTTTCATGGTAGTCAGTAGCTGTATTCTGATAATTAAGATGCAGCATCACAGCTGCAGTGAATAGATAACTGCGTTAGGTCACTGTGAGGTTCGGATGCCTGGTGGTAGAAAGAAGTGAACGGAGGGTAGCATGCCAGGAGGGTAAGGAGTAGGGTACAAAGTAGCTAGGGTGGGGTACCAGGTGGTTAGGGTACTAGGTGGGTATAGGTACGAGTGCTAGCTGCAAGGTGGCAAGCAAGACAGGCAAGTAATGGTGTGTTCAGAGTAAATTAGGATGATATTGGATCCGATTGGGATGGAGGAGTGGCAGGAGGAGGGATTTCAGCCCAGCAGTTTGGGGAAGGGTAGTCGGGTCCCACGGTTGGGTAGTTTGTGGGTGGGGAGAGAAGGTTGGTTCTGAAGGCAGATGGGAAGGTTGGAGGGGATTTTGTTGGCTCCCGGGGTGAGGGAGTCGGGGAGAGGTGGGGTAGATGGACAGGTATTCATAGACTCATAGGATCCCTACAGTATGCAAGCAGGCTATTCGGCTCATCGAGTCCATACAGACCCTCTGAATAACATCCTACCCAACCCATCCCATCCCTGTAACACTGCATTTCCCATAGCTAAATGTTGTTGGATCATCAGGGTGGGGGTGTGCTACTGGGTGCCAAGGTAGAAGTGGTTTGTCAGTTTAGGCTCTAGAGAAGTCAGGGAGGTGTAGTTGGGAGTCGGTTTAACAGTTTCTTCAGAGTTAGACTGGGTATCTCATAGTCTAACTTTATTTTAACTTTAGTAGCACCCTCCCAGTTCTCCAATTTAAACGAATACTTTCAGAACATTTCAGGTGTAGGGGAATTTCTCAGCAGGATCTTCAATCTCCCTGGGAATTCCTTTTTGGAGTCTGCTTTATTCGAGATTCTACAGAGTCTTTGTGTGCTGCTGAAATGCCTACCCAGCCATGGGAAAATCCAGGCCATTGTTTTCGTTATGGACATGCACTTGAGCAAGTCTTTTTTTGTAATAGGGTTTAATTAATTTGTAAATGAGATGGGAGTAAGTTATGGTGTCGTTGTGAACTTAGTCATGCATTAGTGTTCCTCATGGGGGCGGTACCCTGTTTAGCTTCAGTGTGTTGCTCTGTTACCTGACCATCTTGTATAGTGACACCGTAGGCTTTGCTTCGCAATAACTGAGCAGTCTTGAATGAAGTCCCAAAAAATCCACCTTAGAACGTGTTGCAACATTTTCTTTTTAAGCAGACAACAACTGGTGGAGTGGCTCAAACCATAAATTCTCTGCGACAAAAATTGTCGATATTTTAGACATCCAACTCGAATGCCTGCATTTGGGGTATTGGATGTTGTTGATTCTGTATGTGGTCAGATTGCCTGCACAGTAGCATTAATGAATATTATATTAAGTAATATTGAGCCAATAAAGAAGACATCAGGTGATCAAAAGTTTAGTCAAAGAGGTAGATATGTCCACAAAGACTCTTACCAATTGTTATAGATGTGACATTGAAAGCATCCTGTCTGGATGCATCGCAGCGTGGTTTGGCAACTGGTCTTCCCAAGACCACAAGAAACTGCAGAGAGTCACGAACACAGCCCAGTCCACCACACAAACCAGCCTTCAATCTATTGACTCCATCTATACTTCCCATTGCCTCGGGAAAGTGACCAGCATACTCAAAGACCCCTCCCACCCTGGATATACTCTCTTCCACCCTCTTCCATCGGGCAGAAGATACAAAAGCTTGTATACACAGATGGATAGGTTCAAAACCTGCTTCTTCCCAACTATTAGTAGACTTCTGAATGGATCTCTGAAATTTTAAATTAAATGTTGATCTTGTTCTCTGTGCACCTTCTCTGCACCCATGACATTGTATTCTTAGCCATTCTATTACCTTAACGCACTTTGTACAGTATGATTTGCCTGTACTGTATGCAAAACAAAACTTTTCACTGTACCTGGGTATATGTAACAATAATAAATCAAATCAAAATCAGAATCAAAGATTTCGAGGAGTATCTTAATAGGTGAGCAGATTTAATGGGAATATCAGAGGTTTGGGCCTTAGGAGCTGAGGGCATGGTAACCAATGGTTGGTTGAAGGAAGTTAAAGGTAAGGTCACCTTAGTTCTACCAAGCTATAGGGCTGCTCTTGTTAGGGAGAGAGAAAGAGAGATGACCAGTGGTGGTTTAACCTGAGGGTCACCATGCATCAGGTGAGGGGAGATGTTGAGAAGGACAGCCCTTCGTGGTGACCTCAGTTGGTGCATGGAATAAGCCCATGCTGTTGCGTCACTCTACATTGCAAGACAGCTGTCCAGCCAACTGAACTAACCAGCTCTTGGTTGAAAGAAGTAAGGAATAGTCAAAAGGCCAGAATTTGAAGAAAAGATCTTTGAGAGCTGGTAGAATTCAGAAGATTAGGAGGACAGAGGAGAAAATCTATGGAATGATTTGGGTAAAGCTAAAAAGGCTCTGGAGCATGTAGGGCAATGAACAGAGGTGCTGGATGAACAGGACTGTGTCTAACTATATCGGCCAGACTGGTGATCAATAGGATTGGAACAGCTAGGTGGTTGTTTTTGACAATTGTGGATGTGATGGGCCAAAGGGGCTTTTCCTATGCTGTAGATCTCTATGACTGTATCATGGCAGAAGTCACACAACACCAGGATATCGTCCAACAGGTTTAATTGAAATCACAAGCTTTTGAAGTACTGCTCCTTCCTCAGCCGTCCACGGCACAGCGCTCCGAAATCTTGTGATTTCAAATAAACCTGTTTGACTATAACCTGATGTTGTGTGACTTCTGACCTTGCCTACCTCAATCCAATACTGACACCTCCACATCATGACTCTCTAACGGTATGGGGCTGGATGAACACAGCAGGTCAAGCAACATCATAGGAACAGGAAAACTTGACGTTTCGGGTTAGGCCCAAAACGTCAAGTTTTCCTGCTCCTATGATGTTGCTTGACCTGCCGTGTTCATCCAGCCCCATGCTTGTTATCTCGGATTCTCCAGCATCTGCAGTACCTTTTATCTCTAACGGTAGATTTGTTTTGCCTTCACTGTTTTGCTAATGTTAGTTTTTGTGGCAATCTGACAGATTCAGCACCATCTTTTTAAATTGTATCAGCTTTTCCTTTTGTAGCTTTTGTTTTATTTTAAAGTTCTGAAACGGCTGGCATGCAATTTGGATGCTTAACCCACATTTTGGGAATCGAAGCAGGTAGCTGGAGTTGGGAATTCAAGTAGATTTTTGGCTTTGCATGACTAGGCTATTTCCCGATACGCGCAGTATTTGTTCCAGGAAGGTGGGGGTATGTATGAAGTGGTAGCAGCAGGCCACCAACCCTGACGTTATCCCTCATTCATACCCTGGCCCCTTGCACTTCCCATGACCTCCTTGATATTCTTCATGGCCCTCAAAATGCCCATGAAAACACAACCCCTTTGATGCTGATTTACAGAGTCATAGGGTCAAACAGCACAGAAACGGACCCTTTGGTCCAACTCATTTAGTGCCAACTGGACATCCCAATCTAACCTAGTCCCATTTGCCAACATTTGGCTCATATCCTTCAAAACCCTTGCTGTTCATATATCCACCCAATGCTTTTTAAATGTTGTAATTGTACCCATCTCCTCCATCTCCACCATCTCCTCTGGTGGCTCATTCCAAACACGCACCACCCTCTGCATGAAAAAAGTTGCCCTTCAGGTTCCTTCTAAATCTTTCTCCTTGCACCTTAAACCTATGCCCTCTAGTTTTGGACTGCCCTGCCCCCTTGGAAAAAGCCCTTGGCTATTCACCCTCTCCATGCCCCTCATGATTTTATAAACTTCTTTAAGGTCACCCCTCAGTCTCCAATGCTCCAGGAAAAATAGCCCCCAGCCCATTCAGCCTCTCCCTACAGCTCACATCCTATGGAAGCTTTAAAATCTGCCTGAATGAACAGGCAGGGCAGGCTATTGGCTTCACAGTCCATCAGAACAGTTGTAACAGCACAGCAGCTTAACATATTCCCCACAACAGATGGGTGGGGGTGCTCAGAAACTCAGAAGAAAGGTCCTTGCTTGCAATCATCCACGGATACACTCACCCTGAGTTTTAACGTGGAGATAGCAAGAGCCACAGATGCTAGGTGACCTCTGCTGCCTGACCTGCTGTGGTCCTCCAGCTTCATACTGTGTTGTGTGTGAATTTTAACACACTGTTTTATATTACTAAGAAAATGCAGTACAAATGGAGTAATAAATGGTTCTGATATAGTGTTCTGTTACACAGAAACACTCGGCTCCATTCATTAAAGAATCAACCAGCCTTGGATTTCAACAAATGCAATGCCCCAGGCTTCCAGCAGCCTGATCATTTTTCCTCCAGGTTGTAGTGCTTTTGACAAATGGATTTCTCTGTCCAAACCCGTTTGGCAACGTGGAAGCGGTCTCTCTTTCCCCACTGCCCCGTCCTGCTATCAGATACAGAGTGGCTGAATCCCAGACAGTTTCAGGAGTTGGCTGCAAGACAGACAATGTCAACACCGAGGCCTCACTGGCTTTTCTTGGAGGCAAAGGCATGTTAGCCATGCCAGGAGGAATAGACAGGGCTGATATCCAGCATCAGAAAGATTACAATTTATTCACAATTTACAAGGATGTTTCCCGGACTGGAGGGTTTGTGCTATAGGGAGAGGCTGGGACTTCTCTCCCTGGAGCATCGGAGGCTGAGGGGTGACCTTATAGATGTTTATAAAATCCTGAGGGGCATGGGTAGGGTGAATAGCCAAGGTCTTTTTCCTAGGGTAGGGGATCCAAAACTAGAGGGCATAGGTTTAAGGTGAGAGGGGAAAGATTTAAAAAGGGACCTAAGGGGCAGGATTTTCACACAGAGGGTGGTGCATGTATGGTATGAACAGCCAACTGTTGTGGTGAAGAGATAAAAGGTACTGCAGATGCTGGAGAATCTGAGATAACAAGCATGGGGCTGGATGAACACAGCAGGTCAAGCAGCATCATAGGAGCAGGAAAACTTGACGTTTCGGGCCTAAACCCTTCATCAGAAATGGGGGAGGGGAAGAGGGTTCTGAAATAAATAGGGAGAGAGGGGGAGGCGGATAGAGGATGGATAGAGGAGAGGATAGGTGGAGGCTGGTATGATAGCAACATTTAAAAGGCATCTGTATGGGTGTATGTATAGGAAGGGTTTAGAGGGGACTGGACCAAACCCAGGCAAATGAGACTAGTTCAGTTTAGGAAACCTGGTCAGCGTGGATGAGTTGGACCAAAGAGTCTGTTTCCATGCTGTATGGCTCTGTCTGTTGGCTACACTGCAATGGGAGACCCATCAGATTGGTCTGACTTAGCCATGCTCAGTGGTTGCACTCTCACCTCTGAACCAGGATCACCCACTTCCCCATTCAACTTTGACTAAAACTAAGGCCCTATCTGTTCCTCTGTGACTGGTGTGAAAGATTCCACTGAACTACTTTGCTTAAGACTAGGCTGGTGTTCTATCGTGGCTAATATTAAAACCTCCACAAGGATTGCAAACCACAAAAACAGGTCAATATAGTTTGTCTCTAATACTCTGTCTCACATGGTTGACCAGGAAATGTCTTTTTCACCTGTGCCATTGGATGTATGTTGGAAGGTTTTGCAAATTGAGACTCAATGGGTTTGGCCTATAAATGGTCATCAAGTTCTGGAATGGAGCTTGAGCCCTTAGCTTTCAGAAGCAGGGATGCTATTCACTGCTGCATGCTGCCTTCCTATGTGGGATCATGTGCAGAATTGGCAACTGAAGAGTGACTGTACTTCCAAGACATTGGAGCCAAATATACCATCCAAGCCCTGTGGCACAGTGGTAATGTGCTTACCTCTGGGCTAGAAGACCTAAGTTTAAGTCCCACCTTCAGGTGTGTAATGACCTGTGGGGATTGGTTTAGAAAATAAGGACCATCCAAGATCTCTTGTGGTTGTTACAGAATCACAGAATTGTCATGGTGGAGAAGGAAGACTATTTGACCCATCGTGTCTGCATTTCCTCTCTGAGCATTTTGACTTGGTGCCAAACTCCTGCCTTTTCTCCGTAACCCTGTTTTAATTTAAATAATCACCCAATACTCTCAGAATGGTCTGTTTTGGCTCTGCCTCTGTCACACTCTGAGTCTGTGCTTTTCCAGACACGAAACACTTGCTGCATGGAAAAGGCTATTTCTCACCTCGCATTTTCTTCTTTAGCAAAACACTTCAAAACCGTACCCTTTGATTCTCAATCTTTCCAAGAGAGGGGAATAGTTTCTCCCTATCCTCCCTGTCCAGTGATTTTGAAAACTTCTACCAAATCTCCACTTAGCCTTGTTTTCGAGGAAACAGTCTCAATTTCTCTCAAATGTCCTCATAATCGAAGTTTCTCATCCCTGGAACCATTCCAGTAAAATCTCTTATCAAAACTTTATATTAGATAGTGGTTCTGAAGGGGTTATTGTTCATGTTACATTTGGCTCCATGCACACTTTTAACATGATACACACAGTCAGTGGATAGAGACAGGATTTTCTACTGTAATAGTCAGAGGGAGCAGATGTATTTGTACCAGCTCCTGAGGGTGCTAGTAATTTGAACTATAGAAATGACACAGCACAGAAGGAGACCATTCAGCCAATCTTGTCTGTGCTGACCCAAAGACACCTAGATACCCTTTTTAGTCCCATCTTCCTGCACATGGAAGCCCTGTAGCTTACAGCACTTAAGGTGCAGATCCAGGTACTTTTTAAAACAATTTAGGGTCTCTGCCTCTACCACCAACTCAGGCAGTGAATTCCAGACACCTACCACCCACTGCATTTAATTCAAAAAAAAGGATTTTCCTCAGGTCCTCTCTAATTCTTCTGCCAGTTAGCTTCAGTTTCTGACCCCAGATTTTTGAACTCTCTGCGAAGGGAAACAGGTTCCACCTGTCTATCCTATCTTTACCCCTCACAGTTTTATACACCCCAATCATGTCGCCCTTCAGCCTTCTCTGTTCCAAGGAAAACAGCCCCGACCTTTCCAATCTCTCCTCATAACTACAATTCTACAGCCCTGGCAACATTCCAGTAAATCCTGTCTGTAGAGAAATTATGTCCTTCCTGTCATGTGGTGACCAGAACTGTTCCATTTGTGGCCTCACCAGTGTCTTATATGGTTTCATCATTATATCCCTACTTTTGTATTCTGTACCTCTGCCAGTGAAGGATAGCATTCCATATGCCTTCTTTACAACCTTATCTACCTGGACTGCTCCCTTTAGGGATCTGTGCAGTTGAACATCAATATCTCCCACTTCATCTGCTACTCTAATTCTGGCCTGACCAACTATAGTTGTACGCATTGCCATTCTGCAGTAAACGTTCCTGTTTATCTGAGAATGGCCCTAGCTATAGATGCTTTTAAATGCTGTATGTTCTGCCACTCATCACTAGAGAGACTCAAGACAAGACTAATTCAAAGAACCTTTACCTGATGCCACATGCCAGTAGAGGTGGCAAAAAGTATAAGGTGCCGATAGTGATCTCTTGGGGAAATACCAATATGGTCACAACTTTGCTGCAGTTTAACACTGGAAATTATTTTGAGAAGACATCAACTTCTTCTCAGGCTCTAACTTCAATAAATTCACAGACATCTCAAATTCACACTGTTGCTTTCGCTTCTTCTAAGTATTTAGGTATCTGTAAGAATAACTGCTGCTGTTTATAGCTGATAGCTACTTCAAAATCCTTATCCAAAGTTAACCACTGGAGAGCTACTGCTATTCAATAGCACTTTTGCCCAGTGATCAAGGAGGCCCTTGTTTCACAATAGGCAGCAGATTGTGAATCAACAGCAATTCAACTGAATCAATTCCAAGCAGCTCAGCGCTGCTGAATGAAACATTACACTCTCAAAGGCCTGAATGACCACAGGTCCGGGAAGGATCCTGACTTGGCTAAAATAGATCCCAATCACCAATTCATCTCCAACCCCAGCACCCACTATTTTCCCATGGGCGGCAGGAGGTGGGGGAGGGCAGAGGAGCGGGGCATGGCATAGCGGAGGGGCGGGGCAGGGCTTGGCTTGTTAGCATGTCAATGGGTCACAGGCAGATACCCTCAGACAGAATCTAATTTCCATCGAGATGTCCAGAACACGGCTCATAGGCTTTTGATGTTTGAGCAAAAGTCTAAAGCCGTCTGAGCCATTTGAAGAGGTAATTATCCACATGGAGAATTCCAGGTACCGCGCTGGGAGAGGCTAGCTGCTTTCTGGGATTGTTACAAGTAGATAAATGTGAGATGTAGTAAGGCAAACCCTGACAGGACTTATACAGTTAATGGGAGGGTCGTGGGGAGCATTGCCAAATAAAGAGACCTTGGGGTGCAGGTTCATATTCCTTGAAGGTGGAGTCACAGGTAGACAGGGTAGTGAGGAAGGCTTTTGGTACACTTGCCTTTATTCATCAGCGCATTGAGCATAGGAGCTATGATGTCATGTTGCGGCTGTATGGGACACTGGTTAGGCCACTTTAGGAATATTGTGGTCAGTTCTGTTCCCCCTGCTATAGGAAGGATGTTGTTAAACTTGAAAGGGTGTAGAAAAGATTTGAAAAGATGTTGCTGGGGTTTGGAGATTTTGAACTATAGTGAGAGGCTGAATAGACTGGGGCTATTTTCCCTGGAGCATCGGAGATTTAGGGGTGACTTTTATACAGGTTTATATAATCATGAGGGGCATGGATTGGATAAATAGCCAAAGTATTTTCCCCAGGATAGGGGAATCTAAAACTAGAGGTCATAGGTTTAAGGTGAGAGGGGAAAGATTTTAAAAAGAGACCTGAGGGGCAACTTTTTCACACAAAGCGTGGTGCACGTAAGGAATGAGCTGCCAGAGGGAGTGGCACAATTTGCTACAGATACACACATCCCATGAATGAATTAAAAAAAACAGACCACTCACTCAGCATAGAACATCTGATGAATTGTACATTAAGATGCTTGGATAACGGGGAGTGAATGAAGGCAGTCAGGCTGCTGTGAAGCCAGGTACAATTATGGCATTTACAAGGCATGTGGATGGGTATATGAATAGGAAGGGTTGAGAAGGGATATCGGCCAAATGCTGGCAAGTGGGACTAGATTAATTGAGGATACCTGGTCAGCATGGATGAGTTAGACCGAAGGGTCTGTTTCTGTGCTGTATGACTCTATAAAATCATAAAAGGATCATAGAATACATGGCTGTGCAAAAAATAAGCTCAGTGGTCTGTTAAGCTGTTATCCATTTCAATCTTGTCTTTCAGTTTCACTAAACTGCCTGTTGACATACGCCTGAGTGTTATCATTCTAAACGTCACTTGCCTGGCTCCACAATCAATCATTATTAAGGAAGGAGTGGTCTGTAAACTCAGAATTTAGTTGACAGGTTTTGTGAGACTGGAAATATGAATGTATTTTCACAATGGATTAACGACTGGCAGCACTTTAAATATAAGCAATGGATTTTTATCAGCAAGATTGTTTAGAAATTTGGGAACAGAAATAGAACATTTAGATACTGAAACCTCAGTAAGACTATGTATGACCTGGTTATGGTGTCCCTCCACCTTCCTGTCTGTACTACTTTACCGTTGACTCACTTGGCACACAGCATTTTAACCTATTTTATTTCACCATGGCCTCTCAGATCTGCCCATGGTTCACACTGGCTGAGTTGGCAAGAAGTGTGTAAGGGCTAAGGGTGCTCTCTGGGAGTTCATGTGTTGACACTGAGATGGCAGAGGGTCTATAAAGTGACATTGGGAGTAAGTAAAAGGATACAGTTTGTCATGGAGGACACCAGAGAGGTGGGAGAGAGCCTGAAATAGCTCAATGGGGCTTGGGGGATGAGGGGCATTAAGGGTTGGATTTTGTTGGGTCTGGTACAGCTGGGATGAAGTCGAAGGCTGACTTTTCTCACTGAACATTACTTAAGGTGTCTCCTCTCCCCTGACAACCCAGGACAAAAAAATTACAACATCCAGTGCACTTTCTGCTGAGTGGAATTAGCAATGTCAGGATTTAGGAGTGAAAATTCAGCCCAAGGGTCTCTCACGCCAGATGCACCCTGTCCCTGATCTGAAGCCTCATTTTCTACAGCCCACGTTTCCCTCCATTGGGGTGGCTCTGATAATTTACTGACACCGGCCTGATTGCCATCACCCATTCCCCATTACCTGAGCACCTTAATGTACAATTGATCACGCGTTCAATGCTGAGTGAGTGGTCTTTTTTAATTTAATTCATTCACAGCATATTTACGTCTGTAGCAAATTCAGCATTTATTGTCCTTCCCAAATTACGAATTGATGAATGAGAAGCTGACAATGAGTTCCTTCTTGAACTACTGCTGTTCTTTGGGTGTAGGACACCCAACGTGCAGTCAGTGAGGTAGAACATAGAACATAGAACTGTGCAGCACAAGAACAAGCACTCCGGCCCACCATGTGCCAAGTGTGCCACCAAATTAAACTAATCCCTTCTGCCTGCCCTTGCTCCACATCCCTCCATTTCTTGCATAGTTTTGTGCTTATTTAAAAGTCCCTTAAATGTCCCTATTGTGTGTTTCCACCACCAACCCTGGCAACACATTCTACATAAAACTTATCCCTCACATCTCCTTTGAACTTCCTCCTACTCTCGCTTTAAATGTGTGCCCCCTCATATTAGACATTTCAAATGTGGGAAAAAGATTTTGACCATCAACCCTATCTATGCATCTCATAATTTTGTAGACTTCTATCAAGTTTCCCCTCAGCCTCTGCCGCTCCAAGGAAAACAACCTGAGTTTTCCTAGCCCCTCCTTATAGCTCATACCCTCTAATCCAAGCAGCATCCTGGTAAACCTTTTCCACGCCCTCGCCAAAGCCTCACATCCTCCAAATACAGGTAGTTTCACGATTTGGACGCAGTGACGCTGAAGAAATGCAGATGTAGTCCCAAGTCAGTGGTGAGTTGATTGGAGGGTGGGCGTGTTCACATTTATCTGCTGCCCTTGTCTTTCTAAGTGGTGGAGGTGATGGTGTTGGAAGCTGCTGCCTGTTGGCTTTTGAGTTCCTTAAGTGCACCATGTGGATGGTAAACATGGCTGCCACTGTGCAATGGTAGTGAAGAGAGTGAATGTTGAATGGTGGATGGATAGATACCAACATTTTAGTTGGGATGCAGCTGGTTCAAAACTACCTCTTCATATTATTGCCAGAATGTTATCAATAGCCATAGCCTTTACTGTATTCAGTCCTTCAACCACTTATTAATATTCTGTCGAGAAAATGAAATTGGTGAATGACTGGTATCTGTGATGCTGGGGACCTCATTGGAGGCAGAGTTGGATCATCCACTTCACGCTTCAGGCTGAAGGTGATGCAAATGCCTCAGCCTTGCCTATTGCACTGATGTGCTGGGCTCCCCTAGTTTTTGAAGATGAGGATATTTGTGAAACATTCTCCTCCGGTAAGTTCTTTAATTGGCCACCACCATTCATGATGGGACATGTCGGGTCTGCAGAGATTGGATCTGATCCATTGTCAGGGGTAGCTTCTCTCTGTTTATTGAGCATTGCTCCTGCTGTTTTGACATTCCTGGCAACCCGAGTTGTAGAGTCACCAGGTCGGCGTTACCCATTTGTAGATTCGCCTGGAGCTGCTCCTGAATTCTTCATTATACCTGGGTTGACCCGTGGATTGGAAAGGATGCTGTCTGGCCTGCTGTGTTCCTCCAGCTCCACACTGTGTTGTCTCTAGTTTATTATTTCTTCTCGTAACTCAAACCCCCGAAGTCCAAGTATCATTCTTATAAACCCATGTCTGTTCCCTCCAAGACCAATCTATCGTTCCTAAGATCTGTTCAGAGTACCCCCAGTCAGGTCTGACCAGGGTTTTGCATTACTTGTACGCTAGGTCACTAGGTACAAAAGCCAGCATTCTGTTAGCTTTCTGGATTATTTTCCGATCTGTTTGTGAAATTTTAAAGACTTCTGCACTTGGAAACCCCAAGTCTCTTTGGACATCCACTGTTTTTCACTTTATACTATCTAGAAACCTTTTCCGGTCAATCCTTTTCCGGTCTATAGTGGATAACCTCACGCTTGCTGACATTGAATTCCATCTGCCATGGGTTTTGCCCATTCACATCATCTATCAATATCCCTTTGTAGTTTTATGCTTTAATCTACACTGTCTACAATGCTGCTTTGGTCAAATAGGTTTCTCCCTTTCATTGGCTCTCCCACTACCTACTGAAGACCCACTCCCCACCCCCACCACCCCCCAACAGAGTCCACTCCAACTCCTTGCTACCCGGAATGTGTCTTCCAAGTGGTATCCAACATGAAGGTGTGTTGATTTGCCATCTTGAGGAAGGGCAGTGGGTGGTAGCCTTGCCCAAGTTTAACCTGGTGCCATGAGACTTCATGGGTGGCACCATCTTTGGTAAGTTGGTCCTGCTGATGGGACAGAACCGACACAGGGATGGTGGCAGACTAATCTGGGACGTAGGATGTTGGGTATAATTTAGATCAGGCTGTTACGTGACTTGGCCATCACTGAAAGACCATAAGATATTGCAGCTTAAGTAGGCCATTCAGCCCATCAAGTCTGCACTGCTGTTCAGTGAGATCACGCTGATCTGATAACCTTTAATGCCACTATCTTACTCTTCCAATTATATAATCCATCCCCAGATGCTAATGAGGTAAACATTACAGTGTGCTGTAGGAACAAAAACAAAGTTGCTGGAAAGCTCAGCAGGCCTGAGGAAGGTGCACCGGACCCGAAACGTTAACTGTGTTTTCTCCTCCACAGATGCTGCCAGGCCTGCTGAGCTTTTCCAGCAACTTTGTTTTTGTTCCTGATTTCCAGCATCCGCAGTTCTTTTGGTTTTTATTTAGTACAGTGTGCTGTCTCTGGTGGTCAGTGGTCTGTCTGGTTTCAATCTTCTATTATCTTGTAATGATTTGCCATGTGTGGATTGCTTGATAAACCTCTCTGGGGACAGTTAAGAGTCGGCCACACATTACGTGGCTTCATAAGCACCATACGGATTGGGCAAAGATCACAGACTTCTGCTGAAGGACATTCATTACCCAGATCGTTTCTTATAAGAATCCAGTAGCTTTGTGGTCACTATTAGACTAGCACTTTATTCCAGACTCATTTATTAATCAAATTGAGATTCCACCAAGTTGTATGTGGGATTTGAACCCGTTTTGATGGAGCATTAGTCCAGAACTCTGTCACTACTTCTGTGCTCTAACAATCTACAAAACTGTGCTGCATTGAATGGTTGATTTCTGCACTGTACCTGTGAATTGACATACAATTTACAACAAAGCTCTGTTATGTGTGATTTGCATCGAATAGCAGACACGCTGTAATGATTAGAATATGCATTAGTTGACGTATTCACTCTTGACACACATTGCATTACACAACAGACTTGGCCACGTTAACTGTCAAAATGAAATTGAAGTAACTATTCTTTCTTTCTGTTCGGCAGAACATGTGATTTGGCCTTTGTCTTGTGGCAGAAAGCGTCAAAATGATCTCTGCAAAAGACATGCAGAAGAAGAAGCTCTCGAAGGACAGCATGACCTTACTTCCCTGTTTCTACTTTGTCGAGGTGAGTCTTGTGTGTTGGAGGCAAGCGCTGTTAACTGTGCATAAATGGAACAGGAAAGAGTGGAGAGAGACTCTGACTGACTCCTGTTCACTCCCAATACTCAAGTTTCCCTTTGCATCTCTCTGTGTTTTACAATCATTTCACTCCATTTGGTGTTTCATACATCAGAAGGCCATTTCTATAAATATATCTCTCAGCCTGGTAATGTTCACACTGCATTCCAACCTGGGCTGTTTATCCTCCAGCAGACATTCAGAAGAAAGAAAGACTTGACGCAGTATCCCACATAACCTTTGGGTGCCAGCAAATCAAACTGTGACTGCTGTTGTAATTTCAGAAAAGCAGGTGCACAGCAGGATCCCACAAACAACGATGTGACAATGATAAAACCGGTTTTTATAGTCATGTTGCTCAAGGGCCAAATTTTGGCTGGTGCATGAGGGATAATTCCCTTTTTTTCTGTCAGAATTGGTTACGGAATCTTTTGTGTTCTCCAGAGAAACCAAATATCTTAATGTTTAACTTCTGACAGTGCAGTATTGCAGTATTAGCCTGGCTTGAATGTTTGCAGTGAAACTTTCTGACTCGGAGAATTACAAATTACCAGCTGAAGTACAGCCAGCACAATAGATAGTAAACACTTCTCAGCTGTGTCGACCATAATGTAATCTAAGAGCAGCTCACGTGTTCCATAGAATTACATCTGAGTCCATTACGGAGAAACAGACCATTCAGTTCAACTGATCAAGGCTGGTGTTTATCTTCTCCTCAAGCCTTCTCTTTATCAAACCCTATCAGAATATCTTATTGCTCCTGCTTTTCTAGCTTTCCGTTAACTGCACCTGTGTTTCCTTCCACTATATAATAGTGAAGTTTCACTTTTGAATCAGCCTTAGGTAAAAAGGTTCCTCATGATTTCCCTATTAGCTTTCCTGACCTTGCCAAACCAATATGCACACTTCCCATTTTAATGGTGCTTTAGTTAGGCAAATATCTGGCACTTAAGACATAAAAGGCAGGATTAGGTCATTAACCCAATTTGGTGATGAATGAGGGGTCAGTTGGCTCTAGGCAATGACATTTGTAAACTACAACTTTAGCGTTAAGTGAAGGACGGTTTCCTGACAGTGAATAATTACAATGAGAACCCACTCCATCATTCAGTGAAAGAGATGGATGTAATGGTCCAAGATTGTATAGCATCGCCCACCTCTCAGGAACTGTTACAGTCAATAGATAAAATAATGGCCCAGCCAGCTGTTATAAAGTCATAGTCACACAGCATGGGAACAGACCCTTCAGTCTGACTTCTTCCATGCCAACCATGTTGCTAAACTAAACTAGTCCCACTTGCCTGCATGTGGCCCATATCCTTCCAAACCTTTCCTATTCATGTACACATCCAAATGTCTTTTCAATGTTGTAATTGTACCAGCCTCCACCACATCCTCTGGTAGTTCACTTCACACACGAACCACTCTCTGTGTAAAAAAAGTTACCCCTCACGTCCTTTTTAAAACTTTCTCCTCTCACCTTAAAAATATGCCGCCTAGTTTTGAAGACTTTCCCCCAAGGAAAAAGACCCTTGCTATTCACCTTATCTATGCCCCTTGTGATTTTATAAGTCACCCCTCAACCTCTTACACTCCAGTGAAAAGGTCCCAATCTATCCAGCCTATTTTATAACTCAAACTCTCCATTCCCTACAACATTTTGCTAAACTTTTTGGAACACTGTCCAGTTTGATAATATTCTTTCTAGAGGAAGGCAACCAGAAATGGGCACCATACTCCAGAAGAGGCCTCACCAATGTGCCATACAACCTTAACATGACATCCCAACTCCTTTACTCAGAGGTCTGAGCGATGAAGGAGAGCATATTAAACGCCATCTTAAGCACCTTGGCTACCTGTGACTGAACCCTACAGACTATTCGGCGAATTGAGCAGTCTCGGCTGCCTGTCCTTGATCCTCTCAAGCTGACATTGATTGAGACTGAAAGGATGTTTGGTTTTGGGTGGGTGTCTTAACTGGGTCTTTTCAGAGGAGATGAGCTACAGATCTGTGCAAAATGAGCTGTCATGATGTAATTCTTTAACAAATGACTGAGGAAAGAAAGGATGACTAATGTGTTACTAGGTGATTTAAACTGTAATCCTTTAAAAACCCCAAAATGCACACAGTCATTTTTTCTTAACATTTGTGACAAACAGTCTTTCTTAACAGTGGAAACATATAGACAGGAAGAAACAAAATTTTGAAGATCAATAGTCTAGATCTCAAAGGCGAGTTAAATTGCCTCTGTCAGTTCCTTCTGATTTTTTTTTTAGCATTTATGTCACATTAAGATTAGGTGTCTGTGATGTGAGTGTTGTTCTCCATTTCAGTTGTTAATCCAAAGGGCCCAGGACTTGTATCAGCTTTCCTTCTCTTAAATTTCTTGGTGGTCCGTCACACTGGGCGAAAGTCAGAGAGGGAGATGTTTTCAGTTTGCTGACTCTGCATGTCTTTCGCTGCTCGGTAATTACAGACCTGAAATAAATTGCAATTTGACCAATCCAAGGGCTGTCGGCAGGTAATCTTTCTTTAAGTCAGAGTCCTGGTGCCACCTCATTACTTGGAAAAGCAACATTATCTTGCACAGCTAAAAATGTGCACCACTTGATTGTTCCGATTTGCAGAACTCTGCTGGTATTTACAGCTGTACCACAATCCGTCATTCGTTTCAAGTTAGAGTCCAAAGCTCCCTTACAGAGCCCATTCTGAGACTGTGGAAAGCCAGGCAATTGTCAAAGACAAATTACATTGAGTGTTCTCGCTGAGGTCATTCTTACGTGAATCAGGAGTAGGAGTAGACATTCAGCTCCTTGAGCCTGCAACACCACTCACTAAGATTATGACTGATCTGATTTTGGTCTCATCGCCACATTCTTGCCTACCCCTGATAACCTCTGATGAAATCTAGTCAAAAATCTATTTACCTCTGTCTTAAAAATATTCATTGACACAGCTTCCACCGACCTCTGGGTAAAGAATTCTAAAGACTCATGAACTTTTGAAAGGAAGATTTCTCCTCATTTCTGCTTTAACCGGATGACCCCTTATTTTAAAACTGTAATCCTTCCTGGAAACCTCCCTAACCCCCCACCTACACTCACCTTTACTGGCTCCATCCCCGCCTCTTCGACTTGTCTGCCTCCTCTCCACCTATCCTCTCCTCTATCCATCCTCTATCCGCCTCCCCCTCTCTCCCTATTTATTTCAGAACCCTCTTCCCCTCCCCCACTTCTGATGAAGGGTCTAGGCCCGAAACGTCAAGCTTTCCTGCTCCTATGATGCTGCTTGGCCTCCTGTGTTCATCCAGCTCCACACCTTGTTATCTCGGATTCTCCTGCATCGGCAGTACCTTTTATCTCTATCCTTCCTGGAATGTCTATTTATTTCCTTTGTCGTGAAGACCTGTAAAATATCCATTCAATTTGTTTCCTAGTTTTCCATGATTAATTCCCCAGACTCGTTCTCCAATGGAGCAATTCTCACGTTACTTTTCCTTATTATTTTGAAACAGGGCAGTGCCCTAATATTCGATCATCATGGTATGGGAAAGCAACGGAGACAAAGAAGAAAACCTGCTCATTTTCTCTGCTTTAATTTGTGAAGTAACGGATGTAAATTATAAATATATGCAATGAGGAACAGCATTGTTCTAGTGCTGGATACCAAAGTAGTCAGACGAATTAAAAAACAATCTTGCATTTAGATAGCACCCTTCACAATCACTTTAAAGCAAGTGAAGCATGTGATTTTTAAAATTTTTATTTCTTTATATTTCCATTTTTATCCTGAGAAGACTAGTGCCAAACTTTTTAACTTATCTCCTCCTTTTTCTGCTTCTGTAACTAAGATTTTGTACTGAGGTACTTAGTACCTAAGATGGCGCCATGTATAGCAACATTGTACACTGTTCACTGTACTCTTGTACCCCGTACTTGAGTACACATGACAATAAAACCGAAATCTAAATCTATATCATTTGAGAAGTATAGTCATTGTTGTATTGAGGGAAATACAGTCAATTTGCACCCAGCCAAGCTCCTGCAAAACAGCCATTGTAATAAGCAGAAACCTGTTTGAGCACAGTTGGTTGAGGGATGAATGTTGGCCTGGATATGTTTCTAGAGGTTGTGAGGTATCGTGGAAATTGCACTAAGAGATTGTAGAATCTGCTGGGTGTCTGTTGTCCCAGACCTGCCTTCACACACAAGCACCCAAGAAGGGGCCCATGGAGGAGGGATAAGAGATTAGTTCTAAATGAAAGTTCACATTGCCCTGCAGATACTGATCAAACTTGTGACTACTCAGTGAGGAAGATGAGGACCGGGGAACATGAAGACAGCATTAAACAGGGTAAAAAAAGGCTACTCTGTTTCCGTTAGTTGGTATGTCAGTAACCAGAGGTCAGAATTTCAAGATTGTCAGCGAGGATTGTCAACTGGGAGTGACATGAGGAGAAACTGCTATCCTCAGAGAGTTGTTAGGTTTTGAAGAGTGGTGGAGGCAGATTCCTTAGGAGATTTCATAAAGAAAACTGGATATATATTTGAAAGGGTTAAAGTTAGAGGGCTACAAAGATAACGCTGGAGAATAGAACTACTTGGGTACATCTTTCAGGAGCTAGTACAGATATGATGGATCAAACGGTCTCCTTCTGTACTGTAAAATTCTATGATTCTACAAAATATTCCACAGGATGTTCCACAATAGTTATCGCATTGAAAAGTTGGCATGACAACAACAAACAGGGTCAGCAAATCACAGAATGCTGGGATGTTGCATGTCAACACATGGGCTAGATTACCTGATGTTAAAATTACGCAGTTACCACAGATGTCCTGCACAGCATCAGGCCATTCAGCCCGTCTGGTCTGGTCTTACTACATCAAACCCAATCATTCTTTTCTGACGTGAAATCCAAGTACTACGGATGCTAAAACTCTGAAATAAAAACAGCAAGTATTGGACACTACTGAGGAGGGCTGGCAGCATCTGTAGGGAGAGAACAATAGAATTTAATGAGAGAGTCAGGGGTTGGGAGGATTGAAAGTGGACATCCTCCATGGACAAGTGGACATGCTGCAAACAAACCCAGCAAACCTTGCCAGTTTTTCCCCTTGTCGTATCCACCCACCCCCACCCCCTCACTGTCTCCATTGGCTCAAGATCATCATTGGCACAATGAGCCCCTTGATGCCAACTTAAGGACTTCAGTTGGCATCTGTGACTTAGACTGCCGCAAGCCTTCTCCTACCCTAGCCTCCAGACATAATCAGCAGTGGCAAGACAGAACCCTATCCCTCACTCTCTGGACTGATCAAATGCCCTTCCAACCTTGGAACTGAAGGAATTGTATTTGAGATATTTTATCAGGCCCCTGTAATCAGCATTTCCTCATGTTTGTTCCTCCAGCATGGGCTGAGACAATTCTGTTTGCCTGAACTACCCTTTGTGTTTATCAGTGTCACATTCTCACCAACCGCATGTGTAAAAACCTTTTCATAATCCTGAAGTAAATTCATATTTTTCAGCTTTCTCCTGATGAGATGAAAAATCCTGGCTTGTTCAATCTTTCCTCATTAGTAGAACTTCTTAGTCCTGCTGTCATCTATTCTGCCCCTTCCCCAATAATTCCATACCCTTTTCACAGTCTGGAGACTAAAACTATTCCAGTTCTGAGTTTTCAAACAAAGGTTCAGTATAAATTTGATATAACTTCAGTGTTTCACAATTCTAACCCTCTAAACTAAACCTCCATGTTCTAATCAGTTGATGAAAAATGGAACTGAAGCCAATATTTACACATTGTTATAAGCATTTATTTGCATAGTTTCATATTGCAAACATATACCTCCTGACCCAGTAGGATCATAGAATCCCTCCAGTGTGGAAGCAGGCCATTCAGCCCATCGAGTCCATGCCAATGCTCCAAACAGCATCTGATCCAGACCAGTCCCCCTGCCCTATCCCTGTACCTCTGCGTTTCCCATGGCTTACCCACCTAGCCTGTACGTCCCTGGACGCTATGGGCAATTTAGCATGGCCGATCCTCCACACCTGTACATCTTTGAACTGTGAGAGGAAACCAGAACACCCAGAAGAAACCAACACAGAGATGGGGTGAACAAGCAAGCTCTACATAGACAGTCACCCAAGGGTGGAATCAAACACAGGTATCTGGCTTGATGCCAACCACAGAGTCACTGTGCCTCCCAATAACTATAGTGTCAGTCTGTGTCCATTTACAGGGGACGCAATGGTCGGCAATGCATGTTTAAAGACATGGAGCGAGCAGTGGTTGTCTGAAGATTCAATATTACTGCTTCATTGCCACAAAAGAAACTTTCTTTTAAAAAGACACAGTTAAAGTTTACTTTTCCTTCTCTTCTTCAGATGTTGCATCTGTCTGCAACTGCTAAGTACAAGGAAGAATGAGAGAAATGCTCTCCAAATAGAATTTCTGATTTAAAGTTATTTCTAGCCACTCTGCATGATATCTGAACCAGTATGTTCAAAAGCCCCAGAAGCCTGGCTCCAATTTTACATTCAACTCTAGTCTAATGAATAAAACATTTCTCATTCTGCAGTCCTATCCAATTTTTAAAAAATCATACACCATAAAGATTCACAAATATATCTTTCTTTATAGAGTCATTGAGTCATACAGGGCAGAAACAGACCCTTCAGTCCATCCTGGACATAATCCCAAACAAAATAGTCCCACCTGCCTGCACTGGGCCCATATCATCCAAACCTTTCCTATTCATGTACTTATCCAAATGTCTTTTAAATGTTGTAATTGTACCAGCATTCACTACCTTCTGAGGAAGTTTATTCCACATGCAAACCACGCTCTTGTGTAAAATATTAGCGCCTCATGTCTTTTTTAAATTTCTCTCCTCTCACCCTAAAAATGTCTTGAAATCCTCCATCCTAGGAAAAAGACAACTACCATTAGCTCTATCTATACCTCTCGTTATTTTATAAACTTCTATCAGGTCACCTCTCAACCCTTTGCATTCCAGCGAAAAAATGTCCCAGCCTATCCAGCCTCTGTTTATAACTCAAACTCTCCATACCCGGCAACATCCTGGTAAATCTCTTCAGAACCCTCTCTGGCTTGATAATACCCTTCCTGTAACTGGGCAACCTGAACTGGACACAGTATTTCAGAAGAGGCTTCACCAATGTCCTGTACAGCTTCAACATGATGTCCAAGCTCCTATACTCAAAGGACTGAACAATAAATGCAAGTGTGCCAAATGCCTTTTTGACCACCCTGTTTCTATGTGATGCAGACTTCAAAGGATTATGTACCTGCACCACTAGGTCCCTCTGTTCTACTACACTACCCAAGGCCCTTTCATTAATTGCATTAGCCCTACCCTTGTTCGTTGTACCAAAATGCAATATCTCACATTTATCCAGATTGAACTCAATCTGCTATTTTTCAGCTCAATGACCCATTTGATCAAGATCCTTTTATGATACCATTAAAACATTGCAGGATCTCCTTTACCCATTTTCAACAAAACGAAAAAAATCACAGCACCCTGGAAGCAATCCGTAGTCATATTTCTGTCAGCTTGCACAATTTTCCTTCTGCCTCTGATTTTTCGTTTAGTTTTATTTTGTTTTTATCATTTTATTTGTCATTTCTTTTCAGAAGTGATTTCTATGAGAAAATTCTCACTCTGAAACAAAGTGTTCTTTTGATTTGTTTTGATTAATCCCCTGAATGTGTGGACAAAAGATTTTAGAGATTCCGCTGTAATACCAGCTGTTTTCGAAAATTCAAGCAATTAGCTTAGCTTTCGTCATGAGTCCCATCTGCAAGTACTTTTCCAATACTGATGGCACCAAGCTGGTTACCTCTTAATGTGGCCCGTCAGAATAAACCCCATATTCTCTTTAGCTATCTAATTCCCTGTTGTATCTCTTACTAATTTGTGTCCAGGTTTATTGGCGACCAGTAAAAACATCACCATCCTGAAGACCTCTGCTTCCAGTCCGATTTCAAATCTCTCATTTCTTTGTCTAATCTACTAGAATGATAGCCTTTGCTTGCACTTTTATGTCTGGGGCTTCTAGGATGAGGGAGAACCTCTCAGTATCAGAGTTTATAGAATCCAGGCCAGAAGACACAATTATTCCACTTCCATGGTTTCTTTTCACATCTGCCTCCTTGTGCGCGTACTTTGCTCAAAAAATAGCTTCCTATTAACTGCTCCTTATGGATTGCTGGGAGTCAGCGCCAATTATTGCTGTTCTATCTCTGCCTTCTGCTGTAATTGCCAGACCTGCTTTCATCCCCATGCTACCTGTCTTTAGCCTTCCATTGGATTCACACCTATCCAATATCTAGACCAATTTGACATTTGGCACTCACTCTTTCTCCTTTGTTCTTTGTTCCCACTGAATGTTGTATTTCCTCCATGATGTCAGTTCCATGATAATGGCTTTTACCGCAGAAATTCTTCCAAGGCAGCATCTGATCCAACATTGTTCTTCTTTCTGCAAACAGACAGACAGAACCAATAACCTGTGAGATTCCTTAGCACATCCCAGCACCTGTATGGATCAGGGAATATCGTCAGTTTTTGATACATTTCATTAAAATGCATGACATTCTTCATTGGAATCACTACCTGTTTACCAAAATCTATTTCTGGAATCAAATTCTAGCTATGCCTCAGACCCTTAACAGCTCACCTTTTAGGTTTTATTCATGGTCACTATCCAGCTTCCATCACGTAGAGTACTTCACTTCTGATTGTACATCATGTAGAAATCAGGCAATAACATCAAGACTCTGC
This sequence comes from Ginglymostoma cirratum, assembly GCA_024137785.1. Taxonomy (NCBI): domain Eukaryota; kingdom Metazoa; phylum Chordata; class Chondrichthyes; order Orectolobiformes; family Ginglymostomatidae; genus Ginglymostoma; species Ginglymostoma cirratum. The sequence continues at coordinate 36,093,853 of JAHRHZ010000274.1, forward strand.
CCAGGGTGAAATCTTCCTGAAGCTTGGAGCTGGGAGGGGGACTTGAAGGGTGATGGCCACCCAAATAATTTCACCTCTGCCCTAATTGGAACTCTGTGCCACTGTTGACCTTCCCAGTCTACTGCTATTGGAGGCCCATAAGTGTCCAATTCAGGACCACGGTAACGTCAACCCTCTGCTGGAGGGATTACCCAAGCTGCAATGGGGCCTGCTGCATGCAGCATCTATGACACTGCTGCCCCTGCAGGCAGCTTGTCACCTCTTGGGGACTGACCCCTCAAACAATGGATCTCAGTTATTGATCCAGAGACTGGACAGAAGGCCAAGGGAACCCGCAAACCCCACCACTACCCACCCACCCCCACTTCTCCCCGCCCCACCCCCATGCCCCATCACTGACCCTGAAAAACAACATGCCTTTGTTCTGGATCCTTCTCAATTGTGGACTTATGCTGAGCAGCTATATTCGAGTCCAAGAACTGCTGGGCTCTGGCCAACACCTCTGACTGGGCAGGAATGCTAGGCCCGGGCTCTGGATTCCAGAATGGACCTACTGGTGGCCTTGCCACTGCCTGATTTCTGTGTAGTTTGATGGGCCTTTCCGAAAGGAGGTAGTGTGGGTCTCTCACAGGCTCTCTGATGAGTTGACAACACCCTAGAATCTTCATTAAGATTTTGTCCCTCCTGTCTCTTTCCTGTAGAAGATGAGCCATGTTCACATTTTAACATATGTCTTCCAATTGTCATATAACTCTCACACTGATACATATACCGGATACCAATATGAGACTTATTTTCTGCCATTGTTTGCAATGGCTGCCAGGAATATTTTTTTGTGTGAATAATCTTTAAGTCTTCAACCTTTGCAATTAGGCAACCATTATCCGCTCCGATGTTATATCTTGGAAGCCAATGGTGAATGATAGAACTGCAGCCAATCTGTAGATACCTGTAAGTATTTAAGTAGCATAATGTATTAAAAGCAAGCTCCTCCTTGCCTGCATCTGTTTATATGGAGGTCAAGTTGAGCCTTGCAGTGGTGAGGTAGTTGATTTTGAAATACATTATGACTGTAATCTTCTGCAGTTTCAAGATGACAGATTCAGGCTGGGATGGGGCTGTAATATTGGGCATCATGAAAGTACTAATGTATTTACCCACCCCTGCTCCGATTTGACCAGCTTTGGGTAGGCCTCAGGCCTGTGCTTGCATGCAGGCCAATTGAGGCCCTTAGAGGGGCCAATTAATAGCCTCTTTTTAGGCCACTTTGCACCTCTACTGGCATGTTACTAATGATGGGGGCAGAGGCACACCAGCACCAAATCTCTAACCTGCCAGATGTCCTGGTAAAGAGAGTCTGCTCCATTGCAGGCTTACACCCAGGGGAGCGTCTGAGGTTCGTCTCTGTTTAAACTCTTTCCTCTGATCCTTGTCATAGATAATCAGCCTGGCTTCATCACAAATTTCAACCTTCTATTCCTATTACAGCTAGGCGAGGAGGGGTTCACCACAAACCATTTCTCCATCAGTTGCAACAAATATTTTTATCTCAGTGCGTACTATCACACTTCAATTAATCTTTTTAAAATCAGGTTAAAAAGAGAGAGAGAGAGCCCGTTCACAATGATGTTTTTTAAAATTTTATTCATTCATTAAATGTGCGTGTTGCTGCATGGGCTAACATTTATTACCCATTCCTGGTGGTCCCCACAAAGCTGCCTATCTAAATCACAACAGTCCGTCTGGTTTAGGTACAATGCTATTGTGGAAAGAGTTCCAGGGCTTTGAGCCAGTGTCACTGAAGGAGCAGCGATTTAAATCAGGATGGTGAGAGGATTGGAGGGGAACTTGTAGGTGGTGGTTTTCCCGTGTATGTGCTGTACTTGGTGGTGGTTGTGGGTTTGGACGGTGCTATATAAGGAACCTTGATGAATTTTTGCAGTGCATCTTGTAGACACATTTATCATGTGATGGTATGCACTGCTGTTGCTGAGCATCAGTGGTGGGAGTGAATGTGGTGCCAAACAAACAGGCTGCTTTGTACTGAATGAGGTAAAGATTCTTGAGTGTTGTTAGAGCTACAGTCGTCCAGGTTAGTGGGGAATATACTCCTGGCCTATGCCTTGTAGATGCTGGACAGGTTTTAGGGAGTTACAAGGCAAGTTATTTGCTCCAGGATTCCCAGCGTCTGACCTGCTCTTATTGCTGCAGTAATTAAATGGCTAGTCCCGTTGAGTTTGTGGTCAATGGTAGCTCCCAGGATGTTGGGTGATTCAGCAGTGCTAATGCTATTGACTGTCAAGGGGCAATGGTTAGATTCTCTGGTTGGAAATGGTCTTGAGTAGCAAAGAGTAGCATTTTATTACCTACTATATCCCCCCCAAAAATTAAACACAACCCACGAACAGGAAATGAGCTTACCAAGAGGAGGGGAGAGAGGATTGTCTTTTACAGAAAGGTAAAAGGTAATTTTAGTTTATCGTCTCTTTTGAGTCACCTTTAGTTGCAGAAGTGAAACTTGAGTCCCGACTGCTTAGCTGCAATCTTGTTTCCGCCACTAATGGTGAGGCTGCAGGTTATCTGAGGAACTCAGTGAATTGTTTGATGTTGCAAATTGTTTTAAATTGGCTAGTTTCTGAGCTTGCAGGGATGTAGGAGGTTTGAGGGAGAAGAGATTCCAGTTTCCTTGCTGTTTTAGTCTATGCTGCTTTCTTCCTCCCTAGCTACTGATAGATGCTCCATTGGCTATTTCATAGTGAACAACCTGCAGGTAACTCCACAAGTTAAGGATTCAAGTGTGTGTATAACAAGAGATGCACATTTCTTAATACCTCACTGATTTTCAGTGCCTCTTCGTTTCTAAGCAGCCAATTTTGTGCAACCCATATTGGTTGCCTGGGCTTGTCATTCTGCTTGGAATTTTTCAGAGAATATTCCTTACTTGAAATTGATATTTAATTGTGCATCTTGCTCAGACCATTGGAATGGTTTGGAAATTCCCAATATTTTGCTTCTAATCTTGTCATATGTACTTGTGTATGAGCCTTTGTTGGTGCCTAACATCGACTTACATACCTGATGGTTTCTCATGTAAGTCTCAGATTTACCTGGCCAGCACAGGACAGTGTAAGCAGAGAGACCAGCAAAAGAGAGTTAATTATGATATGCGTTGAAGTCGCAGGAAATATCAAATATCCCCATCCTCAATGATGGAGGAACCTGACACATCATTGCAGAAGATAAGGTGGAAGCATTTGTAGCCTGAAATTTTGCAGGAACACCATCTTTCGCTTTGTAACAGAACAAAGTTCTAACCACAATAAAATGCATGGAACTTGAGCAGGGGAAAGATTTTATGAACAAATACACATTGCACAATGCTTTGTTTAAGCCAAGAGAGCATATCAGGAACTTGCCTACCCACCAGAATGAATGGGAGAGGTCAAGCAATGTTACAATCAATATGTATCCCAGGATATAGACTTTAAGTTGGCCATTAAATTTCACAAATGCAGCCAAAGATCTCCCCATCCCTCCCAGCTTTGTTTCACTGGTGTTCCTGAGCCTTCATGACACCCTACCACTTTGGAAAGCTCACTAACACCTGAGACCACTGTGCGTCAAATACTGACCAATCATTGACAAAAACAGAAATTGCTGGAAAAGCTCAGCAGGTCTGGCAGCATCTGTGGAGAGAAATTTGAGTTGACATTTCAGGGCGAGTTACATTTCCTCAGAACTGACTGTTGACTTTTTTTTACTGACTAGCCATTGGCTGACGTTGAAATGGTATGTGTGCTACCTAAACCTCTGATAATAAATGTCATCAACAAGTGGAAGGCTAAGCCACCACCCTTTGACTTTCAATGACATCCTTATTCAGACTGCTAATGATGACCACGTCAGCACAGTGTGTTAATGGGAGCAGGTCAGCAATGAATGCTTAATATCCTGCCCTCTCAAAGCCTCTCCAGCCCCACACCTGCAAGAATTTAATGAAACTATCTCCTCTGGCTAGGTGCAGCTGCAGAAAATCGAGATCAGCATCGTCCAGGAGTGGGCCCTTAGCTTGTTTAACACTTCTGTTCTTGGCCTCCATGTCCTCTATGCCTGGACACTGTGACCGCTGTAGATATTTTCCAGCCAGGCTATTTAGAGCTGTTATTACACACCTCTGGTGCAGGTAGGATTTGAACCAAGTCTTCTGGCCCAGAGGTAGGGACGTTACCACCATGCAACAGCAGCCCGTACTGTGACCACTGTATGGCGTGCAGTGACTTCTGGATATACCATAGGGGTCTTTCTGGAGGGTCCTTCAAATAAACTGCAGCACGTGAGTGCAAGAGAGAGAGCAAGATAAAATGCAAGGTGGGGATTTGGAGGAGGCAAAAAGAAAGAAAGGCTAACCAGTGACTCGGTGTAAATTAATTGAGTTTTGGCCACACGTGTAGCTAGCCACATGTTCACACCTTAAGTTCCTCAGTACTCCAGCACAATCTATAACCTCACGGCCCTGCATATTTCCCGCTTTGTCATTAGCATTGAGCCAGGGGATCAACCATGGTTCAATGGAGTGTGCAGGAGGGCATGCCAGGAGAGCACCAGCTATCTACCGGGTTGAAGCTACCAAATAGGACTACTTGCCATGATGTAAAGAAATGATTAGAGGCACTGGATACTGCAAAGGTTATGGGCCCTGACATCATTCTGGCAATAATACAGAAGACTTTTGCTCCAGAGCTTGTTACTCCCCTAGCCAGGCTGTTCCACTATAGCTGTAATACTGGCATCTACCCAGCAATGCGGAAAATTGCCCAGATATGTCCTGAACAAAAGCAGGTCCAATCCAGCCAATTACTGCCCCATCAGTCTCCTCTCGATCATCAGTAAAGTGATGGAAGGTGTCAGTAACAGTGCTATCAAGCAGCACCTGCTCAGCAATAACCTGCTCAGTGACGCCCAGTTTGAGTTCCACCAGGGCCACTCAGCTCCTGACCTCGTTACAGCCTTGGTTCAAACATGGACAAAGAAGCTAAATTCCAGAGGTGAAGCGAGAATGACAGCCCTTGACAACAAGGCTGCATTCGACCGAGTGTGGCATCAAGGAGCCTTTGCAAAACTGCAATCATGAGTATCAGGTGTCAAACTCTCTGCCGATTGAAGTCGTACCTAGCACATAGGAAGATGGTTGTGGTTTTTGGAGTTCAGTCATCTCAGCTCCAGGACATCTCTGCAGGAGTTCCTCAGGGGAGTGTCCTCGGCCCAACCATCTTCAGCTGCTTCATCAATGACCTTCCCTCCATCATAAGGTCAGAAGTGGGGATGTTCGCCGATGATTGCACATTGTTCAGCACCATTCGTGACTCCTCAGATGCTGAAGCAGTCCATGTTCACGTGCAACAAGATGTGGACAATATCCAGGCTTGGGCTGACAAGTGGCAAGTGACATTCATGCCACGCAAATGCCAGGCTATGACCGTCTCCAATAAGATATAATCTAACCACTGCCCTTGACATTCACTGGTGTTACCGTTGACCAGAAACTCAACTGGATTCACCATATAAACACAGTGGATACGAGAGCAGGTCGGGGGCTAGGAATACTGTGATGAGAAACTCACCTCCTGGCTCCCCAAAGCTGTCCACTATCTACAAGTCACAAGTCAGGAGAGTGAATACCCCACTTGCCTGGATGGGAGCAGCTCCAGCAACACGCAAGAAGCTTGACATTATCCAGGACAAAGCAGCTCACTTGATGGATACATCCACTCCCTCCACCACCACAGTGCTCACTGCTACTACTGTCTACAAAAAGCACTGCAGAAATTCACCAAAGAACTTCAGACAGCATTTTCCAAACCTACAACCACTTCCAGGAGGACAAGGGCAGCAGATACATGGGAACACCACCACCTTCTTGTTCCTCTGCAAGCCACTCACTATCCTGACTTGGAAATATGTTGCAGTTCCTTAAGTGTCACAGGGTTAAAATCCTGGAATTCCCTCCCTATAAGGGCATTGTGGGTCAACCCACAGCACATGGACTGCAGCGGTTCAAGAAGGCAGCTCACCACCACCTTTTTCATGGACAACTAGGGATCGGCAATAAATGCTGGCCCAGACAGTGACGCCACATTCCAAGACTGAATTTAAAAAAAAAACTTGCTGTTCTTCATGGGAATGGGCAGTTTGGTTGTCATGGATTCCAGTGATGACTCTCCCATTGAGTTTACCTCTGGGAGGGAGTGGGAGTTGAGGGTGACATTCAACGGGGGATGTGAGGGGCGGGGGGGTTAGTGGTGGTTTCTATTTGAACTCATACAGTGAATTAGTCATACAAATGGTACCCAGCCTGCTGAGCATTCTTTGTTTCTGTCGAGCTCTTGTTACTTTACTGCACATACTCATAGAAAATCTGTCAGTTTGGTTTATTTAGCTCTACCCCCATGCTGCATTCATGTAAATGATTAAATAACACATAGAAACTGAACTGGGTTTGCACAAATTTTTGAACTATTACTCAGAATGTCACTTTCAGCTGAGTATCCAGTAATCGAATTGCTGCGAAGAAAATCCAACAGTTTGAGAAAGTTATTTAAAAAATGATAACCTGGTGTAAACCCATCAAACATCGAAATACAGTGTGACCTCAGCAAGTATGAGTTCTTATTTGTATTGAATATAATTTGCAACTGGTTTGTGTATGTGGGTCATCAACAGAAAATTTCTAACATTAAAATACACAATTTTTCAGTTATATCAATTTAAAAACAATTTATTCACTATTTTACAATTTATACAAATTATTCAGTAATTTATTCTGTAATCCAAGATGGCACCAGAGCATGGTGACATTACATACTTTATACCGAACCTGGGTACAAATGACAATATTAAATAAATCCAAATCTAAATCTAGTGGAGCAACCATTGTCCTTTTTAACATCAACAGTTCTGAGGAAGGATCACCGGACCCGAAACATTAACTCTGTTTTCTCCTTCACAGATGCTACCAGACCTGCTGAGCTTTTCCAGCAACTTTGTTTTTGTTCCTGATTTACAGCATCCGCAGTTCTTTTGGTTTTCGTTATCCTTTTTAAATGTCTGATCTCTATCACCATCCACAACAGTGAAATAGTTCTCAAAAAGCTCCTCGTAAGCAATTACCTGTTTTCCTAAACACCTTGCTGAAATTCACTTTACATGTAGCCCTTTACCTATAAGTATTAAACAGTATTATTAATTTGGAATAGAAGGAACCATAATTAATAATCCATTTGAAAAGACGTCCATCAGTTAAAGTTAAGACCCACTTATAGAGTCATAAATTTGGACAGCACAGAAACAGACCCTTCGGTCCAACTTGTCCATGCCGACCAGATATCCCAAATTAATCTAGTCCCATTTGCCAGCATTGGGCCCATATCCCCCTAAAATCTTCCTGTCCATTTACCCCTCCAGATACCTTTTAAATGCTGTAATTGTACCAGCCTCCACCACTTCCACTGGCAGCTCGTTCCATACACACACCACCCTCTGTGTGAAAAAGTTGCCCCTTGGGCTCCTTTTATATCTTTCCCCTCTCACCTTAAACCTATGCTGTCTAGTCCTGAATTCCCCTACCCTGAGAACAAGACCTTGGCTATTCATCCTGTCGACGCCCCTCATTTTATAAACCTCTATAAGGTCACGCCCAACCCTCTGAAGCTTCAGAGAAAATAACCCCAGCTCTTCAGCCTTTCCTTTATATCTCAAATCATCTAAGCCTGGCAACATCTTTTCTGTAGCCTTTCAAGTTTAGCAACATTTTCCTCTTGCAGGGAGACCAGAATTGCATCCAAAAGCAGCCTAACTAATGTCCTGTACAGCAGCAACATGACCTCCCAACTCCTATACTCAATGCACTGACCAATGAAGGCAAGCATATCAAATATATATTCTTACAAACAGAATGAACTATAACAACTTATCATTGTGGCTTCCATAACTCCCTCCACTGTAACAACTGCCAATGAGAAGGGTAGAGAACTATTCGAATGGGACTATTTTCCCTTGTCACACACAGTCCTCACTTGGAAACATGTTACAGATCTATCTACATTACTAGCTCTGGCATTCTCTATTGAGCACCATTGCAGGAGCAGCATCAGCATTGGACTGTGGCCATTAAAGAAGTCAACCCACCATCACCTTCCCCAGGGAGTTACAGATGTGACACATTGTCTTTCCAGGCATGTCCCAACATGAGTAATTTATTCCTGAATTGTCAGTATTTGCCTCCCTTTACCAGATGGAAGGGAAACTTTGTTCGATAAATCTTCATTTACCTAGAAAGTTTCAATGCTAGGTGGAAATGTAAGCTGGGAGGAGGACCTAAGGAGGCTGCAAAGGTGAAAGTTAGAGCACAATGTGAGATATCTGTCATTATCCATTTTAATAAACAGAATAAGAAGGGGAAAAACTAGTAAATGTTGCTATTCAGAGAATTAGGTGTGGTACAGTGGTCCAGTGGTTAGCGCTACTGCCTCACAGTGCCAGGGACCCAGGTTTGATTCTAGCCTCCGACAACTGTTTGTGTGGAGTTTCCACATCCTCTCAATGTCTGATTGAGTTTCCTCCCAAAGATGCACAGATGTGCAGGTTAGGTGGGTTGGCCATGCTAAATTACCCATGATGTGGAGGCTAAGTGCATGGGCCATGGGAAATGTGGGGTTACAGGAATAGAGTAGGGGGTTGGGTCTTGGTGGGATGCTCTTTAGAGGGTCACTGTGGACTCAATGGGCTGAATGGCCTGCATCCACGCTGTGGGAATTCTATGATTCTAATTCATAAATCATAAAAAAATTAAGAGCCTTCTCATTGCAGTACCAAAATACATAGACCTTTTTACATGAATGTTAAAGTGTAAATGTAAGGGAAACTTCCAGCAGTTATATAGGGCTTTCGGTACTGTGTGGATTTTTTGTCTCCTGTATGCAAGGTGGAATATTGCCTTGAAGATGGCTGCAACAAATGTCAACTGACCTGCTTTCTGAGGTGAGTGAACTGCTGCCCTCTGAGATGATCCTGATTACAATGAGTCTGTATTCTCAGGAGTGTAGAACAATGAGAGACCATCTTCAAGAGCATGTCAGAATAGATGCTGCGAAACTGATTCCCTGCTGCTAACTCTAGAACTTGGGATCATTTTCGTAGGATAAGGTGGATGGATGATGGGACAACTTCACTCTCGGAGTTGTGAGTCTTTGGTTATGGATGCTCAGTCATTGAGGATATTCCAGGCTAAAATGGATAAATATTTGTGAAATGTTGGGGATGGGACAAGGACGATCAGCTATGATCATCAATTCAAGGGCTGATATGACCTTGCAGTACTTCTTTTGATCTTAACCTCTGCTTGTTCACCTATTTTTAGATTAGTCATGCCCTTTCACATTTAAGTGCACATTCCAGAGAAATGTGCGAGGTACCTTTAAAGGTAAAGGATTTTACCAGCGCAGTAACTTCTGTATTGCTGCATGGCCATGTGTACGTGCCGTTTAGAGGAAATCTTGTTCGCTTCTTACTTACCCACGATTGCTCAAAATCAGGCAATGACTTTGACTTTAAAATTCTTGTTACATTAAAATCCCTCTCTAGTCTCTAGTCTCACCCTCACCCTTACCTATGTCCTAAGCATCCATCCTTACAACGCTTTAGGAATTCGGCATTCCTTCAATTCAAGCCTCTTGTGCCTCCTTGATATTACTTTGCTGCTCCATTGCTAACCATGCCTTCGCCTTCAGCTGCTCTGGACTGAAATTGCTCCTATAATTCATCTTGTTGCATCTGTTTAGCTAGAAGTGCAATTTGAATGTAAGGCCAGGACTGCTCCTGCATCAATGGGCAGTACAGTGGCTCAGTGCTGCCTCACGGCGCTGAGGACTTCTGTTCAATTTCAAGTCTCTGTGGAGTTTACATGTTCTCCCTGTGTCTGTGTGTGTTTCTACTGGATGCTCTGGCTTCTTCCCACAGTCCAAAGATGTGCAGGTAAGATGGGTTGGCTATGCTAAATTGCCCATAGTGTTCAGGGACGTGTAGGTTGAGTGCATTAGCTTACAGTATGCTCTCGAGAGGGTCAAAGTGGATTTGTTGGGCCAAATGGCCTGTTTCCACACTGTGAGGGATTCTATGATTTCTCATCTCTTCCTTTGTCATTCACCAAAACTTACTTTTGATCAAGCTGTCTCTGATCTGTCCTAAAGTGCAGCCAGATTTTGTCTGAAATTGCTCCTACAATTTGTCTTGTTGCAGCTGTTTTGCTATGGGCGCTGTATAAGTTTTGTACTGAGCTGGTTATTGACATACTGTTTGTATATGCCATTATTCACCACTTGCTGACTGTAAGATCATTGTGCCTTCTGCTCAAAACGTATTGACATTCTATTAACGTAGCGATTACATCCAGCCCAGCTTGGCTTGCTCTCTCTTAATAAGTAGCTATTGTGTACAACACACAGTCCTGAATCTTTTTTTTAATGAGAGGGGCTCTCACCTGGGACACTGAGATTCACACGGGCCAGACACTCTGACCAATACAGTCATACAGCTTGAAAACAGATGCTTTGGTCCAACCAGTTCCCAAACTAACCACGCCAACCATGTTTTCCAACCTAAACTAAACTAAACTAGTGTCCCAGAGATAAAAGGTACTGCAGATGCTGGAGAATCTGAGATAACAAGCATGGGGCTGGATGAACACAGCAGGTCAAGCAGCATCATAGGAGCAGGAAAACTTGACGTT
>JAHRHZ010000274.1:36120874-36162439 GCA_024137785.1 Ginglymostoma cirratum
GATGATTTTCTGATGAAGGGTTTAGGCCCGAAACGTCAAGTTTTCCTGCTCCTATGATGCTGCTTGACCTGCTGTGTTCATCCAGCCCCATGCTTGTTATCTTGGATTCTCCAGCATCTGCAGTACCTTTTATCTCTGTCCACAATGACCTAACCTGTTCCCTTCATTATCTCAATCAAACTACCCCCTAAGATAGGCTATAAATTGTGGTGGTGCCCTGATTGCCACTTTTACTGACAGTTTGTGCTATCTGGCATCTCTTCCAATATGCTGTTCAGAGGAGAAGTTATTTGAGGTAGCTCACTGCCATCAATCCTCCTTTGTGTGTATTTTGTCTAAGGCTTGTCTAATGATCAGTGGTAAAAGAGACACCACGGTAGAGTGTACAGAAGAGACCCTGTTCTTACATAACAAGCTCATTATTGCATCATAGCATTGAGTACAAGTTCAGTATGAATCAGGCATGATTGCTAGGATCCTTGGGCACTGTACAGAATAGATCTACACTCTCCAAAGACTATCAGAGAACTCCTCATATCCACCCACGGATTCTGTGTGATGTCCACACAATGGATGGAGCGAATGCAACTTCAACATAACTCTGTCAGACACGTTACTTTATGTAACATCAATGAAAATTCAATATCAACACTGATTCCCACAGGTCACTGCACTCCATTTCCTGAAAGCCAGATCTCTGGAAGAACTCCATTTAATTTTCACAGTTTCTGTCTTAGTTATGTTAGTTCTGATGTTACACTAATATTTCTGATGTATGTTCCTTTCTCCTCAACTGAGGGATTCCTATAGTGAATGACTAAGTCCATCAATTTCTCACGACCCTCTTACCTCACCCACCCAATCCACTGCTCTAGAACCCTCTCAATATCACTATGTGCTTAGTTTAAGTTACACTTGCATCCAGCATTAATCCGATTAGTCACAGTGCTACACTGAGCATTTCATGAACTCCACCAGACTTTCTAACATGTTATTCCCCGGGGGTAAATCTAACGGTTGTTCATCAGCCAAGCACTCAGCTGGAATTTTCTTCCTTATCAATCCTATTTGATGAGCCAGGAAAGCAGAGAATGCTGGAAACAGTCTTCAGATCAGATTTTGTAAAAATTACTTCAACCCTAAGTTGACAAAGTGCATTTTCCCATTTTGAATGACTTGGTATACTTCTCTACTCTGTATTAGAATAACGCAACAGAACATTGTTACTATATCATTATATGGTTTAACTGGCATTTAAGCTGACACTGGGAAAGTTCAAAGGAGATGTGAGGGACAAGTTTTTTTACACAGAGATTGATAGGAGTCTGGAACGAGCTGCCAGGGATGGTGGTGGAGGCAGATACGATAGGGGCATTTAAGAGATTTTTAGATAAGCACATGAATATGCAAGAAATGGAGGGATATGGACCAAGGGCAAGCAGAAGGGATTAAATGAATTTGGTGTCAAGTTCAACACAGCATTATGGGCCTAAGGGCCCATTCGTGTGCTGTACTGTTGTATGTTCTATGTTCTAATGTCTGGCTGCTTCTGTTTGGTGACTAATACTTTTCAGTTTGGATATTTAACCATGTGACATGAACCTTGGTTAGTGCAGATTAAAGACCTTGTGTCCATTTTGTCTCCTCTTATCCACAGCACTCTCTTAGGGTGCTTTACAAATAATAGTGAGTGTTCGCGATTAGGATTAACCCTAACCCTCCCTGCCATCTCTGAGGCTGATGGCTGTCAGTTGACATTTTACTCCAGATGAATGAATACATTGAGGCTGACACTGAGGGTGGGACTATGGTGGCTTTTGCTGAATGCACCCCAGAGATGGATCAGAAATATCCCATGACTCTACTGGATAAGAGAAAGGGAGCACCCTCGGTGTCCTAGCCAAAATGAACGCTACAAACATTATCAAATTGTCTTGTCATTATCTCATTGCTCTTTGTGGAATCTTGCAGAAGGAGGCCATTCAGCCCATTATTTCTACACCTGCTGTCCAAACAAGCATCATTACCTGCTTCTTGTTCATGGCTTCGCATGCTATTCTGTGCAAATAACCATCCAATGCCCTCATAAATGCCTCAAATGAACCTGCCTCTATCACATTTCCAGGTAGTGCATTCCATTCTCACAATGTGAAAATCTTTTTCACTCACCTCCCCTTTGCTTCTTTTGCACATTGCTTTAAACCTATTATCCCTCATTTTTGTTACTTTCCAAGCAAGAACAGCGTTCCCTATCTACTCTATCCTGACCGTTCATGATTTTGAAAACCTCTATCTAATCTCTGCTCAACCACCTTCTCTCCATGCCTCTTCAATCTATCCTATGACCTGAATTTTCTCATTCCAGTGACCATTCTTGAAAATCTCTCCTGCACTCTCTCCAATGCATTCCTAGCTTTCCTATAATGCAGTGCCCACAACTGGTCACAGTGCTCCATCTGAAGTCTAATGTGTGTATGTACGTCACCGCCCTGCTCTTTCTTGTATTCTATGCCCCTATCAATTAGTCCACAAGCAGCAGTGACCACACTACGGAACTACTTCATTGGCTACAAAGCAGCTCATGGCACCATGAAAGACAATGTATAAAGGGCAATTTTCCTAAACAATGATTCCCATTGGGTGACCATAACCAGTCTAGTCTAAATTGATGGTTAATACTGATACTAACACAATGCTATCTCCAGTGAGTGGTTTGGGCTTTTGTAAGATGGATCTGGTGGAAAACCAACCGGCAGTTTTTTTTTCAAATCTAATGCTTTAACCTTTCTTGGTAGCATCTAACTGTTTCTCAGATGACTTCTAATGTCCTGGCTTTGGCCATTCTTCCGAGCAACCAGTTTTAACCATTTTAACAACTTATCCACATAGCTGAAGCCTGGTTATATGAGCCTTAGACCTTTGCAATGGAATGATGCACACAGAGAAGTTTGGTACAGTTATAATGAGACTCCCACTATTATTACTGACAGACAACATTGTTTTGTGTGAGGAAGGTCATGTCTCAAACCTGACTGAGATTTTTGAGGAAGTGACAAAGATGACTGATGAGGACAGGATGGTAGATGTTGTCTGTATGGACTTTGGCAATGCCTTTGTCAAGGTTCCTAACGGCAGGCTGATACATAAGGTAAAGTCATATGGGATCTGCAGTGAGCTGGTAAGATAGACACACAACTAGCTTGGTCATAGAAGACAGAGAGTAGCAGTGGAAGAATGCTTTTCTGACTGGAGATCTGTGACCAGTAAGAGTTCCACAGGGACCAGTGCTGGGAGCCCTAATGTTTGTAATACATATAAATGATTTGGAGGAGAATGTATGTGGCCTGACTAGTAAGTTGTAGATGACACAAAGATTGGGGAAGCTGCAGATGGTGAGGAGGATTGCCAGAGGATACAGCAGGATACAGATAGGCTGGAGACTTGGGCAGAGAAATGTCAAAGGGAGTTTAATCCAAACAAATGCAAAGTGATGCAATTTGGAAAATCTATTGCAGGGGAGAAGTATACAGTAAATGGCAGAACCCTTAGTAGCATAAACATACAGAAGGTTGTAGGCGCAGAGGTTCACAGCTCCTGAAAGTGGAAACACAAGTTGATAAGGTGGTCAAGAAGGCATATAGCATATTTGCCTTCATCGGTCAGGGAATAGAGTATAAAAATTGGCAAGTCATGTTGCAGCTGTGTAGAATTTTAGTTAGGCCACAGGCCACATTTGGAATATTGTGCACAGTTTCTGGTCACCACGTTATCAAAAGGATGTGGAGGCTTTGGAGATGTTACAGAAACTCTTTAGCAGGGTGTTGCCTGGTTTGGATGGTGTTAGCTATGAGGAGAGATTGGACAAACTTGGTTTGCTTTCACTTGACTGTCAAAGATGGGGGTGGGGGTTTTGGGGTGACCTGATAAAAGTTTATGAAAATTATGAAAGGCATGGCTAGAACGGATAGTTGGATTCTTTTTCCCAGGTAGAAATTTCAGTTACTGGAGCACATAGGTTTAAGGTAAAAGAGGGAAAGTTTAAAGCAGAGGTAACAGACAGATATTTTAGACAGAGTGGAATGTGCTGCCGGAGCAGGTGGTGGAGGCAAATACAACAGCAACATTTAAGAGGCATCTTGGCAAATATATGAATAGGCAGAGAATAGAGGGATACGGACCATGTAGAAACAAAGGGTTTTCAGTTTAGAAAGGCATTGCGTGTTGGCACAGTCTTGGTAGGCCGAAGGGCTTGGTCCTGTGTTTTACTGTTCTCTGTTGTTGTTTGTTCTTTGAGTGTCGCTGATGGAACTTGTATTTTTGTTGTGATTTCACAATCACAGGTCGTCCTGAAGCACTTTTTATCTCATAAAATACTTGTGAAATCTAGGCATTGGAGAAGCAGCCAATTTGGGAGCAGTATGATCCCGCAAACAATCAGAAACAACAATAAGATAAAAAAAGGGTAGAGAATCTGTTTTACAAATGTCGATGGCGAGATCTAAATACTGGCCAGTAAATTGGGAAGAGCTCGCCTGCTCTTTTTCAAAAAGTTCCATGGGATCTTCTGCTTCTGTCTGACAGGTTTCATATTTCACCTGAATGACAACAGTGATGCACTCTCTCAGTAATCCACTAGAGTGTTTACCCAGAATTTATGCTTAGCCTCTTGAGTGGGATTGAAACCCAAAACATTTTAATTTGAAGCAGGAACGTTATCATTAGACCACAGCTGACATGTAACATGTGGCGTTAAACTCATTGAAGAATATTTATTTCATGGCCTCTGAAGACCCTTTCTCGTAAAAATTGAGAATGAGAATGAATGGAAGTTTCAATTTAAATTGAAAATTGAAAAGAGCTTTGAAGTTTCCAACAGTTGACTTCTTTTGGGGTGGCTTATCGCAGTCAGTCCAATCTGAATGTAGTTCCAGTCTCTAATATAAAAAGGTCGTTGTTGGCTTTGCTTCTGAATTGATGATTAATTTGAAAGCTAACATCTGCTTCCTTGCCCTACACTTCAAAGAAAGTTTTTACTTTGTTAAACTCATTGCCATCTGGGTGTTTTCTCTGGAGAGCTGCTGCTACTTAGCTGGATTGACAAAGACTTCTCCCAGCTGTCGGAAACAGATAAACAGAGTCGTACCTGCAAAAACATTGTAGAAACAGCTAGCGAACGCATTGCGCTGGTTCCTGTTTGTTGTTGTAGTTTCGTCTCCCTTCAGTGCCCAGAGTTTAGAGCAACAGCAGGATTCTCTAGAGATTGCCAAATCCTGAAGGGAAATACATTCTGACAGGTTTAATTTAGATCTCACCGTGATGAGTGCGTAGCTCACAATTCAGCAGTAATTAACCATTCACTTGATGGGTAATAGCTATATAGATCATGCTCCACAAACACAAGGAGCTACAAGCAGGAGTATCCCATTCAAACTCTCGAGCCTGCCCCACCATTCAATAAGATCATGGCTGATCTTTTTACAGCCTGAACTCCACTTTACCCTGCCTGTTGCCTCAACCTCTGCCCATAACAAATGAAAATAAGAACAGGAATAGGCTATTCAGCCCCTTGAGTCTATTCCGTCATTCACTTAGATCATTGGCTGATCTGTGGCCAAACTCCAGATACCTGCCTTTGGTCCATATCCTTCAATACCTTTGTTTAACAAAAATATATCCATCTCAGATTTAAATTTAACAACTAATCCCATGTCCACTGCCATTTGTGAACAAAGATCCATCCCTCTGTACGTTGAAGTGCTTCCTAACCCCTCTTCTGAACAGTCTGGCCCTAGTTCTCAGACAATGCCCCATCGTTCTAGAATCTCCAGTCGAAATAGTTTATCTTTATCCACCTTGTCTTTTCCCGTTAATACCTTGAAGACTTCAATCAGATCACCTTTAACCTCCTAAGTTCTAGCGAAGACATGCTTAATTTGTATCATCTATCCTCTTAATGAACCCCTGAAGTCCAAGTATCATTGTTGTAAACCCATGTTGTACTCCTTCCAAGGTCGATGTATCCTTCCTAAAGTATGGTACCCCGATCTGCTCTAAGTACTCCAAGTGGGGTCTAATCAGGATTTTAACTACGGCATAAATCATGCATCCTTGTATGCCAGCCCTCTAGATATAAAGGCCAGCATTCTATTAACTTTCTGGATTATTTTCTGCCTCGGTTTTCTATTTTCTGTTTATGACATTTTGGACCTGAACCCCCAAGTCTCTTTGGACACCCACAGGTACTAACTTCATACCATCTCAAAAGAACCCTGATCTATCCTTTTTAGGTCCAAAATGGATAACCTCACACTTGCTTATGAATTCCATCTGCCAACGTTATGCCCATTCACATGGTCTTTCAATATCCCTTTATAATTTTATGCTATTATCTACACTGTCTACAGTGTCACCTAACTCCGCGTCATCAGCTAATTTGGATAGATGACTTTCTATGCTATTATCCCAGTTGCTAATAAATAATGCGAATAATTGAAGACCTAACAGATCTTTGTGGGACACCGCTGGGCATATCCTGACAATTTGAACACCTCCTACAAATCTGAGGTAAACTAACTCAACACAAGCCAGAGAATTCAATCTGTGACTTTCTTGGGTCAACATTGATGCCTTTACTAACAATGGAGCAGTCTGTAATGTTGGGCAGTGAGGTCTACTGCATCCTCATTGCCCTGTGCTGAATTTCGCACTCCATCTCTTCATGATTATTGATTACACTCTCCACACCTACTGCAGATAAAGAATGATTGGTGGACAGGCCCTTGACCAGACTGGCCCTTACTGCCTCTGTCCCTGCTCTGCCTTGGTGATGTGTGGGTGCAGTCCAAGGCTATTGATGGAAATAGTCTTCAATATGGTGTGAGAGCACGTTCAATAGGTGCCTTTCAGCTGCCAGTCTTTACCTTCTGAAGGCCATGGTCTTGCCTCAGACCTTCAGTTGGTAAACAGTTAATATTTCCATGGCCTTTCTGTACTTGTAATTTTAGTAGTTATCCAGTCATCCAGTGTCAGATCTGGAGAGCATATCTGGTGAGATCTCACTTGCTGGTGGACATTCGTAATAACCTTTAACCTATGACTGAATCAAGGAAGGGATGGCTAAATTGTGTTTACTTGTTGAGAGAATGTGGCCAAACTCTGATCATCTTTCCCATTTGGCTTTGCAGGTGTGCACGTTTTCGGACTCTGTGCCACAGCCCTTGTGACTGACATCATCCAGCTGGCAACTGGCTACCATGCCCCCTTCTTTCTCACAGTATGTAAGCCCAACTACACCCTTCATGGCATCTCATGCGACAATAACCCGTATATTACAAAGGATATCTGCTCTGGCTCGGACCATCATGCCATCGTGTCTGCGAGGTAACCGAGTTATACTCAGTCTCCAGATTTAGCCATCGCTGTTGCCTATTTCATGGAGGTCTTGTGTCTCAGTGGGTGGTATCCCTGCCAGTGGTTAGCACTGCTGCCTCTCAGTACCAGGGACCTGGGTTTGATTCCACCCTCAGGCGACTGTCTGTGTGGGGTTTGCACATTCTCCCTGTATCTGTGTCAGTTTCCTCTGGGTGCTGTGGTTTCCTCCCATAGTCCAAAGATGTGCAGGTTAGGTGGGTTGGCCATGCTTAAAAATTGCCCTTAGTGGCTAGGGATGTGCAGGTTAGGTAAGATTACACAGGGGGCAGGAAGGTGGCAGATACCAGACCTTCTTGCCCTTTTTAAATACCCATGCTCCTGTCTCCAAATCTGCTGATTTGCAAGAGTCGATCCAGCATGCCTTGTAGTGTTGACGACTCAATTGCAATTCTTCCTTGTGTCCACAGTCAGCAAGGGCCAATTTCACAAAAAATTATAGCCTGTTATTAACCTGCCTGAGCAAAACTGAGGGGCACAAGAGGGCAAGAAAACCTGAGTTGCCACCAACTCATGACTATCAGCCAGACCGACAACAAGCCTGATCTATGAGAAAAGTGTACCCTGACAATTTGGAAACACAGAAGCTTGGATTATTAGAATCTTGTGATGTATCTAAACACTTGACAGCAAGTGTAGTGACACCGACCAGATTATAGGTCTACAGTCTTGACATGAGAGACAGGGAGGAATATGGATGCTGTAATTAGATCAAACTCTGGTGCCAGATGAAGTGAATGGAATATCAAGCAGCTGGAAGCTGTGTTGGCATAGGGGGAATATCTAACAGAATGATTATAGCATACAACCTGTCAAAAAGCCAGCGGGAAAGATTGTGGTACAGTCAGTGTTGAAACTTTAACTGAGAGATACCACCTCAGAGACCTAAGATGAGGAGGCAAAGTATTTAACAATTAGAATATTTTATTTTCATTAAGAGCTAATAATACTGGGATTTACAGCATTAATTTATGAAGAGAGATACCAGCAACCTGGCTCATATACCCTTGAGTTTAGAAGATTCAGGATGATTGGATCGAGGTATTTAAAGTATTCTCTAGGGCAGATAAAGAGATGTAATTTCTTCCCATGTGGGGAATCAAGAATGAGGGGACTCAATCTGAAAGGCAGAGTTTGCCTGCTGAGAGGTGTAATCAATCAAAAGGTACTGGAAATTTGGAATTCTCTTCCCCCGGAAAGTTGTGGACTTTTGGAGGTCAGTTGGGAGCTTTCAGAACTTGATGTTGATAAGCGTTTTATAATGTAAGAGATATGGAAATTAGGGAGGTCAACATGTACATTCCTTGTGATGTAGGTGATTGGTGGAACAGGCTGAAGGGCTGAATGGCATACTCTTCCTTCCAGGTTCCTATTTAAATTATAAATTGAAGAGTAATTGGAATATTGTTTCTTGAATGTTTTTTGAGAAATGATTTTTAAGAAGAGATTTTTTAAATAACCAGAACTGGGTCGAATTGCCTACTCCCGTTCCTATTTTCCATGATTGAGTCTGTTTCAAAAGCATTTGGAATACTGTGAGCACTTTTGGGCCCCGTATCTGAGAAAGGATACACTGACTTTGGAGGGAGTCCAGAGAAAGTTTATGAGAATGAAGGGCTTGTCATATGAGGAGCGATTGAGGACTCTGGGTCTGTACTCGATGGGGTTTAGAAGGATGAGAGTGGGTTCTGATTGAAATTTACAGAAACTGAGAGGTATGGATAGAGAGAGTGGACATGGAGATGATGTTTCCACCAGTAGGAGAGAACATAAGAACATGAGAAATAGAAGCAGGAATAGGCCATCTGGCCCCTTAAGCCTGCTCCACCGTTCGACAAGATCATGGCTAATCTTTTCATGAACTCAGCTCCACTTACCCTCCTGCTCATCGTAACCGTTAATTCCTTTACTATTCAAAAATCTATCTTTGCCTTAAAAGCATTCAGCGAGGTAGCCTCAACTGCTTCACTGGGCAGGGAATTCCACAGATTCACAACCCTTTGGGTGAAGAAGTTCCTCCTCAACTCAGTCCAAAAGGTGCTCCCCCTTATTTTGCGGCTATGCCCCTGAGTTCTAGTTTCACCAGCCAGTGGAAACAACCTCCCTGCTTCAGTCTTATCTACACCCTTCGTAATTTAAATAGAGACTAGGACCCAAGGACACAGAATAAAGAGATGGCCCTTTAGAACTGAGATGAAGAGGAATTTCTTCAGCCAGAGGGTGTAAATCTGTGGAACCCATTGCTGCAGAAGGCTGTGGAGACCAGCTCATTGAGCATATTTAAGGCAGAGGTAGATAGGTTCTTGATTAGTAAGGAGATTAAAGGTTTGGATAGAAGGCAGGAGAATGGGGCTGAGAAACATAGCAGCCATGATTGAATGGTGGACAAGACTCAATGGGCTGAATGGCCTAATTCTGCTTCTATGTCGTATGGTCTTGTGGTCTTACAGTACATGTCGATGAATTTTAGAAATCTGCAAAACATTCTTTAAGTAACCCTAGTTTCTTTAGCAAGCATCATTATTTTTATTACTTGTAGTGTGCAGTTTATTACTTTTAGCACTTGTCCTGTGCAGCTAAAAAATTGGGAACGTAACCCCGTTTCATTTGAGGCATTCATTCTTTTTGGATGTGGTGCCTTTCTGCCCTTGTTGGCAGTTGCAGTCAGCTTGCTATGACAAAACTTTCCACCAATTCTTCACATAGAGATGCTCCGAAAGAATAATCTTTGCCTACGTATCTCGGGGGATTACGGAGGTGGAGCAAGCTAAAGTGGAAATGCTGCTGACTGAGAAGTCAATCTTAGTCAATTGGGAGTCTTTAAAAATTCTTCTTTTATGGGATGTGGGGCATCGCTGGCTAAGCTCACATTAAATGACTATCCCTGATAGTCCAGAGGCTAGCTAAGAGTCAACCACATTGCTCTAGGGTCTAGAGTCTTGTGTAAGCCAGACCAAGTAAGGATGGCAGATTTCCTTCCCTAGAGGTCATTGGTGAACCAGATGGGTTTTTATAATAATCACAACAGCTACATATTGGCCGTGATGCTTCCACCAGTAGGAGAGACTAGGACCCGAGGGCACAGCCTCAGAATGAAGGGACGACCCTTTAGGAGTGAGAAGAGGAGGAATTTCTTCAGCTAGGTTTATGTTCCAGGTTTTCATTTTGTTTAGTTCAAACCCACATCTCCAGGACATGAGTCTGGGCTTCTGGCTTTCTACCCAAGCAACGTTACCACAATGCAACTGCAACAGGACTGAGTAAGGGTGAGGGAAGCAGAAATTCAGATAACCACAAGATTTGGAAGGAGGATGTTAGCAGGCCTGTCCAGGGATACATTGAAATGTGGAGGCAACAGAGGGGTGAACAGGGGTTTCAACTGCAAATAAGCAGGGGCAGGGGTGGAGGTATCTGATGTTATGGAGGTGAAATAGTGCGTTCTTGGCAATGGGCTCATCTCAGCTCAGTTAAATACCAAGATTGCAATGGTTCAATTCAGCCTTGGAAAACTACCAGGAAGTGGAACGGAGTGAATGGCTCTGTTGGAGCAAGGCTCAAGGAAAATGGCTTCAATTCTTCCGATATTTGGTTGGGGGAAACACCTGGCACGGGGAAGCAATGGCTGAGTGGTACTATCATTAGACTATTAATCCAGAGACTCAGCTACTGTTCTGAGGACCTGGGTTCGAATCCTGCCTCGGCGCATAGTGGAATTTGAATTCAATTAAAAAAATTGGAATGAAGAATCTATTGACGACCATGAAACCATTGTCAATTGTCGAAAAAACCCACCGAGCTCACTAATGTTCTTCAGGGAAGGAAATCTGCCACTCTCACCTGGTCTGGCCTGTATGTGACTCTGGACCCACAGCGATTCTTAAAAATGCCCTCTGAGCAATAAATGAAGGCCCAGCCAGTGATACCCTCATTTCATGAATGAATAAAAAACATCCAGCACAGGATATCGATCTCCAGTGAAGTAAATAAAAGACTTTGGAGGGATTGCACCAGGTGGTATCGAGGTAGAGCTTTGTCTTATTTCTGATAAAAGTCAATTCAATACAGTGACAGGGGTCAGGAAACTTGTTTGCAGGCGTACATAGGAAAGATAAATACGGATTTAGGATATGACATCAAGGACACTGGAGAGGAAACTGAGTTCAGACTTGGGGTAAGGATCTGACAGGTCAGCTGTAGCCTGTTGACTGATGGTTGTAATGGTAGCACAGTTAAAGGGAAGATGAACAGTACGTGAAAGATTGAACATTTAACAAAATGAGATCTGGGGGAAAGTGTAAATAGATGGTCATTAGTTTATGGGGAATAAGGTTGATGGAACAGGAGGTAGATCTCATGGTCAGGATGAACTTGCAAGATCATGACGAAAGAAAGAAGCAACAGAAGAGTGTGAGTTCAAGTCTAGGGCAATGGACAACATTTGAAGCGGTTTGGTCAGATGGTTTCAGAGTAAAGGCCGCTGACATGCAATCTTTTAAAAGGGACTGACCCACATGAATATGGTTGTCAATGGGCAGACATCCAGGGCCCCTCACAGGATGCATTTGGGGCAAATTGAGAATCCCTTGCTTTGTGAGCTATTTAATGGGTGAGTTGTGTCATATAATTTAAAGGCCACATCTGTTCTCTTGTTTCCATTTGGCAGTGAGATTCAGCCTTACTTCAGTATGAATAGTAATCACTCAATTTGCATACACAAGCCAGCAGATTAATTATCATGAACACTGCTAGCTATTTTCATATCAGGCTGAGTCAGCAAGTTGGCAGAGAACTGTATGAAGAAAGAAAATTGATTTCCTTTTGAGTTCTCATTCAGCCAAATGAAAGCAGTAACAGTGAAAACTCCATTCCTTGTACCTGTAGGCTGAGCTACAGTCATGATCAGAGACTTTAATGTAACGTTGCACAGTAGATATGCTTCATGTTTAACTGCCCCAGGGTAATGCTGATTCCTCTGCACGCTTGTCAGACTTCCACATAATAATTCATCCTGCGCTGTAGGTTAGCAGCACACTTTCCTGGATAGAGTAAGAATCAGGTATTCACTCCATTACTTCACTATATCGTTCACCGTAGTACCTATGAGTCCATTCTGTGCTTTACCAGCTTCAACCCACACTGTGGTGGCTCAGTGGTTAGCACCATTGACTCACAGTACCAGGGACCCAGGTTCAATTCCACCCTTGGGTGACAGTGTACAGTTTCCACATTCTCCCTGTGTCTTTGTGAGTTTCCTCCCACAGTCCAAAAGATTGTGCAGGTTAGAGTGGGCTGGCCATGCTAAATTGTCTGTAGTACTGAGGGATGTGTGGACTAGCCATGGTAAAATATGAGGTTCTGGGGATAAGGCAGGGTCTGGGTAGATGGTCTTTGGAGGGTGATGTAGACACGATGTGCCGAATGGCCTCTTTCCGCACTGTAGAGGATTCTATGATGTCAGGACATATAGAGGCTGACACCACAGAAACAGACCCATCCACAGGTCCAACTCATCCACGTTGACCAAGTTTCCCAAACTAAACTAGTCCCATTTGCCTGCATTTGGCCCCTATCCCTCTAAACCTCTCCAATTCATGTACTTGTCCAAATGTCTTTAAAATGTTGTGACTGTACCTGCATCTACCACTTTATCAGCAAGTTCATTCCACATTCGAACCACCCTCTGTGTGGGAAAGTTGTCCCTTGGGTGTCTTTTAAATCTTTCGCCTCTTACCCTAAAAATATGTCCTGTAATTTTGAACACCCCTATCCTAGGAAAAAAGCCTTTATATCCATGTCCCACATAATTTTACAAACCTCCGATAAGGTAACCCCCTCAACTCCCAATGCTTCAGGGAAAAAGGTCCCAGCCTACCCAGCCTACCCAGCCTATCCTTATAACTCAAACCCGCCAGTTCCGACAACATCCTGGTAAATCTTTTATGAAACGTCTCCAATTTAATAATATCTTTCCTGTAGCAGCACGACCATAATTGTACACGTACTCTAAAAATGGCCTCACCAACATCCTGTATAACCACAATATGACATCCCAACTCCTATACTCAATGGTCTGAGCAATGAAGGCGAGCATGCTAAATGCCTTCTCCGCCACCCTGTCTGCCTATGATGCAATTTCAAGGAACTATGTACCTGAACCCCAGGTCTCTCTGTTCAACAACACTACCCAGAGCCCTTCCATTATATATGTAAGTCCTGCCCCTTTGTTCATTTTATCAAAGTACAATACCTTGCATTTATCCAAATTAAACTCCATCTGCCACTCTTCAGTCCATTGGTCCAATTTCCCTTCGTAATCTTAGATAATCTTCTTCACTGACCACCATACCACCAATCTAGTTCTAAGAAAGGGTCACTGGATCTGAAATGTTTACTCTAATCTCTTTCTACAGATGTTGCCAGACCTGCTGAGGTTTTCCAATAATTTCTATTTTTGAGCCACCAATTTTGGCGTCATCTGCAACATTACTAACTTCTTTCACTCATTCATGAGATGTGGGCATCGCTAGCTGGAGCAGCATTTATTGCCCATCACTAGTTGTCCAGAGGACAATTAAGAGTGAACCACATTGCTGTGGTTCTGGAGTCACATGTAGGCCAGATCAGGTAAGGATGGCAGACTTCCTTCCCTAAAGGACATCAGTGAACCAGAAGGGTTTTTCCTGACAATCAGCAATGGTTTCATGGTCATCATTAGACTCTTAATTCCAGATTATTATTGAATTCAAATTCAATATGCCATGGCAGGATTCAAACTCATGTCCCCAGAACATTACCTGGGTCTCTGGATTAATAGATCTTGCGACAATACCACCAGGCCATTGCCTCCTAAGTTGGAATCCAGATGGTTTATATAAATGAAGAGGAAGAATTGTAGATCATAGGGCTATAAGAAAACAGGCGGCAGAGTGCAAAGTGTATAACAGTGTTTTCTGTTTGATCCACAGGAAAAGCTTCCCTTCACAGCATGCTACAATCTCTGCCTTCGCTGCAGTCTACATCTCGGTGAGTCGCTCTCTTCTTTAGTGCCGACACTGGACAAAAGACTAATACAGTCTGCCAGTGGGAATGAGGAGACTTTGCTGTACAATTTTAACATTCACTTTCATCTTCTACAGAATTAATTACTTCCACTTTTCACAAGAGTTCAAATGTCTCAGATCTCTCAAACCTCTGGGGTCTCACCATTCTCTCTCACTCCTGTAGAATTTCTCTGTTACCAGACATTCCCACAATATTTCACCTGACCATTACCAATCCATGCTGTAAATTTCAGATCTCGGGTATTCCTTCAGCACAGAAGTATCGACGAACTGCTTAAATGGTCCAATATTTTCTGTTCAGAAGCATGTCACCACTGTCCAACATGTAATTATACAATAGCATAGCCCCAGGGTAGAGTGATCAGATTAGTGAAGTGTCCAGGGATGTGCAAGCTAGGCTGATTAAAAAAACTGGTACCACAATGGCTCAGTGGTTAGCACTGCTGCCTCAAAGCCCCAGGGGCCCAGGTTCGATTCCAGCCTTGGGCAACTGTCTGTATGGAGTTTGCACATTCTCCCCGCATCTGTGTGGGTTTCCTCCCACAGTCCAAAGATGTGCCGGTTAGGTGGATTGGCTATGGTAAAGTGCCAGGAAGGTGCAGGCCAGGTGGGTTAGCTACAAGAAATGCAGGTTTGCAGGGATAGGGTAGGGGTGTTGGTCCCTCTTCAGAGGGTTGGTGTGGACTCATTAGGCCTGCTTCCACGTTGTAGGGATTCTATAATTACCTCATAGTTGGCTTTAGTCAACTGTCTTCCCCTGCACTATTTGGCCAGACTCTGGAATACTGCACCTTTAGGAAGGTCAGATTAGTGTCGGAGAGGGGACAGCTAGGATTCGCAGAATGATACCGACACGACAATAATTTTAAGTTTATCTAGTCTATAATGTGATAAAAGCATCTTGCAGAAGCAATAAAGAAATAAATTAGAGCCCAAACCATGAGGCAATGTCAAGGCAGATGGCCAAACGTTTGCTCCAAGGCTTAGGTTTTGAGGGACTTCTTTAAAGCGGAAAGAGAAATAGGATGGGAATTCCAGACCTTGCCACCAAAGATGGAGTGATTTTAAAACTAAGGATGTGCAAGAAACTAACATTAGACCAGTGCAGATGATTTGAGTGTTGTAGATGGACTACGGAGATAGGGAGTGCAAAATTATACGGGTTTGAAAGGAAGGGTGTGAATTTTAAAATGAGGACACAGCTTTACCAGGAGCCAATGTAAGTCAATACTGGGTAATCAGCGAACAAGACTTGGTGCAAGTAAAAGTACAAGTGGCAGAGCCTTGAAGGCATTGATTTCAAGGCATTGGCAGGTTGGGCCGAAGGGCCTGTTTCCATGCTGTAGAGCTCTATGACTCTAGGACTGTATATTAATTTCCAAGTTTTTTTTTTTTACTTTTTACGCTGTTGAGCAGGAGGACAACCAATTGTGAGTGAAATTCTGACTGCGATTAGTTTAAAAAGGAATCAGTTAAGTCATCTCACGGAGCTAGGCATTGCTGGAGGTGGTGTCGGAAGGAGACTGATTTAAGTTTACCTTTGTTGCAGTCATGTAAGATGTCATTTGTGCCTTGGGCTTAGGTGGGTAAGTTGGGAGCATCTACATTTGGCTTGTATTCTTAAGGGATTTGAAGGTTGAGGGGCAATCTAATAAAAAGTGCTTACATCATGGAAAGGATTTTGTGCGTAGATTTGGAGAAATTTCCTGTGAGGGCAGAAGCTAGGATAGGATGCGATCTTAACCTTGTTGCTCGGCTAAACAGGAGGACATTAAGGAAACACCTTTTTTCACACAGAAGCTTGTTAGCGGTGTAAAATTCCGTTCATTAAAAGTTAGTAGCTCTGGGGCACTTGGAGCTTTCAAACTGGATCGATAGGTGTCAGTCAAACAGTGATATCAAGCGATCTGGAGCTTAGACGTGTAAATGGAATTGAGATGCAGATCAGCCATGACTCGACTGAAAGATGGAACATTTTGACAAAGGACTGAACAAAATGTTTCCTGTATTTTCTTTTTCAGATGTACTTTAACTCAACGATATCTGACTGCACCAAGCTCCTGAAGCCAATGCTGGTTTTTGCCTTTGCAATCGCTGCAGGTATTTGTGGCCTAACACAAATTACTCAGTACAGGAGCCATCCCATCGATGTATATGTGGGTTTCATCTTTGGGGCAGGAATCGCTGCATACCTGGTGAGTGATTAAGTGATGGGCTAAGCCTATTACATACTCTTGTAAATACTGTGCTGTGCTAATGATGGGGAGAAAAGTATACCCGGGGATGCTGAATATCTGCAAGGCCTCTCTCACTCAGCTTTCTCAGTAATGATGCCCTGTCAAAGTTACAGTGGGTGATCAGGATGTCCTCTGGACTCTCAATGGAAAAACATGAACAGCACCTAAGGTGAAGGAAAATCTTTGCATTTATACAACCTCTTTCGAGATCTCTGGACCTGCAGCACAGTGGCTCGGTGGTTAGCACTGCTGCCTCACAGCGCCAGGGATCCAGGTTTGATTCCAGACTTGGGTGGCTGCCTGTGTGGAATTAAAATGTTCTCCCTGTATCTGCGTGGGTTTCCTCCGGATTCTCCAGTTCCCTTCCACAGTCCAAAGATGTGCAGCCTGGGTGGATTGGCCATGGGAAATTGCCCATAGTGTCAGGGATGTGCAGCCTAGATGGATTAGCCGTAGGAAATGTGGGGTTATGCGGATGGGGTCAAGGGCCATGTTTGGATGGGATGATCTTCAGAGGGTTGGTGCACAATCAATAGGCTGAAAGGCCTCTTCTGCACTGTAGGGATTCTATATCATAAGGCATTTTATAGAAGACAGGGAGAAGTGGTAACCAACAAGATAACACAAACCACAGTGAGATAAATGAGGTGATGTTCGTTGAAGGTTAAATGTTGGCACCAAAGGGAACCTCTCTGCTCTGTTTTAAATCCTGTCATAAGAGCTTTTAGGTTCATTGGAATGGCCAGATTTGTCTTTGGTGTAATATCTCATTCAAAAAGTGGGAGACCAACTCCCTCAGCATTGCGTGGAAATAAAAACGAACAAAAGAACAAAGAACGATACGGTACAGGAACAGGCCCTTCAGCCCTCCAAACCTGTGCCGACACATTTTGCCCTTCCATACTAAAACTGTTTTCACTTACTCCTTTCCTATTCATGTATATGTCCAGGCGTTTCTTGAATGCTGCTATTGTGCCTGCTTCCACTACCACCTCTGGCAGTGCGTTCCAGGCACTCACTACCCTTTGTGTGAAAAACATACATCACACATCTCTTTTAAATTTCCCCCTCACACCTTGAACCTGTATCCCCCAGTAATTGACCACTCCACCCTGGGAAAAGTCCTCATACTTTCCAGTCTCTCCATTGCCATTCACAATCTTATAAACTTCTATCAGGTCACCTCTCGACCTCCTGCGTTCCAGTGAAAACAAACCCAGTCTATCCAACCTTTCTTCTTAGCTAAAATCTCCCATACCCGGCAACATCCTGATAAACCTTTTCTGTATCCTCTCCAAAGCATCCACGTCCTTCTGGTAGTGTGGTGACCAGAACTGTACGCAATATTTCGAATGTGGCCCAACTCAAGTTCTATAAAGCTGCAGGATAACTTGCCTATCCTTATACTCCATGCCCCTTCCAATGAAGGCAAATATCCATAGGCCTTTTTTACTACCTTATCTACTTGCGTTACCACCTTCAGTGATCTATGGACTTGCACACCCAGATCCCTCTGCATATTAATGCTCCTAAGGGTTCTGCCATTCACTGTATAATTTCCACCTGTACTTGACCCTCCAAAATGCATCACCTCACATTGTCTGGATTAAATGCCGTCAGCCATTTTTCTGCCCATGCCTCCAATTGATTTATATCCTGCTGCACCCTCTGACAATCATCCTCACTAGCCACTAGTCCACCAATCTTTGTATCATCCACAAACTTACTAATTGGACCAGCTACATTGTCTTCCAAATCATTTGCGTAGATCACGAACAGCAGAGGTCCCAGCACTGATCCCTGTGGAACATCACTGGTCACAGCCCTCCATTCCGAAAAGCTCCACTGCTACCCTCTGACTCCTATGACTAAGCCAGTTCTATACCCATCTTGCCAGCTCACTCCTGATACCATGTGACTTCACCTTTTGTACCAGTCTGCCATGAGGGACCTTGTCAAAGGCTTTATTGAAGTCCATGTAGACAACATTAACCACTTTTCCCTCATCAATCATCTTCATTGGCTTCTCAAAAAACTTGATCAAGTTAGTGAGACATGACCTCCCTCACACAAACCATGCTATCAATTCTAATAAGTCCATTTGTTTCTAAATACATATAGACCTTATCCCCGAGAATGTTTTCCAATAATTTCCCTACCACTGACATAAGGCTCACAGGCCTGTCATTTCCAGGATTATCCCTGTTAACCTTCTTAAACAATGGGACAACATTGGCTATTCTCCAATCCTCTGGGACCCCACCTGTGGCCAAAGAGGATACAAAGACGCCTGTCAATGTTCCAGTAGTTTGTTCTCTCGCCTCCCTCAATATTCTGGGATAGATCCCATTAGGATGTGGGGATTTATCTATCTTAATACTTTTTAAGATGCACAACCCCTCCTCCTTTTTAATAGCAACTTGGCTCAGAAACTCGACGCTCCCTTCCCTGAGATTATCCTTCACCAATTGCTTCTCTTCGATGAATACCGACACAAAGTACTCATTTAGGACCTCAATTATCTCTTCTGGCACCACACATAGATTCTCACCCTTGTCCTTGAGTGGGCTAACCCTTTCCTTGGCTATCCACTTGCTTTTTATATATGTCTAAAAAGCCTTGGGATTCTCCTTAATCCTGTTTGCTAATGAATTTTCATGACCCCTTTTAGCCCTTCTAATTCCTTGCTTAAGTTCTTTCCCACTTTCCTTGTATACTTCAAGAACTTCAGTTCCCATCCTCCTAGACCCCACATAAGCTTCCTTTTTTACCTTTTTGACCAACGTCATAATATCCCTAGTCATCCAAGGTTCACGTAATTTGCCATACCTATCCTTCATTCTCACAGGAATGTGCCACTTCTGAACTCCTACCAACAGCAGTTTGAAATACTCCCACACGTCCAATTTGGATTTACCGTCAAGCAGCCGTCTCCAACCAACGTTCTCCAGTTCCTGCCTAATATTGCTGTAGCTTGCCTTCCACCAATTTTACACCTTCACCCAAGGACTGCTGTTATCACTGTCTCTGAGTATCTTAAAACTCACGGTATTATGGTCACTATTCCCAAAATGCACCCCCACTGAAACTTCACTCATCTGGCTGGGCTCAATTCCCAAAACCAGGTCCAGTATAACCTCTAACTTCATTTCCTGAAGAAGGGTCCAGACCCGAAACGTTAGCCTTCCTGCTCCTCTGATGCTGCTTGGCCTGCTGTGTTGATCCAGCTCTACACCTTGTTATCTCAATATAACCTCTTTCCTGGTTGGACTCCTTAGATGCTGTGTAAAGAAACCCTCCTGAATGGTCCTTACAAATTTTGCTGCATCCAAGACCCTAGCACGAAGTGAGTCCCAGCCAATATAGGGAAGGTTAAAATCACCCACCATAACAACCCTGTTGTTTCTACATCTTTCCAAAATCAGTCTACATATTATCTCGTCTATCTCCTGCTGGCTGTTGGGAGGCCTATTCCTGAGTTCTACCCATATTGCCTTGCTGCACGAGTCCTCTGATGTATCCTCCCTCAGTACAGTTGTGAGATACTCCCTTACCAGTAATGCAATTCCCCACCCCTCTTACCTCCCTTTCTATACCACCTGAAACATCTAAATCCTGGGACATTCAGCTGCCAGTCCTGTCCCTCTTTCAGTCAAGTCTCCGTCATCGCAATAATGTCATGTTCTAAGTACTAACCAATGCTCTAAGTTCATCTACCTTGCCAATTATACTTCTCGCATTGAAACACATGCATTTTCAGACCACCTCCCCTGCTCTTCTCAGCAGTGCTTCCCTGCCTGTTCTTGTTCTTAGTCATGTTTGTCCTGGTTTCTACTTCTCCCTCAATTTCTTGCATCTACTGCCCTACTCCTCTGCTTCCCACCCTCTGCCACACCAGTTTAAGTCCTCCCTAACCACTCTACCAAGCACCGTCCTAGTCCTTCCCAGTGTAGCCCATCTGCGTTGCACAGGTCCCACCTTCCCCCAGAACCGGTTCCAATGCCCCACGAATCTGAAAACCTCCCCCCTCATGCCATCTTTTCGGCCATGTGCTCATCCTATGTATCTGACTGTTTCTACTCTGACTAGATCGTGGCACTGGTAGTAATCTTGAGATAACTACCTTTGAAGTCCTACAGTTCAATTTTCTTCCTAGTTCTCTATATTCTGCTTTTAGGACCTTATCCCTTTTTTCAACCTATGCCATAAGTACCAACATGTACCACAACCACTGGCTATTCACCCTCCCCCTCTAGAATGTCCTGCAGCCACTCCGAGACCTCCAGGACCCTAGCACCAGGGAGGCAACACACCATCCTGGACTGTCATTTGGAGCCACAGAAACGCCTATCCATTCCCCTTACAACTGAATCCCCTAGCACTGCAGCATTTCTAGGCCTAAGACTCGCTCCCTTTGCAGCCTAGCCAACCATGGTGTCATGATTTTGGCTGTTACTGTTACCCCCTGAGAGGCTATTCCCCTCAACAGTATCCAAAACAGTATAACAAGGTACACCAAACCGTCCACAACCTCTTCACCACAGGTGACCTCCCATCCACCGCCTCCAACCTCGTCGTTCCCCAACTCCACACCGCCCGCTTCTATCTCCTGCCCACAATCCACAAACCTGAATGCCCTGTTCGACCCATTGTCTCCGCCTGCTCCTGCCCCACCGAACTTATCTCCACCTACCTCGACTCCATTTTCTCCCCCTTGGTCCAGGAACTCCCTACCTACGTCCGTGACACCACCCACGCCCTCCACCTCTTCCAGAACTTCCAATTCCACGGTCCCCAACACCTCATTTTTACTATGGACGTCCAGTTCCTATCCACATGTATTCCCCATGCAGATGGCCTAAAGGCCCTTGGTTTCTTCCTGTCCCGCAGACCTGACCGGTCCCCCTCCACCGACACCCTCATCCGCTTAGCCGAACTCGTCCTCACACTCAACAACTTCTCTTTCAATTCCTCCCGCTTCCTACAGACAAAGGGGGTGGCCATGAGTACCCGTATGGGCCCAAGCTATGCCTGCATCTTTGTAGGTTACGTGGAACAATCCCTCTTCTGTACCTACACTGGCCTGAAACCTCACCTCTTCCTCCGTTACATTGATGACTGTATCGGCGCCGCCTCGTGCTCCCACAAGGAGCTCGAACAATTCATCCACTTCACCAACACCTTCCACCCCAACCTGAAGTTCACCTGGACCATCTCTAACACCTCTCTCACCTTCCTGGACCTCTCTGTCTCCATCTCGGGTAACCACCTAGAAACCGATATCGATTTCAAGCCCACCGACTCCCACAGCTACCTAGAATACACCTCCTCCCACCCACCTTCCTGCAAAAATGCCATCCCCTATTCCCAATTCCTTCGCCTCTGCTGCATCTGCTCCCAGGATGAGGCATTCCACTCCCTCACATCTCAGATGTCCTCATTCTTCAAGGACTGCAACATCCCCCCCACAGTGGTCGAGAACGCCCTCGACCATGTCTCCCGCATTTCCGCGTAACTCATCCCTCACACCCCGTCCCCGCAATAACAACCAAAAAAGAATCCTCCTCGTCCTCACGTACCACCCCACCAACCTCCGGATCCAACGCATCATCCTCCAACACTTTCGCCATCTGTATTCCGACCCCACCACCAAAGACATTTTTCCCTCCCCACCCTTGTCTGCTTTCCGGAGGGACCACTCCCTCCGCGACTTCCTTGTCCAACTCCACACTCCCCTCCAGCCCCACCACACTCGACACTTTTCCCTGCAACCGCAGGAAGTGCTACACCTGCCCCCACACCTCGTCCCTCACGCCCAACCCAGGCCCCAAGAAGACTTTCCACATCAAACAGATGTTCACCTGCACATCTGCCAATGTGGTATACTGCATCCGCTGTACCTCATGTGGCCTCCTCTACATCGGGGAAACCAAGTAGAGGCTTGGGGACCGCTTTGCAGAACACCTGCGCTCAGTTCGCAACAAACAACTGCACCTCCCAGTCGCAACCCATTTCAACTCCCCCTCCCATTCTTCAGACAACATATCCATCCTGGGCGTCTCGCAGTGCCACAATGATGCCACCCGAAGGCTGCAGGGACAGCAATTCATATTTAGCCTGGGAACCCTGCAGCCCAATGGCATCTATGTGAATTTCACAAGCTTCAAAATCTCCCCTCCCCCAAACGCATCCGAAAACCAGCTCATCTCATCCCCGCCTCCCTAACCTGTCCTTCCTCTCACCTATCCCCTCCTCCCACCTCAAGCCGCACCCCCATCTCCTATCTAGTAACCTCATCCTGCCCCCTTGACCTGTCCGTCCTCCCTGGACTGACCTATCTCCCCCCTACCTCCCCACCTACACTCACCTTTACTGGCTCCAGCCCCGCCTCTTTGACTTGTCTGTCTCCTCTCCACCTATCCTCTCCTCGATCCACCTTCTATCCGCCTCCCCCCTCTCCCTATTTATTTCAGAACCCTCTTCCCCTCCCCCATTTCTGATGAAGGATCTAGGCCCGAAACATCAAGCTTTCCTGCTCCTAAGATGCTGCTTGACCTGCTGTGTTCATCCAGCTCCACACCTTGTTTACAAGGTGTAGAGCTGAATGAACACAACAGGCCGAGCAGGAAAGCTTGACGTTTCGAGCCTAGACCATTCTTCAGAAATCTTGGCCTGCTGTGTTCATCCAGCTCTACACCTTGTTATCTCAGATTCTCCAGCATCTGCAGTTCCTACTATCTCCAAAACGGTGTATCTGTTTTGCAGGGGAATAGCCACAGGAGATTCCTGCGCTGCCTGCTTAGCCCTCCTGCTCTGCCTTGATGGCCACCCATTCCCTTCCTGCCTGTGGAGTCTGAGCCTGCGGTGTGACCAACTCCCTTGCGTACTATCCAACTGTCAGCCTAGATTATGTGCTCGAGTCTCTGGAATGAGACTTGAACCCGTTACCTCAGAGGAGAGAACACTATCTGTTGAGATAGGGCTGATATCAAACAAAGCAGAGGGCAGTAATCCCAATCAGGAGAAGCCCCATTTGTAAGACCACGAAGCTTGAAAGTAAGTTTTGAATTGATTACCATCCAGAACTCCGTCAAAGACAGTGCGAATAGTTAATGATATCGGCCCATGGAATGACCCCAGAGACCAATCAACATCTCGGCTTTGTGCCAGTGTTCTATTTCCAGGCCAATTACCATTGATCGTTATTAGCCAATTCATAGCCATGTCCTTATTAGGTTAATGTTGTGCGTTTTGACTCACTGTAACACACCTCCCGGCTGTTTGACTGAATATTCGTTATCAAGCCATTTTCCAATTCTATAAAATCAATACAAAACATCACAATGTGGAAGCTGTTTCCCCAGCAGCCAAAGATTCTGATTAATTGGGCATCAAGAGGCATTAACAGAAATTTATCTGATCATCAAAGTATGTGCATTCCAAGTCTAGGCTTCAGTCTTTCAAAATCAAATCATCACAATCAGACTTCATATCCTTTAAGTTTACTGTACAAGTGATGTATCCTTTCTGTTCATGTAACCTTATACATCAATATAAAAAGACACATTTTAGCAATATTTATGTCGCACCACCACACTTATACAGTTAAGAAATGTAGTCATTACATTAGACAATATTTTTAAGCTAGAAAGGGTTCAGAAGAGATTTACCAGGATGTTGCCAGATATGGAAGGTTTGGTTATCAAGGAAGGCTGGACAGGCTGGGATTCTTTTCACGGGAGCGTAGGAGGTTGAGAGGTGACCTAATAGAAGTTTATAAAATCGTTAGGGGTATCGATATGGTTAATGGTAGGTACTCAGAGGATGGTTCACGTGTGGAGGGAACTTCCTGAGGAAGCGGTGGATGTGGGTACAATTACACATTGAAAAGACATTTGGATGAGTACATGAATAGGACAGGTTTGGAGGGCTATGGGTCACGAGCAGACAGGGGACAAGTTTAGTTTGGGATTATGGTCAGCATGGACTATTTGGATGAAAGGGTCTATTTCCATGCTGCATGACTATGTGAAACTGTTCTGATTTCAGATAACCAGGGTCAGGATATATTTAGCAAATCCATGTGGAGATAAAGCTTTGTCTTCCCTGCCTCGACAGGATCACCGCCAGTAGAGCGCTTGCAATTGTGACAGTCTGATATTATTTTCTAATTTCCCAAATTTCCAATTTTGAGTTGTCCTTTAGCTTTTACAAACAAGACCAATGAGTCATTGATACAGGCAGTCCCTGAGTTGCAAATAGAATCATAGAATCCCTGCAGTGTGTAAGCAGGCCATTCAGCCCATCGAGTTCACACCATCTCTCCAAAGAGCATCACACCCCTTACCCTATCCCTGTAACCCTGCATTTCCCATGGCTAATCCACCTAACCTGCACATCCCTGGACACTGTGGCCAATCCACCTAACCTGCACATATTTGGACTGTGGAAGGAAACCTGAGCACCGGGAGGAAACCCACACAGACACGGGGAGGACGCAAAAACTCCACACAGACAGTCGCCCGAGGGCAAAATCAAACCCGCGTCCCTGGCGCTGTGAGGCAGCAGTGCTAACCACTGAGCCACCGAGCCATCATCAAAGGCTCCATTTTTGAGTCCATTCGCAAGGTTATTTACATGCCAGTTGGAACAAAATGCAGATGATGTAAATGCCATTTGTAAGTATGGGAAACAGTCATATGTTGGGTCTTTTAAATTATCCCCCTGCGTGCTATCAAGTTCATAATTACAAACATTGGTAAGTTGGACTTCAATAGATTTCAAAGGTCCTTACCTATTTATGTTATACACTGGCTTCTTACAATGAATAGATCGGGATAAGGGTTTGATTTACGGGGAGATGTTGAGTAGAATGGGACTGTATTCTCTGGGCTTCGTAGAAAAATAAAAATTTGTTAATGTCTTGATGCTGTTTCTGCTGGAAAGAAAAAGAAAACCTTGGGCCGTAGACACAGGATAAAGACATCAGCCACTTAGGAGTGAAACAGTAGAGAATTTCTACCCTGAGGCCTTGACTCTGGAATTCCCTTCCTGAAAGGGCTGTGGTTGCTCAGTTATTTATTGGAGGGTGTCTGATTTTGGAAGGATTTGGAACCATGGATGGGAATTTGAAAGTAGTTCTTGCTGGAACAAGAGGCAATGTAGATTAATAAGATGATGGATGTGACATTTCCTGCATTTTGCTAGGACATGGATGGTGGAATTATCAAAGAGTTGAAGTTTGCAGATATTTAAAGGCAACCAAAGAAAGAGCGGGAGACTATTGGAATACAAACATATGATTTAGAAACTGGAGTAAGCCCTTCAAATCTGTTCTACCATTCCATAACACCATGGCTGCTCTGCATGTGGCCTCCACTCCACATTCCTGCCACACTCTGAATGACCTCTGATCCCTTGTAAGTCAAGAAACCATCTGCCTCTGCCTCTCAGGGACAGAGTTACAAAGACTCGTGACATTGAGAGAAAAAATGTAACCTTATCTCCACCTTAAGTAGCAGACCCCTTATTTTTAAACTGTACCACCTATTTCTCGTCTTTACCACAAGGGGAAACAGCCTTTCAACATCTATCCTGTCAAGTCTTCCCCAAGTTGGCTTAGTAATAAGAAACAAAGGGTAATTGTTGATGGCTGCCCTTGCGAACGGAAAGCTGTTTCAGGTGGTGTTCCATTGGGCTCGGTATTGGAACCCCCACTGTTTGTTTTATACATTAACAATCTGGACTTGAGTGTGGGGTCACAACTGGGAATTTTGCAGATGACACAAAAATTGGCCAGGTAATGGATACTGTAGAGGGTAGCTGTCAGCTCCAAAATGATGTACGTAGGTTGGGGAACTGGTCAGGAAAGTGGCAGATGGAGTTCAACTCTGATGATTGTGAGGTAATGCAGTTAGGGAGGTCAAAAAGTAAAGGGGAATGCAAAATAAACAGGAATATATTGAACGAGGTAGATGAAGGGAGAGATCTAGGTGTACAAGTGCACAGGTCCCTAATGGTAGCAGTACAGGTAGATAAGGTTGTAAAGAAGGCATATGGAATGCTCTCCTTTATTGGCAGAGGTATAGAATACAAACATAGGCATGTAATGATGAAACTGTATAAGATGCTGGTAAGCCTACAACTGGAATATTGATGCAGTTATAGAATCCCTATAGTGTGGAAGCAGGCTATGCAGCCCATTGAGTCCACAGTGACCTTCCAAAGACCATCCCACCCAGACTCGGCCTCCCACATTATCCCTGCAACCCCACACTTCCAATGGCTAACTCACCTAGCCTATACATCCCTGGACACAATGGGCAATCTAGCATGGCCAATCCACCTAACCTGCATATCTTTTGGACTGTGGGAGGAAACCGGAGCACCCGGAGGAAACCCACGCAGGCACAGGGAGAACGTGCAAACTCCACACAGACAGTCACCCGAAGGTGGAATCGAATCCAGGTCCCTGGCGCTGTGAGGCAGCAGTGCTAACCACTGAGCCACCATGCCATGACTTCTCTTGAGTTTCTTTTACCATTCAGTGAAGCCTGACAGCAAGAGCCAAACAAATCACGAGTCAAGACCAACAAAAGTCACATGTTCAGAGGTGCACTGCCAGAAATACACTGAGTGGTGAAATAATTCATTTGTTGCCCACTGCAGCCTCTGCCAGTTAGTTTCTATGGAGATCTTTACCACACTGTTGGCTAGAGGCATTAATTGTATACTGGGACTAAACAAACAATGAAACTTCTGGGATAATTATAACTTAGAAAATGTTCCATCAATATTCTGGTTTACCGAACCAAGTTTTGATCTGTGCCTTCTATTCTTTCGCTAGTCTTGCTGAAAATGTTACTTGAGGGTATTGCCATAGTAAATATTATCACTGAGAGACCTAAAACCTCATTCCAACACCACTGTATCTGTGAAATCATGAAATGTGGAGTTTTATATGTGAGGACATTGCCTTTTGAATGGGAATCTGCGTCACTGCTCAAAAAGTGCACGTGTGTGGTGACATTTATTAAAATGTTTACAGATTAGAATGTTTTACAGTTCCCTTGAGCCTATACCACCATTAGATAGATTATGATTGACCTGTATTTTAACTATATCCCCACCTTTACTGTATATCCCCCACTGAACTTGCTTAACAAAGATCCAACAATCCCTGTCTTTGAGATTGGTAAAAGTTGGGAAGTCTCACTGCAAGATGCTGGTGAGACCACATCTGGAGCACTGCGAGAAGTCTTGGTCCCCTTATTTAAGGAAAGATATTATTTAATTGCAGGTGGTTTGGAGAAGGTTCGCTAGGATGATCCCTGGTAATAAAGTGATCGTCTTATGACCAAAGGGCTAGACAGGTCGTGACTCTACTCACAGGAATGTAGAAGAATGAGAAGTGATCTGATTGAAAGCATTCAAGATTCTTAAAGAGATAACAGGGTGTGGGGCTGGATGAACACAGCAGGCCAAGCAGCATCACAGGAGCAGGAAAACTTGACGTTTCGGGCCTAGACCCTTCATCAAAAATGGGGGAGGGGAAGAGGGTTCTGAAATAAATAGGGAGAGAGGGGGAGGTGGATAGAGGAGAGGATAGGTGGAGAGGAGGCAGACAAGTTGAAGAGGCGGGGATGGAGCCAGTAAAGGTGAGTGTAGGTGGGGGGTGTAGGGAGGAGATAGGTCAGTCGAGGGAGAACAGACAGGTCAAGGGGGCGAGATGATGTTAGTAGATAGGAGATGGGGGTGGGGCTTGAGGTGGGAGGAGGGGATAGGTGAGAGGAAAAACAGGTTAGGGAGGTGGGGACGAGCTGGGCTGGTTTTGGGATGCGGTTGGGGGAGAGGAGATTTTGAAGCTTGTGAAATCCACATTGATACCATTGGGCTGCAGGGTTCCCAGGCTGAATATGATTTTCTGTTCCTACAGCCTTCGGGTGGCATCACTGTGGCATTGCAGGAGGCCCAGGATGGACATGTCGTCTGAGGAATGGGAGGGGGAGTTGAAATGGTTCGCGACTGGGAGGTGCAGTTGTTTGTTGCGAACTGAGCGCAGGTGTTCTGCAAAGCGGTCCCCAAGCCTCCGCTTGGTTTCCCCGATGTAGAGGAAGCCACAACGGGTACAGCGGATGCAGTATACCACATTGGCAGATGTGCAGGTGAACATCTGCCTGATGTGGAAAGTCTTCTTGGGGCCTGGGATTGGGGTGAGGGAGGAGGTGTGGGGGCAGGTGTAGCACTTCCTGCGGTTGCAGGGAAAAGTGCCGGGTGTGGTGGGGGTGGAGGGGAGTGTGGAGCGGACAAGGGAGTCGCGGAGGGAGTGGTCCCTCCGGAAGGCAGATAAGGGTGGGGAGGGAAAAATGTCTTTGGTGGTGGGGTCTGATTGCAGATGGCGGAAGTGTCGGAGGATGATGCATTGGATCCGGAGGTTGGTGGGGTGGTACGTGAGGACGAGGGGGATTCTTTTTTGGTTATTATTGTGGGGACGGGGTGTGAGGGATGAGTTACGGGAAATGCGGGAGACACGGTCGAGGGCGTTCTCGACCACTGTGGGGGGGAAGTTGCGGTCCTTGAAGAATGAGGACATCTGAGATCCCTCCCCCATTTCTGATGAAGGGTCTGGGCCCGAAACGTCAAGCTTTCCCGCTCCTATGATGTTGCTTGGCCTGCTGTGTTCATCCAGCCCCACACCGTGTTATTTCGGATTCCCCAGCATCTGCAGTACCTTTTATCCCCAAGATCTTCTTAAAGGCCTGGACTGAGCAAATGGCGAGAGGATGTTTCCCCTTGTGGGAGAGTCCAGACCAGAGGCCACAGTCTCAGAATAAGGGGGTGCCAATTTAACTGAGATGAGGAGGAAATTCTTTCTGATGTTTGAGTCTTTCGAACGCATTGCCACAGAAAGCTCTGGGGGCAGAGTTTTTATGTATATTCAAGGCTGTGATAGACTCTTGATCAGTTGGGGAATCAAGGGTTACAGGGAAAATGTGCGAAAGTGGATGTTAGGAATGTTGGCTCAGCTATGATCGTATTGAATGGTAGACAGGCTCGAGAGGCCAAGAATGTTCCTATTTCTTATGGCTATGGAAGGTTTCAATGAGCCATCTACATCCACAGTATTTTACATAAGAAACAGGAGCAGGCAGTTCAGCTCCCCAAGCCTGCTCCACCATTTAATTCGATCATGGCTGATCTCATCCTAGCCCCAACTCCACTTTCCTGCCCACTTCACGGAACAGTACAGCACAGTACAGGCCCTTCGGCCCATCATGTTGTGCTGACCTATTATCTTACTAACATCAATCTACCCTGCATACCCTACATTTTACTATCCTCCAGGTGCCTATCCAAGAGTTGCTTAAAAATCTCTAAAGTATCTTCCCATAATCTTTCAACCCATTACTAATTAAAAATCTGTCTACCTCCTTTTTAAAAATGAGAATTCCAGATTTCCAAAATTTGGTATGACAAAGAACATTCTGATTTCATTCCCAAATTGTGTATCTCCAGTTGTAAAATCAGGGACACCTTTAATTCTGGACTCGCTTCATTGAGGAAATCATTTCTCTGCATTTACCCTATTAAACCATTTTATCACTTTCAGAATTACCAGTGTTACAGTGCAGCAGGCCAGTCGGCCCATTGTGCCTGTACCAGCTCCTTAAATATGCATCATTACCGAATGAGAATATCTTGCTTTTTCCCCAGACCCTT
Source organism: Ginglymostoma cirratum (assembly GCA_024137785.1). Classification (NCBI taxonomy): domain Eukaryota; kingdom Metazoa; phylum Chordata; class Chondrichthyes; order Orectolobiformes; family Ginglymostomatidae; genus Ginglymostoma; species Ginglymostoma cirratum. Next base: position 36,151,320 of record JAHRHZ010000274.1, read on the forward strand.
GCACATTATTCTTATCCAATTAATCATCCAATTTCCTCTTGAATGCCTCAAGTGAGCAAACATTTTTAAAATACAGTAGCTCAGTAGTTAGCACCACTTCCTCACTGCGCCAGTGACCCAGATTCGTTTCCACCCTCTGTCTGTGTGGAATTTGCACATTCTCCCCATGTCTTGCGTGTGTTTCCTCCGGGTGCTCCGGTTTCCTCCCACAGCCCAAAGGCGGGCAGGCGAGGTGGATTGGCCATGCTAAATTGCCTGTAGTGTCTGGGGATATGCAGGCTAGGTGGATTAGCTGTGGGAATTGTAGGATTATGGGTGTAAGGTATGTGGTTGGGTCTGAGTGGGATACTCTTCGAAGGGTTAGTGTGGTCTCAATCTGCTTCCACACTCTAGTGATTCTATGATCTAATCGCTTTGTCCCTCAAACCTTTCACACTCAGTGCAGAAACCAGGTTTTGCAACACGTTCTTGGTTATTTATACCTTTTTAAGGTAATTGGAAGAAGCAGCTCATGTCTCATATCACTAAGAGGAGATTATGCTGATAGTGTTAGATTCAGTGAGGTGCACAGACCATTACGGCTGAATGATCTGTAAATTCAATATAAGACCATTATTGTGGGATCCTGTACCACACTTCTGTTGAGGAATGCAGGTCTGCTGCATTGAAGAGTCTAAGGTTAAGACCCTTTTCAGTGAGGGAGGGCATTCCACTTAATGAGATCATGATGGAGCAGAGTCAGAAAAATACGAGAAAATTTCAGGCCAGGTTCCTTTGAAGTGAAGTCAGATCCAAGCTTGTAAAGAACGAGCTTACAAAAGTAGAAATTGCTGGAAAAGCTCAGCAGGTCTGGCAGCATCTGTGGAGAGAAATCCGAGTTATCGCTTTAGGTCCAGTGACCCTTCCACGGAAGACATTTTCCCAGCAATTTCTGCTTTTGTTTCTGATTTCCAGCATCCACAGTTCTTTCTTGTTGTTTAATTCCCTGGCACCCACAGCCATAATTCATTTTATTTTCCAATTCCAAATGTTTTTTTTCTCCTTTATTCATTTACAGGATGTGGGTGTTGCTGGCTAGGCCAGCACTTAGTGCCCATCCCTAATTGCCCAGAGGACAGTTAAGAGTCACATGTAGGCCAGACTAGCAGTTTCCTTCTCTAAAGGACATTAGTGAACCCGATGGGATTTCCTCCCAACTACTGGCAATGGATTCATGGTCATCATAACTCGAGATTCTTTATTGAATTCAAATGCCACCGTGTGCCACGGTAGGTTTTGAACCCGGGTCCCCAGAACATTATCTGGGTCTCGGGAATAACACTCCGGTGTTTATACCATTAGGTCATCACCTCCCCCAGATAGCTTTTCATCTTCAACACAAATGTTCCTTAATTTCAAAGTCGCAAACACGATCAGCTACAAATTGAATAACACTGTCCTATTTTTCTCTGGTGTATATATTTTCACAGGGGTTTCATGCTGTGGGGAACTTCAAGGCATCAGATGATACCACCCCAGTGAAACCTTCTCCCAAGAGTGGCCTTAGGCCTCTGACCCATCTCCGCCATGACTCAGTCTACCAGCAGAGTAAGTCCCTGAGCACAGATGAGCTGAACCCACAGCCGAGGCTCGAAGGCCTGGAGCAGCACTTGGCACAGAGGGAGAAGAACTCCCTGAACAGCCTGAAACGGGCCAGCGTCGACGTGGAGCTGTTGGCACCGCGCAGCCCGATGGGTAAGGAGAACATGGTGACCTTCAGCAACACGCTGCCACGTGTCAACACACCGAACCTGGATGAGGCCGCGCGCCGACACATGACCATCCACGTCTCCATGGATGCCTCTCGCTCCAAGCAGCTCATCTCACAGTGGAGGCAGAGACCCATGGATGGCTTGGCCCTGGACCATGACCCAAGCATCAGTCAGTCACAGCCACAGATGAGGGCCGCTATGGAGCTGAGGGCCGCAGGCTTCGATCAGGAGGAAGTGGCGCCATCCTCCCTCTACCCTACAGTGCAGGCCAGGGTCTGCGAGAGAGGCGCAGGAGGTGGGGCACGGGTCCTAATCCAGTCCAGAGCCGGCACCTCGCAGCTGGTTCACATCCCCGAGGAGAGCCAGGCGAGCGTCAGCACCTCGCCAAAGAGTAACTCAGCCCGGGCCAAGTGGATGCTGCTGGCGGAGAAGGGAGGGGTTCCACGGGCCCAGGCCCAGGCCCAGGCCCAAGCCCAGGCCCAGCCCCAGCCCCGCATCATGCAGGTCATTGCCATGTCCAAGCAGCAGAGTACGGTTACAGTCACACCAAGGCACTCAGAGGCTTCTAGCAGCTCCGAGTCCTCGCAGTACAAGTCGCCCTCAGAGCGGGACTCGGCCAGCATTGTGACAGTAGATGCCCATGGCTCGCACCCAGTGGTGCACGTCTCCTCTGTAAATGGCGGTGCTGGGCCCTGGGAGTGGAAGTCGCCCCAGGCCAGTGAGGCCTACGAGCTGAATGACCTGAACAGAGACTACCGGGGCTACAGGCCCACCAAGAGCGGGGGCAGCGCAGGAGGAATGTCACCTGGATCCTCAGCCAGTGACCTGGAACATGAAGATAGTCGCTTCTGCAGTGTCGCCACAATCAATGTGGCCGCAGCCGAGAGGAGCGAAACCAATTCGGAGAGCCTGACCATGGGCTCCAGCCGGGACTCGACCTTAAGGAGAAAACCCAACCCAGCTTTCCTGGCTGAGCGGGAAACCAGTACAGACAGCGACCAGGAGGCTTACTACAAGAAACTTCAAGCCAACAGGAGATTCAAAGACTGACCAGAACCATTTTGTAGGGGGCATTCTCTTACTGAAACAGTCAGGATACTGACTCCCTACAGCACTTAACTGCTGTGAGTTGGTTATCCCTTGTCCCCACATTGAACAAGCCAGGAGCAATAAAACAACCTTTCCATGGATATCTCTTGTTTTCAAACCTTTTCAGTCCGCAGCTCCATTCTGGTCTTCAAAGCCGATTTCATTTGCAGTTTGGGGCCTTTTCTTGACTCAGAACAGCTGGGAATAAAGATCCAGGTCTAAATTTCCAAGACCCTTCATATGACATTTTCAGATATTGCTAAGAAAAAGAAAGAAGGAATTGAATTTTCTCGCACCTTTCCTGCCCTCCAGAGGTCCCACAGCACTTCAGGGTAAAGTTATTATTTCAGAGACCGAGACGAATGGGCCATTTCAACTCGCATGTTTCTTGTGTTCTTCTTATTCCAGACTTTTGGAATTGTAGTCTTGTAATTAAGTTGTGGTTTTAAATTGGTCAATGGTTAAAGAAGCAAGAAGTGAGATTTGTGTCTTTTGTGGTTGACCTGATGGTGTTATCTGTTGCTTGTGGCTGTTTAACATGCTGGTTGGCATTCTGAGCCACGCATTGTACTTTGTAGAAGTCATGGACAGTAATAACTTCTGTATACCAGTGCCAAATGGTACCAACCTTTGTGTTGGCATGAACTTGCAGATATTTTCATTGTATACAAGATAGCTGGGGGCTATAATCTTTTCATTGACATGGCTAATGATTGTAAGCAGGCTAGCAAAGTGATCCCACATCACTTGCCAGAAAAAGCAGCAGCTACAATAGTGCTGAGAACGAAATGACAAAGAGTAAAATACTGCAGATGCTGGAAATCTGAAATAAAAAAAAATCAGTTGCTGGAGAAACTCAGTCAGCCCGGCAGCACATGTGGAGAGAGAAACAGAGTGAAACCTGTCAGGTCATTTTAAACTCTGAAGTTTTGATGAAAGCTCATTAATATTAGCTCTGCTTTTGATGCTGCCAGACCTACTCAGTATTTCCAGTTTACTGTTTTAAAATTGAAGAATGATTGAGTTAATCCCAACGTATGTTTGGGAGAATATGAAACTGCTGTGATAATGCAAACAGACTATTAAGTCAATATGCAGGACGTGTGTTGTCAAGTTTTGAAATGCAAGCAATATACAGGAATGCAATATATTAATAAGATATACAACTCCATCTTCATAGCTACACCAACTGGAACTGGATGATAATTGATGTTCTCTGTAGCATATTTTCATTAGACTCTCACTGGAGGTTACACATCATAATTCAATGGTCCTGGATTGGCCAAGGCTGCTCCCTGCGCCAGCACCGTGCCTCGTAATCACACTCCTGATTAAATCGAACCAATTCTCAGCCATTTGTTGAAGACAGTCCAATAGATGTCACACCCTTTGAACACCCACTTCCCCTGCTAAGATTCACACCAGAGTCAGGACCGTCCCAGAGGGATCGGAGTCAGGACGTCCCGAGGAATGTAGCAACTGAGGGAGACCATTCAGCCCTTTTAGCCTGTTCTGCAAGTGATGTCTGTTCTGTTGTACCCTCCCGCTGTTGGAGATTGGGGAAGATGGAAAACAAGGATCCAGCCCCGAGGTAACTGATGAATCTGAAAAGTGAGGGAATTAGGTATTGACATCTCCAGGACTGAATGAGAACCCCAGAATTACAATAGTTTTGTTTTCGTTGTAAGACTGTTTATGCTGTTACAATTACCCATGGACCTTTTAATGACCAGGATTAGAAATGTATAAAGAGGCATTTTAAGGAATGTTATAGGTTTGTTCTGAAAGCTACTCCAAAATGTTTACTCAACACAGAATCTGCAAATAAGTTTAATGTTTCATGACCTGTGGTCATGTTGCACAGGATCTTTGGTCAGTTTTGGTTTAAGGAATAATCGAGTCAGCTCATTAGAAGCTGGAATTAACCCAGAGAGATCTAGAAGGAATTTACACTACAGCAACGAGGCCAATCATTCTAGAAGGTTCCCTGAGAAGCTGGGGCAGTTGAGGTTCAACCCTGGGTCTGACCATCCAAGATATGCAGTGACAGGCTGCATGAGGAGCTTACCTGGCTGCAAACTGTCCATAGTATCGATGACCGCTATCAGCTCAGCACAGCACACTATCAGACAATGCAGAGACAACAAAGGCCTGAATTGAGTTAAAGTTAACTCCGTTATGTTGAGAATCTGGAACGTCATGTTGGAGAACACAGGTATCCTTGTAGAAACCCACATTGAAAAACAAAACATGGCTGTATGTAAATAGAACTTTCCTAACAAGATGTAAACTGGCTCTAAACAGCACTTCTAGTGATTGTTTGAATGATTGTTTCCAGAGTAACGTTGTTATTAATTGTGAAGATTAATATGCCTGATTTAGTGACGTTTACTGTTGTGCTATACCAGTGATTTTAACAGTAGGTCCTGATATACAGAAGTATTTTGTACTTTGAATGTGTCAGTTGGACAGAAGCAAGCTTTAGAATTATTGGTGAATTCAATAAACTTTGTTTTTAAAAAAAAGTGTGCATTATACTGCTTTCTTCTGTTTCTGTGGACCAACAGTTTCCATTCCTTCTGAGCATTGTTACTCATCCCCAATTTTTATTGTTCGTTCTTTGATATCCATACGTTCAGCTGCCTTAGTAATTTGAGGCCTTCACTTATCTGAATAAAAAAATAGCAGGCGTAATCCATCATAACTATTTACAAGGCATTGTAACTCACGCCTTGACTTCCCAAAGCCTGTCATCCATCTACAAGGCACAAGTCAGAAGTATAATGGAAAATTCCAACAGCTCTCCAAAATCCTGACACCATCCACGACAAAGCAGCCCGCTTGACTGGCACCACATCCACCCCCTCCACAACTGATGCTCCATAGCACAAGTGTTAACCATCTATAAGACATACTTCAGAAACTCACCAATGCCCCTTATTAGCACTTCCAAATCCATAACCGCCATCATCTAGAACAACAAGGGCAGCAGATTCATGATAACACCTCCACCTGCGAGTTCCCCTCCAAGCCACTCACCATCCTGACTTGGAAATATATCACCATTCCTTCACTGTTGCTGCGTCAAAATCCTGGAATTCCCTGCCTAAAGGCATTGTGGATGCAACAGTTCAAGAAAGCAAGTAGAGATGCCCCATGAATGAATGAAAAATTGGAAGGTGCAGTAATGAGGACAGTTACAGACTCTGGCTTAAATTCCATGTGATCTGTTGTCACTATATGATGATTTCATTTTGCACATGCTCACTAGTTATACTTGGATTAGAGAATAATCAATGCTTCACACTGCATCTCCAGTTCTTTGATGGTACTCCACTTAACTATTAACATTTATCCATTAACATTTAACCCTTCACTCTGACTTCCACTCCCAGCCACAAGTCTGTTTGACTTTGTTTATTCACCTCCAGTAGGATTATCAGCACTTTTGGAAGACATATCCCAGTTCCCTTCTCATTCCCAGGAAGGTTGAATATGGGTGGTGTGAGACAGCAGCTTCTCTGCAGAGAAGAGCCAGAACTCCAACAAAAAGTACAATTGTATTATCATGTGGCAGGATCAGGGTCTATTAGAAGTTCCTGCATAGCAAGGTAGTCTGCACAGTTGGGTTACATCCTCCTGTTTCTAAGCCGTCTGTTTTTCAAAAGATTATCCTCCTCCTGTGGGCAATTTCCATCTCTAACAAGGGTTTGTATATCTCTGATCATTACTGTTTCACTCAGACGGTGGTGTGTGTATGGAATGAGCTGCCAGAGGAAGTGGTGGAGACTGGTACAATTACAACATTTAAAAGGCATTTAGATGGGGACATGAATAGGAAGGTTTAAAGGGATATGAGGCAAATGTTGGACAAATGGGACTAGGTCAGATTAGGATGTTCTGGTTGGCACAGATGGTTTGGCCCGAAGAGTTTGTTTCCGCGCTGTATGACCCTGACTATTTTGTGCAAATGTGAAGGAGATTGTTTTTGTTCTTTTTGTCAAGAATGTCGTTATTATCCATCTTTAAGCGAGGTGAAAGCTTCCCTCAGATAATGGCTTACAGCAATTTTACAAATCTGAACATTTTCACGTCATCCATCAATGTGTCTCTTTGTGGCATCAATTCCATGAGATCATTGACCATCTCTGTCAGAAAACTGTGAAATTCTGCTGTAAACTCTTTTCGTTAAGTGTCTGATGCATTCTGTGAGTGCAGCCGGCTGGGCTTTTGTGGTCAGCAGGCTGTTTCAGGTAGTCAGCCCGCTTCACTTTTTAAAAATAGGTCAAATCAAGCTCCTACAGATACAGAAATCTAATCTCCAAAAAGGGCATTGTGTACCTTCGAAACTTGACAGAGCAATCGCCCAGTTTTTGACAGTTTTACAACAAAAGTCTCAAGTGAGTGAATGACCTGTTAATGCAATGGCTTCATTACAGTCCAGCTGCCAATTATGCCGCTTCCTAATTATCTAAATGTTGACTATTTGCATGATCCAGATTTGGACTTGAGCATATCCTTTACCTTGTTTAGCTCTCTCCTTGTATTTGTTGATTTCCTCTTCTTGATGGGTCTTTCCTAAAGTTTGACGTAGTTCTCTAAAAATGTAAGCCATATTAATGCTTTCTGCCTATGATTGTGAAGATGGGGTGGGCTTCTTTTAATGCAGGTCCGTTACTCTCCACCCTGCTCGAAGCTTCTATGTTCATGAATCTACATCATAGCTGTGAGACGTCTTTCTTGTAATTTGAAGATCTGTCTCTAACTCCATAATTCAAGAGATCTCAGATATTGTGCCAACTTCATTAGCTGCAGGATTAATTGAGGTTTTATTGATGTTTGAACCAGCATGAAGTTTTGTTCCCACTTCTCTGCCATGGTCACACTTCCTACACTGCAAGAAACTCCTTCATCAACTTCATTCGGAGTTGTTGTTGTGTTATCTCTCTTTGGTAGATTCTATGCAGTAAGTAAACAACTTTACCGCTGCTTCAAGAAAAGGAACGTTCACCTCAAAATAGACAAATGGGGATGTGGTCAGGTGGCCAGCAACAAAAATGACTCGTTAAGAGCTACAACCAAGCATGCTGGAAACTTTAGTCAAGCTAATTTAAGTGCTGACATAGGTTAAATTTGGTGTGCCCTGTACTTAAGCTGTGATCTGCAGTTTCCTGCTTTGACCAAATAAAGGAAGTGTCATGGTGGTCTGCAAGACATTCTGGCACCTTATTGCCTTCTACAGAGCGTGGTATGTGACAGCTTGCCACTTTATATAAAAATTTGTTCTGAGGAAAGGTCACCGGATCCAAACCATTAACTCTGATTTTTTTCTTCACAAATGCTGCCAGACTGCTGAGCTTTCCCAGCAACTTCTGTTTTTGTTCATAAACATTTGGGAGTAAACCTCATTGGCTGGGATTGAACATTGTGATCAGGTTTCTGTCAATTCATTGGCTGAGCACCACAGAAGTTTCTGGAAGAGTGAGCACGCTTTGGGTTAAAGCTTACAGGGCAAAGAAGTTTTCCTCAGGAAGCTCTCGAGACCCACTTTTGCGACGTACATGCCCTGAAGTCATCTTCAGAGTAACAGAAGCATGAGGCAAGATCTACACAGAGAGTGAAAGTTGGCCACTTCACCCCAGTCAGTGTGGTAATAGTCTCAAGCCAAGCTCACTGAATTAGAGTTCAATGTGTATTCAGTTAAAGTGAAGTCAGTTAAAGTTGTGTTAAGATGGTTGAGTCATGAAGCAAATGTTGCAACAAATAGGTTTCATACTGATACCTAAAAAGTTAAATAAAGAAGGGTTTGTTTAATTTAATTTTGAATCGACTCCCTGTCTTTTGCCTGTCACACAAGGGACAAATACCAGGGAGAAGGTTAAGGATTCCTTTTGGGTAACAAGGACTTTGGAAGCAGAGCCAACTGAATGTGAGAGTACAGCAAGATCCAAGGACTCAGCCTGAGTCTCTGTGACTCCTGAGAGAGAAAACCAACAGGTGGAATGAACTCAGCGGCTGGTCATCTCCTTTGGCACCTATTAACCCTGCCATATGTGGCTTCTCCTTGAAAGAAATGGAGTGTCTGCATTTCCTTTGTACAGGCCCGCAGCTAGAGTGTCAGTGCTGAAGAGTGATTCCTGATGCATTGAATTGATCTCAATCTCTCCACTGTCTGCTAATCTTTAAAGCCACACACACAACTCCCGGCCCAGCACAGCGGTCTCTCGGCCTGGCATGGCCTCAGTGTGGATTTCCACCCTTGAGCTGATTCTAGAGCAGTGTCCCAGCCTCAAGGGCCTTGAACTGAAGCCTGGCACGATCTGGAGTCAAGGCCTGGTGCGAACTGGAGGTTAGGTGCCAGCATGGACTGGGTTGGAAGGACTGTCATTCTGAGCATTTTATTTCTGTCTTTTCTAATTTATTCCTACAATCTGCAATGCTGGACTTCTTGTTTCTTTATTTTTCACATTTTTTCCCCTAAGAACTTGTACTGAAGATTCTGTACCAAGGTACCTTATACCTAAGATGGCACTGTAGCAGGCAACTTGTAAATTTTTCACTGCACTCCTGTAAGTACATGTGACAAAAAAGATAATTCAATCCAATTCAACAACTCTGCTTATCTTGGGAGTTGCTTGGACAGTAGCAATGTCATTAGGCTAGCAATCCAGTACCACAGGCTAATTCTCTGGGGTCTATGGATTTAAAGCACACCATGACAGACAGTAAACCTGGAGCTAAGAAAGCTCATTGAACGGTGACCAATGTCCATTTGTAAAACCCCATCTGGTTCACTAATGTCCTTAAGGGAAGGAAATCTGCTGCCCTTACCTGGTCTGGCCTACATGTGACTCCAGACTCTCAGCAATGTGGTTGACTGTTGACTGCGTTCTTGAACAGAATGGGTCTCTGGGGTATTTCAATTAAGGATGGGGTACAATAGCTGGCCTTCTCAGTAACACCTACATCCCATGTGAGAAAGAAAACAAGGTGAATAGTGGTTAGGAATGATGGACAGGGTCTCTGTGATCTCTCTTTCAATGAAAAGATGTGTAGCACATATTCCGCCCCCTCACTCAGGCTTTGATTCCTGCTGTGCCCCAAAGTTGAATGGAGGGCGGTTGAAGAATTTTCTTCATCACAGCACCATGCTCAGAAACAATCAATACGTTTTCCCTTGCAACCAGTAGAATACTGTTTTTTGTCATTTACATAAGAACTAAAGGGTGACGTGTAGCTCAGTGGTTAGCACTTTTGCCACACAGCGTTGGGCAACTGTCTATGTGGAGCTTGCACATTCTCTCTGTGTCCGCGTGGGTTTCCTCCCGGTGCTCCAGTTTCCTCCCACTGTCCAAAGATGTGCAGGTTCAGTAATACCCTTTAAGGAAGGAAACTGCCATCCTTGCCTGGTCTGGCCTACATGTGACTCCAGACACACAATAATGTGGTTGACTCTTAACTGTCCTCTGGGCAATTTGGAATGGGCAATAAATGCTGCCTAGCCAGCGCTGCCCTCATCCTGTGAATGACTGAAAAAAAAAAGTTAGGTGGATTGGCCATGCTAAATAGCCTATGGTGTCCAGGGATCTGCAAGTTATGTAAATTAGCCATGGGAAATATGGGGTTACAGGAGTAGGGGAGTGGGTCTGGGAGGGATAGTCTTCAGAGGGTTAGTGTGATTTGATGGGCTGAATGGCCTGCTTCAATACTGTAGGGATTCTATGAGCATGAGTCCATTGACCAGTTCTCAATCCATCCCAGCATATTCCCCCAATCCGACATGCTCTAATTTTGTATACCAATCTAGCGTGAGGACTTATTTAAGGTTTCTGAAAATCTAAATATTTACATTCACAAGTCTGCTTACATTTTTTGGCAACTTTATAGGTCTCTACTCCTTTGATCCAATACAACAATTTTCTTCTGTTGTTATTAGCCACGTTTGGAACGCACTTTGCTGGGATTTTTGTGCATTAAAGAAATATATTTTCATTTTACAGTGTTAGTTTGTTAAATGTTAGCCACTGCCTGTTTACCTTCATACATCATACATCGAAGCCACAATAGCCATTTTGTCCCCTATAGCATCATAGTTTCCTAGTTTTTAATTGATTTTCATAGTATTTTCAAACTTTTACTGTGTAAAATATATGGTGTTGTGCTCACATTTTCCTAAAGGGTTCATTACAACATGATTAATTACCAGCCATTTTGTACAATATTAGACATAAAATAGCCCATTCCCGATTTGAGATAACAAGCATGGGGCTGGATGAACAC
>JAHRHZ010000274.1:36162839-36174144 GCA_024137785.1 Ginglymostoma cirratum
CCCTTCATCAGAAATGATTTCTGATGAAGGGTTTAGGCCCGAAACGTCAAGTTTTCCTGCTCCTATGATGCTGCTTGACCTGCTGTGTTCATCCAGCCCCACACCTTGTTATCTCGGATTCTCCGGCATCTGCAGTACCTTTTATCTCTCTCCATTCCCGATTTGGTTCCTCAATGTACAGATCTAGAAGATTATCTTGCATATCATCCACAAATTTATCCTCCACAATATTAGTACTGGTTAACTCTTACCAGCATATAAGAACTCATTCTGTAGGTCTTCCCAAACAAGAAAATTCAGATGGATCTACTACATTCCACAGGAAGACTTCATCCTGGACTTGTGTGCTGCTATGGTTCATTTTCTATGCTCCTGCTGCATTTATGTCCTGGTGTCTCTCTTTGCACTTGAGACCCTCTACAAAACTGATTAAGTCACTTTCCTGCCAATGGGATTCTTTAGTGGCATCGGCTGTGCCTTGTTGTATCGATGTAGATTTTCTGATTTCTTGCTATTACAAAAAATCAAAAATAAGATGGTGCTAGAGACAAACCAAATGGGTGGAATAACATGATAGGTATAAGAGTCACATGAGAAGGGTCGAACTAAAGTAACAATTGATTCAAAACTGTGCAAACTTGTCACAATAGAACCTTATTTTTATACTTAGCTCTCTGCTTTAATTAATCAGTTCATGTTTTAAATTCGTTCCTGTGGGATGTGGGTGTCGCTGGCTGGGCCAACATTTCTTGCCCATCCCTAGTTGCCCTTGAGAAATTGGTGGTGAGCTGCCTTCTTGAACCACTGCGGTCCTTCTGCTGTGGGTTGACCCACAATGCTATTTGGGAGGGAATTCCAGGATTTTGACCCAGTGATAGTGAAGGAACGGCGCTATATTTCCAACTCAGGATGGTGAGTGACTTGGAGGGGAACTTGGAGGTGGTGGTGTTCCTATGTATCTGCTGCCCTTGTCCATCTAGATGGAAGTGGTCGTGGGTTTGGAATTTCTGCAGTGCATCTTGTAGATAGTACACACTGCTGCTACTGAGCGTCGGTGGTGGAGGGAGTGGATGCTTGCAGATGTGGTGCCAATCAAGCGGCTGCTTTGTCCTGGATGGTGTCAAGCTTCTTGAGTGTTGTTGGGGCTGCACTCATCCAGGCAAGTGAGGAGTATTCCGTCACAGTCCTGACTTGTGCCTTATAGATGGTGGACTGGCTTTCGGGAGTCAGGAGGTGAGTTACTCGCCACTTATTCCCAGCTTCTGGCCTGCTCTTGAAACCACTCTGTTAATGTGGTGAGTCCAGTTGAGTTTCTGGTCAATGGTAATCCCCAGGATACTGATAGTGGGGGATTCAGTGATGGTAACACCATTGAATGTCAAGGGGCGGTAGTTAGATTGTCTCTTATTGGTGATGGTCATAGCCTGGCATTTATGTGGCGCGAATGTCACTTGCCACTTGTCAGCCCAAGCCTGGATATTGTCCAGATCTTGTTGCATGTGAACATGGATTGCTTCAGTATCTGAGGAGTCACGAATGGTGCTGAACATTGTGCAATCATCGGCGACCATCCCCACTTCTGACCTTATGATGGAGGGAAGGTCATTGATGAAGCAGCTGAAGATGGTTGGGCCTAGGACACTACCTTGAGGAACTCCTGCAGAGATGGCCTGGAGCTGAGATGATTGGCCTCCCACAACCACGACCATCTTCCTATGTGTCAGGTATGACTCCAACCACCGGAGCGTTTGCCCCCTGATACTCATTGATTCCAGTTTTGCTAGGGCTCCATGATGCCACACTCGGTCAAATGCAGCCTTGATATCAAGGGCTGTCACTCTCGCTTCACCTCTGGAATTCAGCTCTTTTGTCTATTTGAACCAAAACTGTAATGAGGTCAGGAGCTGAGTGGCCCTGGCGGAACCCAGGTCATAAGTCATCTCTTCAGCTATTCAGTTGTTGCTACCTTACTCACATGTTTGACACTTCTAATCACCTGCAAAGACTTGTTATTCAGCCTGTCAATAGTCCACTCACACTCGTTGTACTTATCTTTGGACACTCTTAATTACCTGGAATTATCTCACCGTTATTTCTCAGTATGTAAATCCTGTGCTTGTGCACTTCCCTCCACTTCACCTGACGAAGAGCAGCACTCTGAAAGCTTGTGATTTCAAATAAACCTGTTGGACTGTAACCTGGTGTCATGTGACTTCTGAGTTTGTCCCTCCAAGTCCAACGCTGGAACCTCCACATCACAAATATTGTAGAACACAAGCCCTTTCTCTTCTGTACCCAATGACTCGCACAAACACCAACAACATTTGTCTTACAGACTGGTCTTCTCTGTTGCTATGGCAACACAAGGATGACGACTCAGAAACTTCTTCCCCCAGAGCGTCAGTGTAAACAGGATAACACCAGTGATGTTTTTTATTATTCATTGTTTTCAGGTGAGGGAATTGCTCTGAAACAAGAATCGAACTTCTAAGATAGTAGGAACTGCCGATGCTGGAGAATCTGAGATAACAAGGTGTAGAGCTGGATGAACACAGCAGGCCAAGCAGCATCAGAGGAGCAGGAAAGCTGATGTTTCGGGTCTGGACCCTTCTTCGAACTTCTAAACCTTTTGCATTAATTATGCCCATCACGCGGCTGAGGTTCTCCTTTGAGAAAAGAGTCTTCTACCCACACTAGGCTTTTCATGACCTCAGGCCATCTCAAAGTGATCGACAGTCCCTACACCTCCCCCCTCACCCCCATCCCAGGCTCCAAAAAGATCTTCCACATCAAACAGATGTTCACCTGCACATCTGCTAATGTGGTATACTGTATCCGCTGTTCCCGATGTGGCCTCCTCTACATCGGGGAAACCTAGCGGAGGCTTGGAGACCGCTTTGTGGAACACCTACGCTCAGTTCACGACAAATGACTACACCTCCCAGTCGCGAACCATTTCAACTCCCCCTCCCATTCCTCAGACGACATGTCCATCCTTGGCCTCCTGCAATGCCACAACGATGCCACCTGAAGGTTGCAGGAATAGCACCTCATTTCGCTTGGGAACCCTGCAGCCCAATGGTATCAATGTGGACTTCACAAGCTTCAAAATCTCCCCTCCCCCAACCGCATCCCAAAACTAGCCCAGCTCGTCCCCGCCTCCCTAACCTGTCCTTCCTCCCACCTATCTACTTCTCCCACCTCAAGCCCCACCCCCATCTCCTACCTACTAACATCATCCCACCTCCTTGACCTGTCCATCCTCCCTGGACAGACCTATCCCCTCCCTAACTCCCCACCTACACTCACCTTTACTGGCTCCCTCCCCGCCTCTTCGACCTGTCTGTCTCCTCTCCACCTATCCTCTCCTCTATCCATCTTCTATCCGCTTCCCCCTCTCTCCCTATTTATTTCAGAATCCCTATCCCCTCCCCCATTTCTGAAGAAGAGTCTAGGCCCGAAATGTCAAGCCTTCCTGCTCCTCTGATGCTGCTTGGCCTGCCGTGTTCATGCAGCTCCACACCTTGTTATCCCTTATCAACAGTCCATGAAGTGTTTCAACAATGTATTTTCTTTTAGTATGCAAGAGATACAGCAGCTAATTTGTACACAGCAGGCTCCCACAAACAGCAATGTGGTAAGAATAAAATCTGTCTCTGGTTCATGTTGAGGAACAGGTGTTGGCAACAACATTCGTGAAGGCTACCATGTTCTTGAATAATCATTTACACTTATTCGTAACGGCCTATCTCTCCTTCCAAAACGTCTGCCGTCTTTGCCTATGACTCAACTTTTCTGCTGCTAAGTTCTTCACACACATCTTTGCTGCCTCAAAACTTGGATTGGCTAATGCCTTCCATGCTGGTCTCCAACATTACGGGATAAACTTGAGGCCATTCCAGAGGTTCATGCCCATCTCCTAGCCCACAGCAAATGCCGTTCCCCTATCACCCCTCTGCTGCTGAATGGTTCTCAGTCAAGTAACATCTTCATTTTCAGACCCTCATACTACATTTCAACCCTAACATGGCCCCTATCTCCACCCTACCCCACTTTCCTGCTGCTCCCAACCACCACCCCACCTACACATGCCTGTCATTTTCTCCAGCCCCAGCACCTTCAGTTATCTACGAATATCTCATTCCCACCTCTATCACTATTTCCGACTGTGTCACTCCAATGGGCTTTCAATGTATCGGTCCCTAATCTCTGCAATACCTCGCTGATATTCTCCCTCATTTTCTACCTTCAAGGCTCTCCTTAAAGCAAAGTCCTCTTTGACCAAGCTTTTGATCATCTGACTGAATTGAAATGAATTAGCTTAATTGTCTCATGTACTCACATGAGTACAGTGGAAAGCTTATAAGTTGCCACTTACAGTGCCATCTTAGGCACAGAGCACCTGAGTACAATTCTTAGTTACAGAATAGAGAAAGGAAGAAAAAAAAGTTACATTACAGGATAGCAATCTTTGTCCAAGGGCTCTCCACAGCAGACCAGTACATGCTCTGACCGCTGGCTGACACCGCACTCCACACTGAGCTGCTGGTCATTGGCTTCCCCAGTCCAGGCCACTCGCCCCGCTTCAGAGGCCGGGAGTCGGAGGCCGGGGCCGGGCGTCCAAGGCAGAAGAGCTGAAGTAAAACCACAGACTATCGCCTGAGTGTGGCTCTGTGTCGAATTGTGTTTGCAAATATGATGCCTCTGTGAGGCAGGCACTTTGGAAATGTTCTGGTTTGTTAGAGCTGCCATATAAACGTAAGTAGTTGTCGCAACTGAGAGGCCAAACTGAATGCTCCATCTCCTCTCTCAGTGCAGCATCCCCTTTGATTTATCTTATGTTATTTCTATTGTCTAACCTCTTTTCGCAGTCTCTCAAATATTTAAGACAGAGGTGAGAATAAATTATTTAAAGGATTGTGAATCTTTGAAGTTTTCTAAGCCAGCAGCTCAACTGTTAAGTGTATTAAACTCAGAGATTGATAGATGGGATATATTGAGAGGATAAGGGAATAGAGCAGGGAAACAGAGTGGAGACTGACAGAATGCTGAATGTCAGAGCAGGCTGTATCTCATAATCTTATTAAATGGAGTGTAGGCCTGGCTCAAGGGTCTTAGAGGCAGTTTGACTTTGTAGGTTTTGAGTGCCTCAGGTGAGAAAGCTGCTGACAGGGCCATAATTGACAGTTTTCAGAAGGCAATACAAACATTATACACCTTCCAGACTTCCATTACGTGCAAGTAAATCTATAAACACAACTGAAATGAATCAATCTAGCTTTAAAGGACAAATCAATCAACCAGAACAGAGGATAAAGAAAATGGACAGGTAAATTAGTTACATGGCAAGGAATGATGCATCTTAACAGTTGCCTGCAATATAGTTAGTCAATAACTATTGGAATGGAGAAATTTTAATACTCATGTTCGTAAGGCATACGAATACTTATAATGAGATTTCAGCAGATGTTTAAACAAGTGTAACTAAATTGATTAGGTAGGATGCTAAGATAGTGTTGAGACAGGGTGTCAATAGCGCTTATTTCTAATGCATCCTAATAATTGTCCATCACACTATTTTCAGATAATCTCATTCAAGAATATAAAAGTTCAGGTTTTAAATGGAGTGATGGCAATGACTAAAGATGTTACGTACGAAGATAGGAAATAAAAACAGAGGTGGGCCCCTAGCCAACTCTGATTCAGGCCTCAGCATCCCTTTCCTGTCTGCGCTCCATAACCTTTCACTCCTTTGTCAATCAATTCTCCATCTAACTCAGCTTTGAAGATTTCAACGGTCCGTCCTCCACTGCTTAATAGGGGACCAAATACCAAACATTTATGACCGTCTGAGAAATGAAGTTCCTCCTCATCACCTTCTTATGTGGGAAGCCCCTTATTTGAAACTACAACACCTCTTTCTACATAAGAACATAAGAAATAGTAGCAAGGGTAGGCCATCTGGCACCTCGAGCCTGCTCTGCCATTCAATAAGATCATCGCTGATCTTTTCATGGACTCAGCTCCACTTACCCGCCCACTCACCATAACCCTTAACTCCTTTACTTCTCAAAAATCTATCTTTCCCTTAAAATTCAATGAGATAGCCTCAACTGCTTCACTGGACAGGGAATTTCACAGATTCACAACCCTTTGGGAGAAGAAGTTCCTCCTCAACTCAAAGAAAAAAAAAAACAAAGAAAATTACAGCACAGGAACAAGCCCTTCGGCCCTCCAAGCCTGCGCTGATCCAGATCCTCTATCTAAACCTGTCGTCTATCTTCCAAGGATCTGTATCCCTCTGCTACCTGCCCATTCATGTATCTGTCCAGATACATCTTAAATGACGCTATCATGCCCGCCTCTACCACCTCCACTAGCAACGCATTCCAGGCACCCACCACCCTCTGTGTAAAGAACTTTCCACGTATATCTCCCTTAAACTTTTCCCCTCTCACCTTGAAATCGTGACCCCTAGTAATTGAGTCCCCCACTCTGGGAAAAAGCTTCTTGCTAGCCATCCCGTCTATACCTTTCATGATTTTCGAACCTCAGTCAGGTCCCCCCTCAACCTCCGTTTTCAAATGTAAAAAATCCTAATCTACTCAACCTGTCTTCATAGCTAGCGCCCTCCATACCAGGCAACATCCTGGTGAACCTCCTCTGCACCCTCTCCAAAGCATCCACATCCTTTTGGTAATGTGGCAACCAGAAGTGTACGCGGTATTCCAAATGTGGTCGAACAAAAGTCCTATACAACTCAGTCCTAAAGCTGCTCCCCCTTATTTTAAGGCTATGCCCCCGGTTCTAGTTTCACCCATCAGTGGAAACAGCCTCCCTGCTTCTATCTTGTCTATTCCCTTCATAATGTTATATGTTTCTGTAAGATCCCCCCTGATTCTTGTAAATTCCAAGAGTATAGTCCCAATCTATTCAATCTCTCCTCATAAGCCAACCCTCTCAACTCCAGAATCGACCTAGTGAACCTCCTGCGCACCCATTCCAGTTTCAGTACATCCTTTCTCAAAACTGTACACAGTATTCAAGGTGTGGCCTCATGATCAATCTTGTAAAGCTCTTTCAGAACTTTCTGTATTTAAATAAGATCATTTCCTGTCATTCTAAGTTCTAATGAGTATGGGCACAACTTGTTCAACCTGTGTAAATGTGATGTTTCTAGGAATCAGCCTAGTGAGCCTTCTCTGATCCACAACCCCAATGCAACTATGTCCTTAGACGCAGCATGTTAGCAAGATTGAGAACTACACTGATGCATAATCAGAACCTTTGCAATTGTGCTTGTCGACAAAACTGAGGTGATTCTCAAAGCAGTATGTGTTTGGTCTATAGAGGGGTCCACATAGTTATCAATGAATACAGTGCAATAAATTGGAAGAAGTACAATTAAATCACTTAAAAGGAATGTTTGTGGTCTTGACTACTGAAAAGAGCGGAGGTCTAAGGGCAGGTGTTGCATCTTCTTACACCTTGAGGAGGTAGGTAACTCAGGGGAATGAAGAAATAAATGAAGGCGTTACATCTAATAAAAACAGCCTTTCCAGTCGTGAAGCACTTATTCAGTACCATACTAGAGTATCAACATAGGATCTATAGTGCTAATGTTTAGAGTTGGCTGGACCTACAGCCTTCCAGCAATAAAGGCTAGACTGTGGCCAACTGAGCGGTGCTAACCTAACTTTAAATTGGATTCAATCAGTTTTAAAAAACATTTACAACAGTCTAATTGCCACACAACACTCTGCAACAGTTATTAACAGCAGAAACCAAGGCAAGACTAAAGATTAAACAGCTGTACCACCTTTCCCACACAATAATCACTTCTCCACCTCTTAATAACATCAAGAACTGACATTTAATTTGTCTCCCATGGCATTTATTAATCTATCACACTCTCAACACTAAAGAAAAAGAAATCCTCAAATTCTTTTTGGAATGAAATTGATATTCTTGTGGATATCAAATTGAGTGAATTGATTTGGGCCCATAATTCTGGAGAGTAGGCGAGCTATCGTTTCGAGTCTAGATGACTCTTCATCAGAGCTGCAGCTCTGTGCCTGAACTGCTGTGATCTCCAGCAGTTTTTGTCCTCAGCACAAATTCCAGCATCTGCCCTATAATTCTTAAAGATTCCTTAAAGATTTACAGAATGAAGGAATATGATAATCGTTGATGTACAATATGAGAAGAGCAGCAAATTACGTAAGAACGTTGACTCGATTAGAATCAGAAATATCACTGATCAGCATTATATATTTTCAAAGCCCTGTTAAATATTTTTCTCATTCCTGTAATATGGCAATGATTAAATGACACACACTCTATCCTCGAGGAACCATATGCATCTCCATTTTGTCACAAGACAATTATTAGATGGGCACTAAAAGATATTCTGTACAATTTTCAGGAAAACCTGTGGGCAGTGACCAGGGAAATAGCAATTCTACACCATCCCTCCCAAAAACTTAATGAAGGATGAAAGTAACAAACTTTTCTTATTAAATATTTCAAATGTTTTAGTCTCAAGAATGGGCTGAATTACATGTCTACAATATGTCATGCTTCATGTGAATGTATAAGTGTGTTCATTGGCTATAACGTTCGAATTGCACACAAATGAATTCCAAATTCAAAACAGTTAGATCAGCATCTCAAGAATCGACCAGAAGCTGAAAGCTGAAATCAGCTCTCCACTTAACCCATGGCTTATCGAAACACGTAAAGTCACTGAAGTGATGTGAAGTGAGATAAGTGCCTAGTAAATGGGATAAGGAGGTGTAGAGCTGGATGAACACAGCAGGCCAAGCAGCATCAGAGGAGCAGGAAAGCTGACGTTTCGCGACTGGACCATTCTTCAGAAATGGGGAAAGGGAAAGGGATTCTGAAATAAATAGCGAGGGGGGGAGGTGGGCGCAGATGTAAGATGGATAAAAGGAGCAGATAGGTGGAGAGGAGACTGGCAGGCCAAAGAGGCGGGGATGGAGCCAGTAAAGGTAAGTGTAGGTGAAATTTGGGAACCCTGCAGTCCAATGGTATCAACGTGGACTTCACAAGCTTCAAAATCTCCCCACCCCGACCACATTCCAAAACCAGCCCAGCTCGTCCCCACCTCCCTAACCTGAGTGTCTTTTCTCCCACCTATTCCCTCCTCCCACCTCAACCCCCACGCCCACGCCTTACCTACCAGCCTCATCCCTGCCTCCTTGACCTGTCCGTCTTCCCTGGACTGACCATACCCCATCCTAACTCCCCACCTACACTCATTTTTACTAGCTCCATCCCCGCCTCCTCGACCTATCCGCATCCTCTCCAACTCTCCTCCTTTATCCATCTTCTATCTGCCTGCCCGTCTCTCCCTATTTATTTCAGAATCCCCTTCCCCTCCCCCATTTCTGAAGAAGGATCTAGGCCCGAAACGTCAGCTTTCCTGCTCCTCTGATGCTGCTTGGCCTGCTGTGTTCACCCAGCTCTACACCTTGTTATCTCAGATTCTCCAGCATCGGCAGTTCCTACTATCTCTGCTTAGTCAATGAAGTTGCCAACACTGGTAAGGCCAGTCTCCATAACTGTCCTAGAGAGGACAGTAACCAGCCTTCTTTTTGACAGTGATCCTTATGGTGCAGGTGGACCCCAGTATTGTTAATTCTAAGATTTTAACCCAGCAAAGACAGATGAACACTGATATATTCCCAACATTGGCTTCAAGGCGAACATGGTGGGGGTGACAATGCTCCCACAGCATTGATACTCTGGTTCTTCTAGTTGTAGAGCCTGTAGAGATGGGAGTTCCTATTAGAACATAGAACATAGAACAGAACAGGCCCTTCGGCCCATGATGTTGTGCCGAACTTTTACCTTAAACCCAAGGTCTATCGAACCTCCACCCCTACCTTATACTAACATCCATTTGCCTACATAATAGCCGCTTAAATGCCCCTAATGAGGCTGACTCCACTACCCTCTCTGGCAATGCATTCCATGCCCCTACCACTCTCTGAGTAAAGAACCTACCTCTGACATCTCCCCTATATCTACCTCCACTCACTTTAAAACTACGGCCCCTCATAAAAGCTACCTCCACACGAGGAAAAAGTCTCTGGCTGTCCACTCTATCTATACCTCTGTTCATTTTGGACACCTTTATCAAGTCACCTCTCATCCTTCGTCGTTCCAAAGAGAAAAGCCCCAGCTCTCTCAACCTTTCCTCGTAAGATCTTCCCTCCATTCCAGGCAACATCCTGGTAAATCTCCTCTGTACCTTTTCCAACGCTTCCACATCTTTCCTGTAATGAGGCGACCAGAACTGGACGCAATACCCCAGATGTGGCCGAACCAGGCTTTTGTATAGCTGGAGCATAACTTCACGGCTCTTGAACTCAGTCCCTGTATTAATGAAAGCTAACACACCATACGCCTTCTTAACAACTCTATCCACCTGAGTGGCAGCTTTCAGGGAACTGTGGACATGAACCCCAAGATTCCTCTGCTCCTCCACACTGCTGAGAATCTTTCCGTTAACCCTGTATTCTGCTTTGAAGTTTGTCCTTCCAAAATGAATGACCTCACACTTTTCAGAGTTAAATTCCATCTGCCACTTCTCAGCGCAGCTCTGCATCCTATCAATGTCCCTTTGTAACCTAGAAAAAGGTTACAAAACTATTAAAGTAGCTTTGCTGGATGCTACAAATCCATGCTTATGGTTGTAAACCCTGTAGTCACAGTTGTTATCTACTTCCTCCTTAAAACAAGTTAGACAACTTCAACCAGAATGTAATGAATGAATTTGCCCAGGGGTCCCACAATATTGAAGTAATTAAATCACCATGAACACAAGCTGGTACCAATGCAAAATAGGCCCAACTTGATTAGGAAACACGTTACAACAGCATTTACGACAAAGCAATAATATCTCAAATCTTATTCGGCCCGTCAGGTGTGTAATACTTTCTGAATCTCTTGTGGATTGGCACAGCTGCTCTCTCTCCCTCTCTCTGTCTTTGAGTCTGCGAAGCTGCTTTCTCTTTTTCTCCAAATGGTCAGCGAGTCTCTGCCTTTGGTTGTGCAAGTCTCCTCAGAAGTTCCAAAAGGGCCCATGAGAGTGGTCTGCAGGTGAACCCTTTTTTATACCTTTTTAGATGATTTTCTGGAACTTTCTATAGGTCTGGCCAATCAGGGAGACTCACTTAATAGTTTGAAACATTGTCAATCATTTGAACGGATTGCTACCGTTAGTTTCTTTGTGTAGCAGAGCCCAAAGCTTTTCTGAGATAATGGGAACTGCAGATGC
>JAHRHZ010000274.1:36184144-36202027 GCA_024137785.1 Ginglymostoma cirratum
TTTATTTCAGAACCCTCTTCCCCTCCCCCATTTCTGATGAAGGGTCTAGGCCAGAAACGTCAAGCCTTCCTGCTCCTATGATGCTGCTTGGCCTGCTGTGTTCATTCAGCCCCACACCTTGTTATCTCGGATTCTCCAGCATCTGCAGTTCCTATTATCTCAGGGTATTTGCGAGGCCACTTTGGGAATGCTGAATCAATTCTGGTCCCCCTGCCGTAGGAAGGATGTCGTTAAACTTGAAAGGCTTCAGCAAAGCTTTACAAGAATGTTGCCAGAGTTGGAGAGTGGAGCTATAGGAAGATACTGAAGGCTGGGGCTATTGCCCCTGGAGGTTTCAAGGCTGGCCTTAAAGAAATTTATAAAATCATGATGGGCATGGATAGGGTGAACAGGCAAGGATTTTTCCCCAGGGCAGGGGAATCCAAAACTGGACGGCATAGGTTTATGGTGAGAGGGGATACATTTAAAAGGGACCTAAGGGACAACTTTTTCACGCAGAGGGTGGTGTGTGTTGTATGGAATGAGCTGCCAGAGGAGATGGTGGAGGCTGGTACAATTATAAAAGGCATCTGGATAGGTACATGAATAGGAAGGGTTTAGAGGGATATGAGCCAAATGCTGCCAATGGGACTAGATTTATTTAGGATATCAGTTCAGCATGGATAAGTTAGACCGAAATGTCTGTTTCCAAGCTGTAACTCTCCTTGACTCCAAAAGGTCAGAGATCTCTATAAGTGTGAATCCATCACCTTGTGCTCCCTGCAATAAAGTGAAAGCATCCAGAGAAGGAAGATTGAGAAGCAACATTTTGATCAGTGCAAGAATCATCTCAATAAATCCTGTGAACAGGGACCACTGCATTGCATCCAGTCATTCTGTTTGCCATTAATGCCTGCTTTTCTTTCTGTCTGTCTATACATATGTGTGTGTGTATATGTAGAGGGAATTAACAAAGGAGCCAGAATTTTAACGTGCAAAATTATATACTGACTGTTCATTATTGTTTACCTGCATTGGTAGCAAATGATCATTCTTGTTCATTATAGAAGCTTAGTCCATACTTTCTGCTGACCTGAGTGAAAGATGGTTAATTGTGACATTCTGTATACTTTTGAAAATCTTTAAGCTTTGTGATGTCTGGGGAATTGTGGATCTTGACTTCCAGTGCATTATGCCCAGTGAGGCATTATAATTCATAGCTCCTGGTTACAACATACAGATTTTACCACAGCAAACTCAGATTTCCTGAGTGACCTGTCAACATACCACCACCAAAAGAACCTTTATAATGCCAAGTGCATAAATGCTTAAGATCAGCAACAGCCTGACAAATAAGCACATCACAAGTAGAAGATTAAAAACATCAGAGACCTGGAGAAAGGATCAATGATCTTCACTAGAGAGAAGAACAAGGGCAGCAGATATACAGGAACGCCACCACCTTCAAGTTCCCCCACAAGCTACTCACTACCTTGGCTTGGAAATAGCTCACCACTACTTCACTGTCACTGGGTCAAAATCCTAGCATTCCCTCCTTAATTGCCTTATGGGTCAACCAACAACACATGGACTGCAGCAGCTCAAGAAGGCAGCTCACCACCATCTTCTCAAGGGCAACTAGGGACGGGACAATAAATGCTGACCCAGCCAGTGATGCCCACATCCCATGAATGAATTTTAAAAAGAAGGTGACGGGGCCAAGTACAGCAGAAGGTGTATCAGAACTTGCGGAAATGCATTAAGATGTTAGCAGAGTCAGTGAGAGGGCATCTCAGTGAGGAAAACACAGAGCCACCATGGGCACATTTCCATGTTGCGCCCACCTGAGATTTTATCTGCCACTGAAGAGTTGTCCTGATGAATTTAAAAGGAATAATGTGTCCGTGATCATTGTACTTGTGCTACCTGGGGCACTGGCCAGTGAGCTACAGAGGCTTCATTGCGTCTCCTGTCTTACTCTTGCTCCAGTTCACTTTCAGAAAATGCACGCAGATCTCTGTCAATGGTAACATCCAGGCACAATGCAACTTGTCACAATTATTCTACCGGCTTTTCTGAGGTCATGCTAGGAGAGCCATACTCTCTGGTTCATTGTAACCTCTTGACTGTGTGCATTTACCAGTTATTTCCGAAAGAAGATGAAAGTTCTCTGAAGGGTGACATCAATATTGCTTATGGGGAACCCAGGTCACCCAGGAAACAGCTTTAAATTTAGTTTGGTGTCACCAATCCTTTCTGATGGATGAATAGGGGATAATTATGTTGCTTGTAATTAAATGTTGGCCTTACATTTTTTTGATCTCCCTCTCACGTCTGATATTTTCAAGCCCCTTGTGTTTCAGGCCTCCATGCAACTGTATTTGATGAGTCGAGATATTTCACTGGGTTAGCCACACGGAGAGTCTTACCTTCTGAGAGGGCCTGGTGTCAACAGTGCAGTTATCCCAAACTTGAGAGGCCTGCGTGGGTGTCAATAACAACCATGGCTGTGCCTGCAGCTCAGACATTCCTGTGCCCGCTGTTCAGAATAAGCAGGAAAGAGACCTTACCTATGATATCTGTGACTGTCAAACTGATTCTCCAAAAGGGGACAGGATGAGTCTGCAGTCCCTTGACACTCATCCAAATGGCACATGAAATGTGAATACAGAAAAAAAGGGGATGGCTAGGTCAGGAATTTTCTCTCTGAACTCAACTGAATCCTTCCCCTCACCCTGTAACTCTCACAAATACAGATTGACAACCTCCCTGAATATTCTAGATCTCTGTGCCTGTTTTCAACTCTTGGTGACTGAGTCTTCACCATCAACGGAATGAGGGCATCATTGGCCGGGCCAGCATTCATTGCAGTTTCCCTAATTGCCCAGAAAGCAGCTAAGAGTCAGCCACATTGCTGTAGGCCTGGAGTCACGTGTAGGCCAGACCAGGTTAAGGGTGGCACTTTCCTTCTCTGATGGACATTACTAACCAAATGGGGTTTTTCCTAATAATTGACTTTGGTCACCATTAGACTCTTAATTCCAGATTTTTTGTTGAATTTAATTTCAATTAAATTCACGGGACCTGGATTTGAACACGGGTCTCCGGAATGCTGCCTGTATCTCTGGATTAACAGTCCAGTGATAATGCCAGCAGGCCATCACCTCCCCTGCGTAGTCACAGGAAGACTCAGTCTTCATATCCTGGGAACTAAGGGGGCAGTATTTCAGTTGATAACAGGTTAGGTGCCGACAGACAAACCATCAGCATTCCCTTAGACTCCAGAAGTGCCATACAAATGGATATTTCTGATGAAACTGTTCAGAAACGTTATGATGCAGGTTTGAGGTAGGTGGGATTTTAATCCAGACCTTCTGACCTAGAGGTGGGGACTCTACCACTGCATTGCAAGAGCTTTTATAAATAGAAGTACTCGGTCTGCCCCTCAAGATGATGTTTGATGTTCGTGTTGAATTTGCTACCTTAAAGAATGAGCTGCTGATGATGTGACCATGGACCTCTTGCTTTCTAACTACCCTCTCTTCCCTCATCACAATCCTCCTCAAGTGACGGAGAGACCCTGCGCAATCACTCGTCAATTGATCTGACACTTGGAGCCACCAGCAGAGATATTGAGATGATTTGATAGCCTCGTATCAAGTTGAAATGAGCCCATGATGAGTCACTCTGTGTGTGTGGCCCACAGCCACCTCTGGGGTAAAGGATGGTTCATTTGCTAGTTTCCAGAGGCCAAGGTGAGTTCTGCTACAGAGGGCTCAGGTGAGGATGTCAGAAAGGATAACACTGTTGGGCATCAACACTGAGATGCTGGGCACACTGCCTGGCCTGCCAGACAACCTGCTGTCATCCAGGAGCATGGAGGAGTCAAGTGCCAACCCAGCACAGAGATGGCAAGGAGATTGCCCTTACTGCTCTATCTCCGTGTTGTGTTGCAGACCCAGAGGCAGGGGGTACTGCTGCCCCTCCCCCAGACCCCTACCAGCTACAGCCATGCCACCTACTGTTTAACGTTCCCTATGAGGAGGCTGCAACTCTCCCTGACAGATCAGGGAACACAAAAACCTGCAGGAAAATTCCAGAGCACGTCCTAAAAACTTTACAACAGAATAAAGACTCAACAATGACCTTGTCTGTTATTTGATTGCCAGGTCCTCGAGGAAATATGAGTATGTGTCTGCCTCAATCCTGGTCGTTGCAACACATTTAGTTATTGCTGGGTCTGGCAAGGTGCAAGGTTTGTGAGCCACCTGGCATCAGGTTATCACAGTTTCAAGCTGGGGTTGCCTGAGGCTGGTACAACCTTGTGTGTCTCGCCTTTGCAGGCTGCATTGAGGAATGCTGGCAAATTCGAGTGATACACTCTGTTTTCCTATTTCCCACAGCATTCCGCAAGGGGAGTCTCCTGCCTCATGTGGTCTCGTGCGAACAGCTACATCGCACCAGTCAGAGCTCAGTGCATTTTTGCCTCTGAGTCAAAAACCTGCATGTACGAGCCCCAATTGAACATGCAATCCAGACTTATGCTGCAGCGCAGTGCACTGCTGCACTGTCAGAGGTGGCAGCTCACTCATAACTAAGGATCTTAACATCTCCCTCTTCGTGATTATAAAATATCACCTTATATTATTTTGAAGAAGGGAGGGTGAGATCCTACTGGTGATCCAGTCAATATTGATGTCTCAAACAGATTCATTTACAATCGAGAACTATGGATGCTGAATATCTGAAACAAAAGCTGTTCTGTTGAAGAGTCCCTGGACTCAAAACGCTAATTCTGCTTTCTTGCTGAGTTTCTGTTTTTGACAGAAAACAGATTAACTGACTGTTACTGTGTTTTTCTATAAAGGGTGTCCTTGACTACTGTGTTTCTTACGTCACAATTTCAAAATACTTAATTGTCAGCAAAGGTGCTTTGCAATGTCAATGGCACTATCCAAATGCAATTTCTTTTTTGGCTGATTATTGCAACTAATTAACAACGCTCTTTTCATTATATCACACAATTACCAGGGTGCTAAAAGGCAAATGTGATCTCTCCAATTGTTCCTAAGTGTTTCCTAATCAATCTGCACAGAGATATTACAATGCACCTCTGTTCTAATATAGGAGCCAGGACCTCCTGGTCCAGAGGCAGCGATACAACAGGCAGGCTATTTTTCTGTCTGCAAGTTAGGATCTTATGCAGAGGACCTGTCCAATACAATCCTGAGAAAGGTCACTCCACCTGAAATGTTTACTCTGATTTCTCTCCACAGATGCTGCTGGATCTGCTGTGCTTTCCCAGCAATTTGTTTCAATTCTGAGAAACTGCTGGATGTTTTTCATAAACATATTTTAAACCTATTTTTCTAATCAAATTGTTCAGAGATGTTATTGCATACTTGTTCAGAGATGTTGCTACCAGCTATGCAGCAGGTGGGACATGACCCCAGTCCTCCCGACCCAGAGACAGGGATACTAACCTTGCACCACAAAGGCCCTTCTATTGTCTCCTAATTCCTTTGTTCCTCATTCCATTCCTCTGTGCCTTAATGAATACCCGATTGCGGCAGATCAGACAAGTGTGGCGACAGCTCATTTCAGAGTGAGATGAGAATGCACAGGCTTCCAGCTGCTGGCACATTGTTTTTCATTAAGGATTTAATAAGAGGCGATTACTGTTGGAGTAGGGCAGTATTGAACAGTATAGGTCAATTAACTCCCACCCTCCCCAACTGCAGACCGACCAGGCAGGTTTGACTGCAATCGCAATGGGTAGGTCATTTCGAATCACATTCCTGAACATCTCGTTCTATGGTGAACACACATGGTTTTGTGTTTGAAAACACAAAAGTCCTCTTAATGGGTATATAATTTATCACAATCCAGCCAGCAATTCTGAAAACAGATATATCAGGCCCGAATGCATTTCCCTTCAGGCAGTAGAAAATATGATTCCTCTACACAGACACACATGAGAGCGACAATATCCTGCAATCAGTGACAAACAACCCCAATGAGAGCCGTAAAACACCGTGTTAAGAATTGATGGCTCAGAGATTGAGAAGCAAAATATAAAAAAGCAGGAGATTACTGATTATTTCTGGTGTAATGAAGTCTCTGGTTTATGCTGAGGCAGCGGATAGAGGGATAACTGAAACATGTCCCGATAACACAAGGAAATGATACTCAGGAATGAATGGCATTCAATGATGATAGGTACACATGTTAAATGTGCATTTGCAAATGATGAATACTTAGCTGAACAACCACACGCAAGGAACATACGTGTTTGATGAGCACTGAACACTCAAACCATGAGCACACAAACGACGGAAGTTTGCAAATAATGAGCACACAGTTTTGGGTTGTGCTAGCTTACCATCAGGAGTCAATATCATGACATTATTGCTGTAATAACGTGTGACAGGATTGTGCAAAGGAGTCATAATCCATCTTACTCCAGGATCACTTGAAACATGACATGCTACTGAAAGTATACTGTTTAATGCACCTTATTTACAACCTAATAGATAACATGAGCCCAGACACTTAGTTGTCTGAGACATGTAATATTTGCCCATGTTAGTTACCTGTAATACATGCTCGCTGGATTGTTCAATTCTATGATGCCCATGCCTTATGTTATGGGATAAGATAAGTATTGCTGGCCCAGGTAAGCACCTTGCTGGAGGTAAACTCACATCACACACTATGCGATTGTCACGTAATGAGCCATCACAGAAAATGAACACAAATGGACCCTTGCAAGCAATGAACACTTAAAATTACAAGGTCCTCACAAAACAATGAGGCACATAAACAGGTACATACACAGCGATGAATACATGCAAACAGTAGGTAATTGTAAAGTGGGACATTTCATTACAAAGTCACATATTTTAGTTTGTACAAGATACAAGAGGAAATACTGAACCAATAGTCATCACAGTAGTTGTACCTAACACTGCTTTCTTCATATATTTTACACCTTATAATACAGGGTAGTTTTTCTTTGCTGGACAAAGAAAGAAGTTTTTAATATTTTATTCTTCCATTGCCAGTTGTCATTTTGCCACTTCTCTCTTTCCAGAGAATCTCCATTGTGGGTTCACTCACAGCTAAATATCCCCTTTTCCCCTCAGTGCCTCAATGATTCTTGTTTCCCTCTTACCCCAGTGCCTCTGTATGAGCCTGCAACCACATAGAAATGGTTATGAAGAAATTTCATCCTCATACAATTTCCATTCCAAGGCTATAACGTGGACAATGTGCAAGAAGTTTGACAGACCTGGTCCCAACATTCCTGAAGAAGATTGGCTGGAAACCAATAAATATGATTGTGTCAGTGTATGGATGTGTGTGTGTGTGTGTGTTTGTGTGTGTGTGTGTGTGTGTGTGTGTGTGAGACAGAGAGATCATTTGTAGCAATGTGTGTGTGGGTGAGACTATATGACTGTGTGTGTGTACTTGTGTGCGTGTATTTGTGTTTGCACGCTCGCACGCGTGTGTGTGAGAGAGAGAGAGACTGTGTGTTTGTGTTTGCGTGTGTGAGTACGTGTGAGAGAGAGACTGTGTGTTTGTGTTTGCGTGTGTGAGTATGTGTGAGAGAGACGGTGTGTGTTTGCGTGTGTGAGTATGTGTGAGAGAGAGGGTGTGTGTTTGCGTGTGTGAGTATGTGTGAAAGAGAGGGTGTGTAGCATTGTCAATGTGGGTGAGACTGACTGACAGTGAGTTTTGTGTGTGTACTTGCATGTGTGTGTGTGTTTGAGTGTGTGAGAGATAGAAGGTGTGTCAGGGAATGTGTGCGTGACACTGTAGGAATGAATGTGTGTGTTTTATATCAATGGTTAACTTCTGTTGCTGACAGAGCTCCAGGGATTGTTGACAGTTTTCTGATACGGCAAGAACCTGCTTTTCCTCTGATCACTCTTGTCAATGGCTCAACATTTCCTTACATAAGTTAAAAAAAGTGTCAGTTGTTCATTCTTTTGTTATTGATGCTTTAAAAATCTGGTAAAGTTATGAGGAGAGATTATACAAAGTTGGCTTGTTTTTCCTGGAATTCAGAAGGTTAAGGGTGAACTCATCAAAGTCTTCAAGTTATTAATGTGAAAAGACAGGATAGATAAAGATAAATTATCTCTACTAGTTGGGGATTTTGGAACTATGGGGCATAGTCTGAGAATTAGGGCCAGACTATTTAGGAGAAATGTTAGGAAGCACTTCTACACACAAAGAGTGGTAGATATTCCACAAATGGCAGTGGATGCTGGACCAATTGTCAATTTTAAATCTGGGATAGATGGATTTTGTTAAACAGAGATATTAAGGGGTATGGGCCACATCAGCCATGATCTCATTGAATGATTGGACAGGCTTGAGGGGCTGAATGGCCTTCCATTCCTAGGATGATTGGCATAGGGGGGTGTGAGTGTGTACTCTGTGTGTGTGTGTGTGTGTGTGTGTGTGTGAGATTGTATGTGTGTGTGTGTGAGATTGTATGTGTGTGTGTGAGTGTGTGTGTGTGATTGTGTGTGTGTGTGTGAGAGTGTGTGTGTGTGTGAGATTGTATGTGTGTGTGTGATAGTGTGTGTGTGTGATAGTGTGTGTGATGGTGTGTGTGAGTGTGTGTGTGAGATTGTGTGCGTGTGTGTGTGTGTGTGCGCGCGCGCGCGTGCGTGTTGGGGATGTGTGTGAGACACAGGATACATGCCCTTGGAAGAAGCTAACAGATGGGAGAGAGCTGAGCAGAAGTGAATAAAAACGTGTATAAAAATGCACTGGTGATCCCTGTGTGACCATTCGAATGGGATCAGCTGAGCTATTGGTGTTGCTATAAAACACGACCAGAACCCGGAGACGAATAAAGGCGGAGACAGCCTGTGGAGACAACCAACAATGAGCCTGGGAGCAAAGGGTTCTACAGAGAAAAATCTCAATAGGAGAGAGTGGAGAAAGGTCAAATATTCTTTTCTAATTAACGTGGGAAACTCTACAGCAATAGCCTTCAACTTCTGTTTCCTAAACAAAGGGCTGCACTTTAAGCCTCATTAGCTGTCTGTCAGGATTGTATTTCTCTAGAATGTGATGCTACGGGAAACAATGCAGAGCAGTCTCAGTGGATAGCCCTCATGGGATGATGGGAAAAGTGGCCATTGAGACACATTCATTATCATCAAATTCTTCCCAGCTGCAATATTGATACAGATCTACACTCACTGTCAGTGTCATCTGATTAAATTACAGGATGTCTAAACTCAGTCACACTCACAGTGATGCATTCAGCTGTTACCTTTAAGCAATCATTTGTAAAGCTAATTACCTAAATAAATTGAGTCGCCTCACATTAATAACTTCACTAAGTCAGCAATGGCTCTGTTATAATGCTGGAGGTAAGGAGGGTGTGAAGTTGACTGCTCACTGTCTGAGACAGATGCTGGCAAGGTTGAACAGTATTGAATGCAAGATTCTAGTTTGGCTTCTCAGGGTCACTCAGGTTCCACGTGGATGGCTCGATCTATTTGAAGTTCATCACACAAGCAGTTGTTATGATTATATGCAAAAGAATGGCTGAGTCCCTATGGTGTTGGGTGAGGTGTGCAGTCAGAGGACCTGATATTATGGCCTGGTGTTCCCCAGCAGACCCCAGAATCTCCCATCCCCATCCAAGACCCCCCCACCCCCGAACTGCTGTCTGGCTCCCACACAACTCAATGACCCAATCTGACCAGATTCGGCAACCCAACGTGCCCCAGCCATCGAACTCAATCATGAAACCCCCAACTCAGCATTGATCTGACCAGAACAACTACCAACCTGAAATGCATCCTGGTAGTTATCCGGCCTCTCATCATCCTGACTTTACCACGTCATTCATTTATCACCCTTTCATCCTAGCAACCTAGCTCCCTTCCTATCTACTACCCTAGCCTGTACCACCCTATCATACTACACACACCCACTACCATGCCACCTGTGGTTGGGTTAGGGTTAATTTAACCCTAGCCCTAACCCTAACCTAAACATTGTGACAATTCTGTGGCTTCAAGAGGTGTCTTTGGTCCTGGTTTCTTTCAGTAAGAGACTGGGGGACAGGTGATGAGCAGACTATGAGATGATAAACAACTTGTGAAGCCCTGGGCTTTTTTTTCTCAAGTTAGAACAATAGAAGCAGCCAGAATGGGTGTGGTCAAGCTTCCACAGAACAAAGGATTTGAGGTTTTTAGTTTCTTCAGTAGGAGTTGCTGTTGGGGTCTTGAAGAAGTGCAAGCCAGTTTTTCCCGCGCTCGATTACACCCAGCAACTGGCGATTCTCCTCCCGGGCTGTTGGATTGAATGTGAGTCAAAATCTGTTTTCTGAATTTGCCTTCTGCGATGGGTGTGTTTATGAGATGTTGCTATTTTGGAACAGTTACTGTTTAGTAGTAAAATAATCTATTGTTCTGTTAAGTTTTCCAATAGAGTTAAGTTATTCCAAGTTCCTCTTTCTTTTGTTGTATTTTAACAACAATGTATGAATAAAATTGTGTTTTGCATGACATCAAGAAGTTTGAGCAAGCAAATTGTATCTGGAACGCAGAACCTCGCATTTACCTTTCAAATCAGAAACAGTTAGGGTCTGGGCTACCTTCTTAATTTTTGTTATAGAATCCCTACAGTGTGGAAACAGGCCCTTCGGCCCAACAAGTCTACACCGACCCATCCCCTTATAAAGCACCTAAGATACATATCCCTGAACACTACAGGCAGTTTAGCATGGCCAATCCACCTAGCCTGCATATCTTTGGACTGTGGGAGGAAACTGGAGCACCCGGAGGAAACCCACACAGACACGAGGCGGAATGCGCCAACTCCACCCAGACAGTCACCCAAGGGTGAAATTGAACTCGGGTCCCTTGAGGGGGTTTGGTCTGGTCCATAACATCTTCCAAAATGTCACTTAATCACTGGCATACTTACTCACTTAGCTTTGTTTAAATATTCCAAAGATTTTCAGTGTGTTTAAAAGTGAACACTTACTGGAATACAACAGTTCATGCTGTAAAAAAGTACGTATTCCCTGTCTTCCCCAGACAATCCTTTTGTTGAATGCACATTTCTGAAGAGGCTGGGATGAGATGTCCTGGACAGCAACATGCAGCTCAGTCTGAGCAATGCAATGACTCAATGCTGTTGTTTTTTTAAAAAATGCATTCATGGATGTAGGCATCACTAGCTGAGCTGGTATTTATTGCTTATCCCTAGTCACGCTTTGAGATGGAAATGCTGATTGAGTGTTAGCAGCCCACTGATGTGTCCTATCAAGATGTTAAGTAGCGCCACTCCCTTCTCGAGGTAGTTCGGTTGGGCAGTAAGTACCAGCTTTGCCAGTGATGCCCTTATTCTGAGAGAGAGTATCAAAAGTAAAATTGGTTTGGAGTTTTCTAGATTGACCTTGGGGGTGCTAGGGGAGCTCGAAAGATCCTCCTAGCTTCAACACAAAGAAAGTGGAACAGGGACTCGCAGTTCATCATTATTCCAGCTCCTGCACATTGGCACCAACTGATGCTCTGGGGAAAAAAAAAGTGGGTCAGAAATGTAAATGTGGAGCTAAACTGCTGCCTTGCAGCTTATTTATAGCCTGACAACAGAACGTCAGAGGGAACATCCATAATTCATCAGCAGTGTTGCCGTAAATCATTACTGTGTCAGCAATAGAAATACTTAGTTTCATTTACAAGCCACAGGCTCATTGATGCTGCAATACCACTCAGTTTCAATGCACCCACACAAAACTCCCCACTCTTCATTGCTTCCGCTGTGCCCCTTTCCCCTTATGGTGTAGGGGTAGCAGGTAATGGGGAGAGGGTAGCAGTATGTGCCAACCCAGCTCAAGACTGGCAGAGGCAAGAGACACTTCTTCAGCAAGCTCCAGCAGTTATTGGAAACAGGTTTGCCTGAGCTGTGCCATAGGAATTGCTGTCATCTCAATTAAGGTGATGAAGAGAACTTCATCCTGTTCACTTTAACCTGTTCCATGCTTTCAGAGAAGTGTACACAGTTACACAGTGAATAATCTTCATGAGACTGCAGAAACAGGGGGTCCAGCCTTTCACGCTGTGCTTGGTGCTATTCGTAACTCAGCTGGTCGTCCACACACCTCACAATATTGTGCACTTGACCTTGCTCTTGGGATTTGAGAGTATGAACAGGCTGGCACTCCAATGGCACATTGGGAAGGTGCTACATCACTGTAGCTGCTTTTTTTTAATGGGATGTTTAACTGGGGCCACATCTGCCCTCTTGAGGTGGGGAGTATGGCATACACGAGAGGCAATGTCCTAGTGGTATTTTTGCTAGACTATTAATGCAGCAACTCAGCTAATGTTCTGGGGACCTGGGTTGAAATCCTACTATGGCTGATGGTGGAGTTTGAATTCAATAAAAGAACCTGGAATTAATTGGAATCTGTGAAATGATTGTCAGGAAAATCCCATCTGGTTCACTAATGTCCTGTAAGTCATTAGGCAATAACTGCACTACTGAATGTGGGATCTTGCTGTGTGCAAATTATGTGTCAACTTCCCTGCATTGCAGGAATGTTTACATTCCAAATGAGATATTCCATTGGCTGCAATTGGTTTGGCTGATTCTGAGGTTGTGAAAGTTCTTAAACAAATGCAGGTTGGTGGAAGCTAAGTACAGCACTTTTGGAAGTTTTTCAATTCCCCCTCCCCCTCCACCCCAACATCTCCCCCAGTACCCTTCAATCTGATCCTGACCCTCCCAAGTACCTGCCTGAGTCCAGCAAGGCCACCATCTAGGCACAGCCAGGCACAGTCCTCATCTCAGGCCTCCTGCAGTACCAACAGTGACCACCACTCCTAGTGGTGCTGCAGAGACCAAAACAGTCTGATTGGCCAGCACCTACTAGAGGCGGGACACTGTCATTTAGACCCAGGAATCTCTACACCAATCAAATCATCTGTAAGTTGAATTGGAGTGCCCAGCAATAGCCATTAGTTTCATTTTATTATTCACTCATGGATTGCGAGCGCTGCTGGCTATGCCAATGTTTTTTGCCCATCCCAACTGCTAGTATTCCCAGCTGTTCCTTCACCACATGGAGTGACAATAAACAACAACCTGTCCTGGATTTCACACGCAGCTGAGACGGTCAAGACGGCACAATAATGACTCTTCTCGGGCCGTTATTAGACTGAAGAATGGATTCTTGAACCTCAGATAATGCTGATCTTGCTAACATTGATCTCCCCTGTGCAATGCAGCCTGTATGCCTCTGTCTAAGTCTTTTTGATCAGTACATCCTTGCTTACTGTGATCTGCCTGTACTGCTCATAAACAAAGCTTTTCACTGTACTTCGGTACACATGACAATAAATCAGTCAATCAATTACACTGGCTACTTAACTTCCTTGCACATTCCTAACCTCCATCCTCCCTGAATCTATGGGATTCATGTATGAAAGGTTTTGATTTATGGGTTAGCTCATAATCATCACCTTGCTGCCTGTTTTGCAGTTCCAAATCTTTGCTCTTCAACATGGGTTCTATTTACAAAGGAGATTGAGTTTTTTAAAAATCCTACTAGGAGAGAAAGGCATTTACTCCTAGTTCCTGTATGCATTGGTCAAATTAGATATGCTTTACCCAAATTGTAACTCAGAGTAAAAGAGGAAGTGTGTGGTGTTCACTCACTGGTAACAGAAGAGTGCCTAACTTTAGGAAAAAGTTGGAATTGATCCTATTGTAACCGGCATCAGGTGTGTTTGGGTGAAAGAAAAGGGACTTTCTGTTTCCTGTAGAAATAATTCCTGTACCGAATTCCATTAATAATGTTCAAAATAATCAGCGTCAATATGGTGAAATATGTCAGCAGATATAGACTCACATGTGCAATCATGACACAAATTTCGTTTGAAATAAAAAAATGGAAAATGCAGCCTTGGACTTGGTAAGACCAAAATTTTGTCCAGCTATATGTTGGAAAAGTGAAGTTGTCGTGTTCAGGCCACACTCCAAGCTCCACTGCCTAATTACTGGCTCCACGTCTCTCCCTGGAAACTCTTGTAGACTGAACCAGTTTGTTTGCCACTTCATTTGAGACCAAGTCCCATCCCACCTACCTTCCCCAGACCCACCTCCCTCTATCTATTTGTTTCAGAGCTCCCTTCCACCTCTCCATTTCTGAAGAAGGGTCCCGACCCGAAACGTCAGCTTTCCTGCTCCTTTGCTGCTGCCTGGCCTGCTGTGTTCCTCCAGCTCCACGCTGTGTTATCTCTGACTCCAGCATCAGCAGTTCTTACTATCATTAAGGCTGCCTACTTCCATCTATATCTCCGATGTCATCCCACTATCACTGGGACTGTAGATTTCCGCATCTGGAGCATTGCCCCACTCTGTCTGAATTCTCATTCATGCCTTTGCTACTTCTAGACTTCACCATTCCAATATTTTATTGGCCAGCCACCTTTGTTTTACACTTTGCAAACTTGAGCTCATTCAAAGCTCTACTGTGCAGCTCACAGCCTATCCCACACACTCGTCACCACTGTGCTCACCTCACTCATCCCCATCTCTGTGATCTCCTCTTGGCTTACAAGCTCCTGAGATCTCTATACTTTGAAAATTCAATCATTGCAATGTCAATAGCCATATCTTTAGCCATCAAGGCCCTAGGAAATGCACCTAACCTCTATGGAAAACACATTGTGTTCCATGTGGAAGCGTCAGGATGGCTCACACATTCTAGACAACTGCATGTAATGCAAGTATTGTTGGCCGAAGGAGCTGAAGCTCAGAACTGTGGAGCTTGAGCAGCAGCTGTGGTCACCTTGGTATATCCATGGAGACATACATGGATAGTACATTTTTTTGAGGTGGTCACCTCACAGCTTTGGTGTGTGTAGGTGGACAGTGATGTTACGGCAACCAGGTAGGACCAGGTAGATATTGTAGGAGTCTCCTGAGTATATCTCGCTTTCAAAGCGGGAACCCAGTTCTAACGACTGGCAGGGACGGCTGTTCCTCTGGGGAACATAATTGGAAGGAAGTTAACAATACCATGGGTGCCTGAGCTGTGGAACTGTCAGGGGAAACTGGGGGAAGAGGAAACCAACAAAAACAATAGTGATAAGATATCCATCAGCTGGACCATCAGAGAGTTGTACAGCAGAGAAACAGACCTTTTAGTCAAACCTGTCCATGCTAACCACAAAATCTAAATTAATCTAATCCCATTTGCCAGCATTTTGCCCTGTAAACCCTGTAGGAGCAAATTACTGCAGATGCTGGAATCTGTACTGAAAAAAATGCTGGAAATTGCAGCGGATCAAACAGCATCTGTGGAGAAAGACCAAGTTTCAGTCTAGATGACTCCTCACCAGAACTTGTTTTCAGTCCCTCTAAACCCCTCTTATTCATGTACCCATCCAGATGCCTTTTAAATGGTGTAATTGTACCAGCCTCCACCACTTCCTCTGGCAGCTCACTCCACATAGGCACCACCCTCTCGTGAAAAAGTTGCCCCTTAGGTCCCTTTTAAATCTTTCCCCTCTCACCTTAAAATTATGCCCTCTAGTTTTGGAATCCCCAACTCTGGAGAAAAGACCTTGGCTTTTGATTGTACGGACATCTATAAGGTTACCCCTCAGCCTCCAACGCTCCAGGGAAAATATCCACTGTTTATTCAGCCTCTCCCTATAGCTCAAAGACTCCAACTCTGGTAACATCCTTGTAAATCTTTTCTGAACAATTTCAAGTTTAACAACATCTTTCCTTTAACAGGGAGACCAGAATTGAATTCAGCATTCCAAAAGTGGCCTCACCAATGTCCTGTACAGCTGCAACATGACCTCCCAACTCCTGTACTCAATGCACTGACCAATAAAGGCAAGCGTACCAAATATCTTCTTTACTATCCTGTGTATCTGTGGCTCCACTTTCAAGGAACTATGAACATGCACCCCAAGGTCTCTTTGTTTGGCAAGACTCCCTAGGTCCCTACCATTAACTTTCCAAGTCCTGCCCTGGCTTGCATTACCAAAATGCAACACCTCACATTCATCTAAATTAAACTCCACCTGCCAGAACATTTCTACAGCTACAAACACAGCTCCAATTGGTTGCCTTCCTGGTCATAGGGCACCAAGGACCCTGAGGTCAGATTTTGAATAGCTACAGACTGTAGTCCACATTAGCCTTAATGGAATGTATAGAAAGAGGGGGAGGGTTCAGTTGAGAAGGTAGGAAAGAAATTAAAAAGTAGGGCTTCAAAGATTGCAATCTCCAGATTATTTCTGTTGCCCCATGCTGGGGAATACAGAAGGATAAAGTCTTAAAATCATACAGAACTGAAGAGGCTCATCGGCCCATTGAGTCTGTACTGCCAAAAATATCCTACTGCTTAACACTAGTCCCATTTTCCAGTACTAGACCCATAGTCTTGAATGTTAGGACACTTCA
Organism: Ginglymostoma cirratum; assembly: GCA_024137785.1. Classification (NCBI taxonomy): domain Eukaryota; kingdom Metazoa; phylum Chordata; class Chondrichthyes; order Orectolobiformes; family Ginglymostomatidae; genus Ginglymostoma; species Ginglymostoma cirratum. The sequence continues at coordinate 36,200,591 of JAHRHZ010000274.1, forward strand.
AGTGCTCGTCCAAGTACTTTTTGAAAGGATAGTATAGGTGAATGAGTGAAAGTGTGAGGAATTACAAACAAATGACAAACAAAGCAAGAAAATGCTGTGATTCTGAGAATAATAGGGGGACAAAGGGACAGTGGAGTGCATATCCACAGATTCCTGAATGTGACTAGACATACACATAAGGAGCTCAAGAAGCACACAGGGTACATTTCTCAATTGGCTGAAGGTGTGAGTATGAGAGCAGAGAGGTTACACTGAAGCTGGATAAAACAGTAGTTAGAAGACAGCTAGAATATTCTGTATTGTTCGAGTCACTGCATTACAGGAACTAGAGTGGGTGCAGAACTCAGGATGTTGTCATATATAGAAAATGATAGATTTGATGAACAGTTAGGCTGAGGTTATTTTAATGAGGAGAAAAGAAGCTAAAGATGAAATGTGTAAATTGTGAGAGGCCTGGTAAAATATATACGAAGGACCTATTTCTATTAACATTGAGATCAATGGCCAGAGACATAGATTTAAAATTATTGGTGGAATAATTAGAAGGACCATATGAAGTAACTTTTTCTTCCCTGGAAGGTATGGAGGCCTGGAGCCCATTGTCTGAAAGGTGGTCAAGGCATGATATTTAAAAATCAGTTGGGTATCCCCTGAAGATTCTATTGGACTAAGTACCAAGAGCTGGAACATGGAATATAGCTGGATAACTCTTTGTTGGCCATCACAGTCTCAATGGGCCAAATGGCCTCCTTCTCTGTTATAAATCATTCAAGGTTTCTGCATTGGTTTTCCCAGTGTTTAACTGGAGCAAACAGCAAATGATCTAGACTGGATGTCAGGCAAGTAGTCGGATTAAATGAATCTTAATATGAAGCTTCCCCAATGGCATCGTGTTGGTGTGGTATAATTGTCAATGAAGTAAACTGGCTGACGAGATGCCAATCTTCCAATTAACACTGGCTCAGAGCCAAGTACTCTGATTGACATTCCCTGCTGATCTTGTGTCTCCTCGTGCCATATTGATGGCTTTCCAGTGATTATGTCTGTCAGTCATGATTATAACTGAGGTGAAGACTACCCAAAGTCAGGGAATAAGTACTAACTGGCTGAGAAATCAAGCAGCCAAGAAGGAGAACACAACATAATGCAGTCAGCTATAACACAGCCCAGATATAACACTCCTGATACAATGCGGTACAGCTAAAACACTGTCCTGACATAATGCAGTCAGCTATAACACAGCCCAGATATAACACGGTCCGGATATAACACAGCCCAGATATAACACTGTCCGGATATAATGCAGTACAGATATAACACAGTCCGGATACAGTGCAGTACAGCCATAACACAGTCCTGATATAATGCAGTACAGCTATAACACAGTCCTGATATAATGCAGTACAGCTATAACACAGTCCTGATATAATGCAGTAC
>JAHRHZ010000274.1:36202375-36214491 GCA_024137785.1 Ginglymostoma cirratum
GCTATAACACAGTCTGGATATAATGCAGTACAGATATAACACGGTCCTGATATAATGCAGTACAGCTATAACACAGTCTGGATATAATGCAGTACAGCTATAACACAGTCTGGCTATAATGCAGTACAGATATAACACGGTCCTGATATAATGCAGTACAGATATAACACAGTCTGGATATAATGCAGTACAGCTATAACACAGTCCGGATATAATGCAGTACAGATATAACACAGTCCTGATATAATGCAGTACAGATATAACATAGTTCGGATATAATGCAGTACAGCTATAACACAGTCCGGATATAATGCAGTACAGCTATCACACGGTTCGGATATAATGCAGTACAGATATAACACAGTCTGGATATAATGCAGTACAGCTATAACACAGTCCTGATATAATGCAGTACAGATATAACACAGTCTGGATATAATGCAGTACAGATATAACACAGTCCGGATATAATGCAGTACAGCTATAACACAGTCTGGATATAATGCAGTACAGATATAACACAGTCCTGATATAATGCAGTACAGATGTAACACAGTCTGGATATAATGCAGTACAGATATAACACAGTCTGGATATAATGCAGTACAGCTATAACACTGTCCGGATATAATGCTGTACAGATATAACACTGTCTGGATATAATGCAGTACAGCTATAACACAGTCCGGATATAATGCAGTACAGCTATAACACAGTCCGGATACAGTGCAGTACAGCCATAACACAGTCCGGATATAATGCAGTACAGCTATAACACAGTCCTGATATAATGCAGTACAGATATAACATGGTCCTGATATAATGCTGTACAGATATAACACAGTCCTGATATAATGCAGTACAGATATAACACTGTCCGGATATAATGCAGTACAGCTATCACACAGTCCGGATATAATGCAGTACAGATATAACACGGTCCGGATATAATGCTGTACAGATATAACACAGTCTGGATATAATGCAGTACAGATATAACACAGTCTGGATATAATGCAGTACAGCTGTAACACAGTCCTGATATAATGCAGTACAGCTATAACACAGTCTGGATATAATGCAGTACAGATATAACATGGTCCTGATATAATGCAGTACAGATATAACACAGTCCGGATATAATGCAGTACAGCTATAACACAGTCCTGATATAATGCAGTACAGATATAACACGGTCCGGATATAATGCTGTACAGATATAACACAGTCTGGATATAATGCAGTACAGCTATAACACAGTCCGGATACAGTGCAGTACAACTATAACACAGTCTGGATATAATGCAGTACAGCTATAACACAGTCTGGATATAATGCAGTACAGCTATCACACGGTTCGGATATAATGCAGTACAGCTATAACGTGGCTCAGATATAATGCGATGTAGCTATGATACATTCCAGCTACAACGTATTCAGATGTAATGCGGTCCAGCTATAACTCAGCACAGCTATAACACCGTCAAGCTAGAAAACAGTCCAGCTAAAATGCAGTCTAACTACAACACAGAGTAGCTATAACACTGTCCAGCTGTAATGCAGTCCAACTGTAATATAGTGCAGCTAAAATATAGTGCAGTTACAACATGGTCCAGCTGAAATGTGGTCCAGCTGGAATATAATCCGGCTGTAATGCAGTCCAGTTATAACTCAGTCCTGCTACAATGTGGTCAATCTATAATGCAGCCTCGCTGTAATACAGTTCAGCTATAGCACACTCCACCTGTAGTGTAAGTCCAGCTAATAACATGGTCCAGCTAAAACACGCTCCAGCTATAACACGATCCAACTACAACGTAGTCCAGCTTTAACATGGTCAGCTATAATAGTCCAGCTATTACACAGAGCAGCTATAACACAGTTCAGTTATAACATGCTCCAGCTATAACACGGTCAGCTCTCTCATGCTGTAGCTTAAACTCAGCCCAGCTACCACGCAGCCTGGCTGTGATGGGGAGGTATTGGCTTAGTGGTGTTATCATTAGACTATTAATCTAGAGACTCAGGTAATGTTCTCGGGGCCTGTATTTGAATCCTGTTTCTGTAACTGTTGGCATTAGAATTCAATAAAAATCTAGAATTAAGAATCTAATGATGACCATGAAGCTGCTGCTGATTGTCAGGAAAAGCCCATCTGGTTCGCATCCATTCCTCAGGGATGGAGCCCTAAGGGCATTTAGTGTTGAGCACTAAATGCTGGCCCAGCTGGCCAAGCCAACATCCTATGAATGAATAGTAAAAATATATATATATAATGTGGTTTAACTATAACGTAGTTTCATTATTTGGATCCCAACATCTGTACTATTGCAGAGTTCCACTGTAATACCAACAAGATCTGTCATTAACCATCACATTCTCCAAATTGATGAGGTTACGCTGTGGTCATTTGGAGAGATGTAATAAACTGGAAGATAGTGTAGAGTAGATTCAGGAGGATGACGTATGGGTTAGAGGCAGTAAAGGATTGAGAGATATTTTGATCTGTTAAAAAGTTTCAATGTATTTGCTGGGATAGCTACAGAGAAATCATTGGTAGGAAAATCAAGAGCTGGTGGAGTGGACTGTCGTCCCCAGTTTGTTGGTTTGGCATGCCATCTCTGTCTCCGCCAATGGTTTGACTGACGCTGACCTACCATTGGACAGCCTGACTCAGTACATCGGCCATTTTAATGAGTGAAAAATCCAGTCCCAGCCAGACGTCTGGCCAAAAAAAGGTGAACATATAGTCATTTCCTGTGAGACTGAGAGATACAGGAAGTGACATGGGGGGTGTCACACAAACCTAAGGCACACTCCTGCCATTTTGGGTTCCATCCCTTCACCCTCTCCACTCCGAACCTGAGCCTATCATTCCCCAGACCCAGGGGGCAGCCTGATGTTACAGAGCAGGCAGGGCCTCATAAGCCACTTACTTTGCGTCCATAGTCCAGAAGCCACAGGTTATTGAGGCCAAATATGGATATATTCTATCATTGGGCCTATTTTGCTGTTACATCCTACTCCTTTAAAAGTGACCATTGTACCCAGCTAGCAACGGAAAACAACCTTTTGGATTGGCTGTGAACTGATGACTGTCAAGAAAACCTCTCCCAGAGTCGATGTTGGGTCCATTGCTTCATTTGGTGCTACTAAATTTGACAATTGGTATTGATGTATAGGTGGATGACTGTAGTGTCGGAAATGGTGCAATGATCTGCTCGCTATCAATTGTAATGACTCTCCAGTACATCTAGTCAATTAGACATTGAGTGGAATTGGTTCCTTGACCTCCATTGAGCTTGCTAACTGGAGATTGCTCACAGCTGCAGCTCTTGTTATAAGAGCTGACATTGAATGGGTGCCTGTCCCCATTGAACTCGAGCCAGGTGACTTATCTACAGGACCCATGTAGACTATGTTAACAGCTAGGTCTGAAAGTTCCTCTTTCAGAGCTTCAATACTTCGATGTCTTCTTCCTTAACACTCTAACTCCTAAGTGCTTGGTCATGTGTTGAAGCACACGGAAACAGAAATTGCTGGAGAAACACAGCAGGTCGAGGAGCACAACAGAGTTAACGTTTCAAGTCCCTTGATCCTTTTCTGAATTGCCTCCAATGCATTTACATTCTTCCTTAAATATGGAGACCAAAACTGCTTACCCTACTCATGAGAGATAAAAGGTACTGCAGATGACCTTCAAGGGTCTAGGCCCGAAACGTCAAGCTTTCCTGCTCCTATGATGCTGCTTGGCCTGCTGTGTTCATCCAGCCCCACACCTTGTTACCCTACTCATGACATGGTCTCACAAATGCCCTGTATAATGGAAGAATAATATCTTTCCTTTTATGTTTGTTTCTCTCCCAGTAAAGGATAATATCTTTTGGCCTTCTCGATAACATGCTTTACCTGCGTGCTAAGGTTTTGTGACTCATGCACTAAAACATCAATGATGTGGAGGTGCCAGTGTTGGACCCGGGCGGACAAAATCAGAGGTCACTCGGCACCAGTTTATAGTCTGAGAGGTTTATTTGAAATCACAAGCTTTCTGACAATGGAGCAGCGCTCCGAAAGCCTGTGATTTCAAATAAACTTGTTGGACTGTAACCTGGAGTCCTGTGACTTCTGTCTTTAAAACATCTACAGCACACTGCACCTCAGGATTCTACAGTTATTCTCCATTTAAGTAATATTTGAGAAGTGTTCCTTTCATCTTTATTCTTTAATGGGAAAGCTAACAAAACTGTTTGTAAGTTCCTAATCGAATTGAAGGACTGTCCAGGCCATTTCAGTGAGCTATTTTGAGTCAACTGCTGTGGGTTTGCAGTCAAATACAGGCCAGACCAGGCAAGGATGACAGATTCCCTTCCTTAGGGGACACTTGAGAAACATAGAATATAGAAGCAGCCATTCAGCCCTTCCAGTCTGCTCCACCAGTCAATATGGTCATGGCTGATCATCCAACACAGTACCCTTTTCCCCGTTGTCTCCCTGTTGCCTTTAACCTGAAGTACTACACCTATCCCCTTCTTGAAAACATTATACATTTTGGCCTCAGCTGTTTTCAGTAGCAGAAAATTCAACTGGCTGTCCAATGTCTAGGTCAAGAAATTTCTCCTCATCAGGACTAGGAGCAGGAGTAGGCCATTCAGCCCCTTGAGACAGCTCCGCCATTTTATTTGATCATGGCTGATCTCATCTGGGCCTCAACTCCACTTTCCTGCCTGCTCTCTATACCCCTTCAACTTATTACTAATTAAAAGCCTATCTTCTCCTTAAATTTACTCAACTTCACAGCATCCACCACACTCTGGGGTAGCAAATTCCACAAATTCATGACCCCTTGAGAAATATAATTTTCCTTTATTGCTATTTTAAATCTGTCATCACTTATCCTAAACCTCTCTTTCTTGCTTTCCCCACAAGAGGAAACATCCTGTCTACAACTACATGGTTAGTCAATCTCCTTTAGCATCTTATATACCTCAATTCTCATTCTTTTAAGCTCCAGAGAGTATAAACCTAAACTGCTCAATCTCTTTTCATAAAATAAACCTCTCATCTCTGGAATCAACCTAGTGAGCTTCCTCTAAACTGTCTCCAATACAACTGCATCTCTCCACCAGCAATGCACACAATATACCAGGTATGGTCTTCTATAGTTGCAACAACTCTTCCCTATTTTTGTACAGTATTCCTTGAGCAATAAATGCCAAAATTTCACTTCCCTTCCTTATTACCTGCTGTACCTGCATTCTAACCTTCTGAAATTCATGCACAAGGACACCCAGATCCTTCTGCACTGAAGCACCGGGAAGTGTCTCTCCATCTAGGTGGCCTATCCCATTACCTTGGAGTATGGTCCCTGGTTCTGGATTCCCTGGTCATTGGGAACAGCTTGATTGCATTTACCCCATCGAATCCTGTTACAGTTTCATAGGATTCCATCAGACCCCTCTCAGTCTTCTAAAGTCCAGTGAATATAATCCCAACGAATCTAGTCTAAATTGTTTTGTTTTGATAACAGCCAGCCGGGGTTGTCATGATTACTATTGCTGAGTTGAGTTATCAATTCCAGATTCAGGCGTTGTACTGCAGCTCCATCAGCTGCAGTGGTGGGATTTAAACTCTGCACTACGTAGACCAGTAGCTCCAATTCTTGTTAACCATATGAATTGTACAAAGAGTAGGACCATTTAAATCTCATTCAGGAAAATAATGCTTGATCTTTGGGTCATGGGGGCAAACCATTGATCCTCATGAAAAGCACAGAAAGTTTGAATCCATGTTACAGAGACACAGTGTCACAGAGATACACAGCATGGAAACAGACCCTTCAGTTCACTCATCCATACCAACCAGATATCCTAAATTAATCTAGCCCCATTTGCCAGCATTTGGCCCATATCCCTCTAAACCCTTCCTATTCATGTACCCATCCAGATGCCTTTTAAATGTTGTAATTGTACCAGCCTCCATCACTTCCTCTGGCAGCTCATTCCATAGACACACCACTCACCGCGTGAAAAGGTTGCCCCTTAGGTCCGTTTTAAATCCTACCCCTCTCACCCATCATTTCTGTATGGTTTCAAAGTGCTCAGACATTTACATTTATTAACTGTTGTGCCAAAGGCACCACGAACTGTCCTCTCCAGTCCTCAAAGGCCAAGAAATTCCAACATGTCAAGCAGGTGAATCAGAGGCAAAATGCAGAGAGTGGTGCCCATACGGAATGAGCTGCCAGAGGAGGTGGCAGAGGCTGGTACAATTACAATATTTAAAAGGCATCTGGATGGGTACAGGAATAGGAAGGGTTTAGAGGTATATGGGCCAAATCCTGGCAAATGGGATTAAATCAGTTTAGGATATCTGGTGGGCATGGATCAGTTGGACTGAAGGGTTTGTTTCTGTGCTGTATGAATTTATGAGAGCATTTCTGGTGTTTTCTAAGTTGGGTTGTCAGAGTTTGGAGAGATACACACTGCTCTCAGACCTCTTTGAGCGCGGAGTAAAGTAGCTGTTTATAAGAAGAAAGGACGTATTTAATGTCGATGTAAAGATGATGACAGAAAAGGAGTTAATAGAAATAACTGTGCTGAATGGAATAGAAAGGAAGACCATAAGGACACTCATGAGGAATTTCATTTCAAATTATCCTCCTTTTCTTCATTAATTAATCTGGAGGGAAATCAGACAGAGGCAATTTACTCTTCACAGTGGCTGTATGAATGTGATTCTAATGAAAGACATCTTTCTACAAACAGGAAGTGGAAATTGGCTCATTAGGTTTCTGCGTTTTTGGAAGAGCAGATGCTTTGTAATGTCTCCTGCTGGTAATTTCCCTGCAATTACTACAGCCCACGTCCTCCGATGGATCAAAATTCAAAAGAAACCCCTAACACAATTAATCCATTTTCATTAGAGGAGCAACTGATTTTAATTGGACAAGATGCCAGTGGTATTCGAATACCATTCTCTGTATCCAGCTCTGTCACTGGTCTGGCATATTTACAGCATATTGTAATTACTTACTCCCCACCTCAGCAAGTTTGTTCTTAATAAACCATACTGAAAAGATCATCCATAATGCTTAAGAATTAAAAATTTCAGTGCCCTATAAATGTTTGCATTGCCTGCATGCATTTGAAATCCTAAGAAATATCATGAGCTGGTAGTTCAATCTGATTTCATAGCACTTGCGCAAGGTTGACTCTGACAAAATGCGAGTCCCAAACTTTATTGATTCTTGTGGGGTCTCAATGGCTATAAGGTTTGACTGACGATCACTGTCTCTTCACTGAATGTCAAACCAGGCAGAAGACAGGAGATGGCCACACCTGAGAATAAAAACGTTATTAAGGTAATCTGACTTTCGTAGCTAGGAGAATGCATTTACATTGTTGGTGCACTGCAGTTGACAGACAGGGGTGCCACTTTGCTGTGGCCTCAGATCTTTGAACCTCCCAATCCACCACTCCTTGCTGAAGACTCACCCATGGCGCATTGCATGGCAGATGGAATTTGATTTAGAAAAATGTGAGGTGCTACATTGTGGTAAAACAAATCAAGGCAGGAATAATACATTTAACAGTAAGGCCCTGGGGAGTGTTGCCAAACAAAATGACCTTGAGGTGCAGGTTCATAGTTCCTTTGACATGGAGTCCCAGGTAGACTGGGCAGTGAAGAAGGCCTTTGGTATGTTTGCCTTTATTGGTCAGTGCATTGAGTTTAGGAGTTGGGAGGTCATGCTGTGACTGTACAGGTCATTGGTTTGGCCAGTTTTACAATACTGAATTCAATTCTGGTCTCCCCACTATAGGAAGGATGTTGTGAAACTCGACAGAGTTCAGAAAAAATTTGCAAGGATGTTGCCAGGGTTGGAGGGTTTGAGCTTTAGAGGGAGGCTGAATAGGCTGGGGCTATTTTCACTGGAGCATCAGAGGCTGGGGGTGACCTTAGTGGTTTAGAATATCATGAGGTGCATGGATAGGGTGAATAGCCGAGGTCTTTTCCCCCAGGGTGGGGGAGTCCGAAACTAGAGGACATAGGTACAAGGAGAGAGGGGGAAAATTTAAAAGAGACTTAAGGGGCAATTTTTTCCTGCAGAGGGCGGTGTGTGTATGGAATGAGCTGCCAGAGGAAGTGATGGAGGTATAATTACAACATTTGACAGGCATCTGTTTGGGTACCTGAACAGGAAGGGTTCAGAGCTATATAGGACAAATGCAGGCAAATAGGACAAGATTTATGTAGAATATCTGGTTGGCATGTATGAGTTGGACTGAAGGGTCTGTTTCTGTGCTGTACAACTCTATGACTCTATGATAACACGTTCCAGTCACACACAACTACTGTAAACATGTCTCTTACCTTCCTTCATTCGCTCTCACTGCATTCAATTTCCATTCCTCCTCACTGTTGCCTCCTTGCACTCATTTCTGTTCCACTTTAGGCATCGCATTTCCTGAGACCATTTCTTCAGCCCTCTTACATGCCCAGCCTTATTGTATCCTTGGCTCTGTCTTTCAGGCTTGTAATCTGGTCTGGAAAGATTGAAATGATATCGCAACTCATCAATTACTGAATTGATTAACATAATTATATCTGACATGATATGAGATGGTATCGAGATATTAACGTCAGATTGGCCTCTGTTGATTTTGTCTGCTTGGTGAACACAGTGGTCAATCCACTTCACTTAAAACAGAGAGAAAAATGATGAAGAACCTATAATTATAAAATCACATTAGGGCTAGACTTCCAACTATTTTCCTAAGCACCTTGCTCAGAGATGTTATTACACACCTCTAGAGCAGGCAAGGCTTGAACTTGAATTCACCTGACTCAGAGGTAGGGACACTTCCACTGCGTCCCCAAACCAGGCGTTTGTTGAGGACAGTCTGGCAGTGAATGGAGCAGCAGAGGGTCACGAGAAGAAGAGGGAAAGGTGAACTCTATTGCAGTAAAAGCTTGCATCATTTTCACTGTTTCAAGATGGTGTCAGAGCATGGTGACACTTTGCACGCAAAAAACACTTTTCACTATATTTTTAGACACATGTAACAGTAAATCTAAATCTAATTTTAATTTGAGTTCAAATGGTCCAAACACAAACTGTAAGTGACTCAAGGAGCAACTGTCATTCACTAGTGAATTTATAACTGTTATAGCGACTGTAACAAGTGAAAACGTTACAATCAAAATGGGAAAATGACAGTTTTCTTGTGGGTGTATGCTATTTGGGTGATGTCCAGGAGATTAATCCCTGAAAACATTTGCAAGATTAATAATACCAAAATTTGGCAGAAGAGCAACAGAGTACTTACTGAGGCACTGCAGCGAGTTAAATAACTAATCTAAACAGTCAGCAATTGAGGAAGCAATTACAGCTGAAACAAGCACCAATAGAGAATGAAATTGACAGCGCGAGGCATATGCCCCCTACCCTGGACTGAATGAGTGTGAGGAATGGGGAGGGAGTGCAAGAGGAAGTGGTCAAGGCAGCAGCGTAGGGGATTGGTTATCACTTTCAAAAACAAATGAAGAGGAACAGGGCATTCCGTGTTAGCGCTGGCACCTAGAACTTTCCTTACAGCAGCAATGCATACCCAGAGATACCCACCTCTCCGTTTCCATTTCTGGCAACAGCTTTTGGACCGACATTTACCATAAACCCACAGACTCCCATAGCTACCTAGCCTACACCACCCCCCAAACCCCCATATCCTGCAATAACTCCATCCCGGTTTCCCAATTCCTCCATCTCCATCGCATCTGCTCTGACGAGGAGACATTCCACTCCCAAGCATCCCAGATGTCCTCCTACTTCAAACAACTTTCCTTTCCCCCTTGTGTCATCCAGACAGCCCTCCACTGCGCCTCCTCCATTCCCCACTCCAGGGCTCCTAACCACACCCACCCCCCAAACATAATAAATTTAGGGTCCGGCTTATCCTTCCTTTCCACTCCACCAGCCTTCGCATCCCATGTATCGCCCTCAAACACTTCTGCCAACTCCAATCAGACCCCACCATCTGGAACATCTTCCACTCCTCACCCGTCTCTGCCTTCTGCAAGGACTATTCCCCTCGCCACTCCTTGGTTCGCACCACACCCCACTCCATCCACTCCAACCCACCCCGCCCATACCTTCCCCTGTAGCCATAAAAGATGCAACACCTGCCTATACACCTCCCTCACCTCCATCCAGGCCCTAAACAGTCCTTGCAGGTGAGATAGAGCTTCACCTGCATCTCCTCCAACCAAGCCAACTGCATCCGGTGCTCCCAATGTGCTGTTCTCTATGTCGCTGTGACCAAACGTAGACTAGGTGATCTTTTCACCGAGTATGTCTGCCTGGCCCGTAACGGCCAACCTAACCTCCTAGTCACTGCCCATTTCAACTCACCTCCCATCCAACTCCCCCTGAGACATATCTGTCCTCAGCCCCCTTCAGTGTCGCAGTGAATCGGAATGCAAATTTCAAGAACAACACCTTCTCTTCCGCCTGGGCACCCTACAGCCCGGAGGACTCAACATTGAGTTCTCCAATTTCAAATAATCTTCTCAACCATTCCCTGGCTCCCCTTCTAGACCCACCTCCTCCCTTCCATTCCACCTTCTGACCCTCCCTTCCAGCCATCAACCGGATTCATCTCTCCCGTCGACCAACCAGGTCATGCCTACCACCCCTGTCCACCTATCATCACCATTCCGCTACCCACCTCACCCCCTCCGCCCACATCCAGTCCTGAAGAAGGGTAATGCCCGGAACATTGATTGCTCCTTTCCTCTAGACGCTGCCTGGCTTATTATGTTCTTCCAGCTTCCTGTTTGTCTACCTTTATAAAGACTGCCATGGCCAGCTGATACCACCAGTGCCACCTACACGTACATAGCCCTTTTCGGAGGATTACTCCGAATGGTAACAGTGCTTAAATGATCAAGGCACTCACAGGCTGAATCTCATTAAATATTTCACACATCTTCCGCTGCTCTCATGGGGCCATATCATGTTCTGGGAAGTGGGGAGCCCTGAAACTGCATGCAGATATAAACGTGAGATGCTTATAAACATTCCACCTTTGGAATACAGCGTTCAATTCTGGTCTCCCTGCTATAGCAAAGATGTTGTGAAACTTGAAAGAGTTCAGAAAAGATTTGTAAGGATGTTGCCAGGGTTGGAGGGTTTGAGTTATAGGGAGAGGCTGAATAGGCTGAGGCTATTTTCCTTGGACCATCGGAGGCTGAGGCATGACCTTATAGATGTTTACAAAATCATGAGGGGCATGGATAGGGTGAATATTCAAGGTCTTTTCCCCAGAGTAGGAAAGTCCAAAACTAGAGGGAAAGCTCACGCTCCAGGTCTGGACCCTTCTTCAGAAACGTCAGCTTTCCTGCTCCTCTGATGCTGCCTGGCCTGCTGTGTTCATCCAGCTCTACACCTTGTTATCTTAGACTCCAGCATTGGTAGTCCCTACTATCCCCAAAACTAGACGGCATAGCTCTAAGGTGAGAGAAGAAAGATTTATGAGGAACATAAGGGGCAACTTTTTCATGTAGAGGGTGGTGCGTGTATGGAATGAACTGAAAGATGATGTGCTGGACACTGGTACAATTACAACATTTAAAAGCCATCTCGGCGGGTATGTGAATGGGAAGGGATATGGGCCAAACGCTGGTAAATAGGGCTAGATTAATGCAGAATATCTGGTTGGTATGGACAAGTTGAACCCAAAAGTCTGTTTCCATGCTGTACATCTCTATGATACTATGTGAAAGGTTTGGGTATGTTGTAACAGTCAAAAGGGACAGCCTGAAACTGTTTATAGTTTATATAAAGTTATATAGTTAATATAAACTGGAAGTTTATATCAAAGCAGACCCAACCATTCACAGAGCTGGCCGTGCAGACAGTAACTCATCTCAGATTGCCACAGAGATAAAAGGTACTGCAGATGCTGGAGAATCCGAGATAACAAGGTGTGGAGCTGGATGAACACAGCAGGCCAAGCAGCATCATAGGAGCAGGAAAACTTGACGTTTCGGGCCTAGACCCTTCATCAGAAAAAATTTTTTTCTGATGAAGGGTCTAGGCCTGAAACGTCAAGCTTTCC
>JAHRHZ010000274.1:36214891-36230896 GCA_024137785.1 Ginglymostoma cirratum
GGAAAGCTTGACGTTTCAGGCCTAGACCCTTCATCAGAAAAAAATTTTTTCTGATGAAGGGTCTAGGCCCGAAACGTCAAGTTTTCCTGCTCCTATGATGCTGCTTGGCCTGCTGTGTTCATCCAGCTCCACACCTTGTTATCTCAGATTGCCACAGGTCTTGAACAAATGGTATAAGAAAGTCATACCTTTCATTTGTGTCCTTATGTACAGCCAGACAAAATGTCAGAAATTGCATCTTTTCTCCTCACCAACAGATCAGCACTCTCAGAATGAAAAGGGGCCATGGTATGTAAATATCACACAATTGTTTAGTCTCTTGGTTGAGTTAGGGCAGAGAGCTGGAAGGGAGTCTGTTTCCTTGGATTAACTGAAGAGATTGTGGGCAGGGTTTGGGGCTGGGTAAAAGATTCAGCTACAGACAACTGGAGATGTAAACATAGGAAAGAGGAGTAGGCCATTCAGCCCACTGAGCTTCTCCTGCCATTCAATACAATCATAGCTGATCAAGCACTTTTACCCAGGATGTCATTGATAATCAGAAATCTATCAATCTTAAACATACTCAAAGTCTGAGCTTCCACGGCCTCTGTGGTAGAGTAAAAAGAAATTCTCCTCATCTCAGACCTAAGGAGCATCTATAATAATGTAAGTGTTCCCTCCTCAGCCATGGTCCAGGGACTACATGTGGTGCCCAGTGTTCCCCATACACGAAGACCTGTGGTAAGTCTCCTTGGTGTGATGACCAGCCACACACTGAATATCACAGCATTTATCTCGATCATTGATTTGGCTGCCTTTCCAATGTGGCACCTTAGCTTATCGAACGACTCAATAAGGTTTTAAAGTGGGCAGTGCTTTTCCAGCACTGTTTGGTGTCCAAGGGAAACACCTATGTATTGTTACAGAGGCCATTCAGCCCATTGTAGTTACACCGTTCTTCATGCTATCCCATAAGTTAACCTGATAAGCTCCCCAATGGTGCTTAGAGTCTGCCCAACAATTTCTAAATCTGGCTAAGGTTACAAAAAGCTGTCCAAAAACATTCTTTCACAGGAGCTGAGATAACAAGGTGTAGAGCTGGATGAACACAGCAGGCCAAGCAGCATCGGAGGAAGCAGGAAGGCTGACGTTTCGGGCCTAGACCCTTCTTCAGAAAGGGTCTCTTTCACAGGTGCTGTCCAACTTTCAATTCCAAGAAAAGCAGTATTACCAGCATGCCCTCCCCATAAATCTGATTTATCTTAGCCTTTCATCAGCCCAATATTGTTTTTCCTTTGCAGTGCTTTTGTTCTGGGGGCACTTCCAAGGATCCTGCTCCCTATCTATTAGGTTTGGATAGTTGTAATCCCAAGGAAATGTACCGCTTGTGTGGAAACCTTGAAGAGGACTTCTTGCATGTTTGCTTTCATCAGTCAGATGATTAAGTATAGGAGCTGGGACATCTTGTTGCAGCTGTACAAGACGTTGGTGAGGCCACATTTAGACCAGACCATAAGAGCATAAGACATAGGAGCAGAAATTAGGCCATTTGGCCCATCGAGTCTGCTCCACCATTCAATCATGGCTGATAAGTTCCTCAACCCCATTCTCCTGCTTTCTCCCCGTAACCATAGATCCCCTTGAAAATCAAGAACCTATCTATCTCAGTCTTAAATGTACCCAATGGCCTGGCCTCCACAGCCTTCTGTGGCAGTGAGTTCCATAGATTCACCACTCTGGCTGAAGAATTTTCTCCTTATCTCTGTTCTAAAAGGTCTTCCCTTTACTCTAAGGTTGTGCCCTCACGTCCTAGACTCTCCTACCAATGGAAGCTTCTTCCCAACATCCACTTTCTCCAGGCCATTCAGTACTCTGCAAGTTTCAATTAGATCCCCTATCATCCTTCTAAACTCCAATGAGTACAGTCCCAGAGTCCTCAAATGTTCCTCATATGTTAAGCTTTCCATTCCTGGGACCATTCTCATGAGCCTCCTCTGAACCCCCTCCAGGGCCAGTACATCCTTCCTGAGATATGAGGCCCAAAACTGCACACAATACTCCAAATGTGGCCTGACCAGGGCCTTATAAAGCCTCAGAAGTACATCCCTGCTTTTATATTCAAATCCTCTCAAAATAAATACCAACATTGCATTTGCCTTCCCGACTACTGACTCAACCTGCAAGTTTACCGAGAGAAGCCTGGACTAGAACTCCCAAGTCTCTTTGTACTTCAGGCTTCTGAATTTTCTCCCTGTTTAGAAAACAGTCCATGCTTTTTTCCCTCTTCTTACCAAAGTGCATGGAGTATTTTGTGCACTTTTAGTCGTCCTACTGTAGAAAGGATACTACTAAACTGGAAAGAGTGCAGAAAGGATTTACTAGGATGCTATCTGAACTGAAAGCTTTGAGTTATGAGAGGCTGGATAGGCTGGAACTTCTTTCCCTGGAACATAGGAGACTGAGGGGTGACCTTATGGAGGCATATAACATCATGAGACACATAGATGAGGTAGATAGCCAACAACTTTCCTCCATGGTTAGGGAGTCTAAAACCAGAATGCATAGGTTTAAGATGAGAGGGGACAGATATAAAAGGGTCCAGAGGAGAAATTATTTCACACTGAGGGTAGTGAGTGCCTGGAACAGGTTGCCAGAGTTAGTGATGGAGGCAAGTAAAATTTTGTCATTTAAGAGACATTTGGACAGGTGCGTGGATGGGATCGGTATGGAGGGATACAGACCAAGCACAGGCAAATGGGACTAGTTAATTGTGAAAACTGGACAGCATGATCAAAGTGGGTCGAAGGGCCTGTCTGTTTCGATGATGTAAATCTGTCTGACTCTATGGCTGTACAGTGGGCAGGCAGGGGTGAGGTGAATGGCTGTTGTTGAGAATGGTTTTATTATTTACCAGCCCAGCTCGTCCCCGCCTCCCTGACCTGTTCTTCCTCTCACCTATCCCCTCCTCCCACCTCAAGCCCCACCCCCATCTCCTATCTACTAACATCATCCCGCCCCCTTGACCTGTCCGTCCTCCCTGGACTGACCTATCTCCTCCCTACCCCCCCACCTACACCCACCTTTACTGGCTCCATCCCCGCCTGTTTGACTTGTCTGCCTCCTCTCCACCTATCCTCTCCTCTATCCATCCTCTATCCGCCTCCCCCTCTCTCCCTATTTATTTCAGAACCCTCTTCCCCTCCCCCATTTCTGATGAAGGGTTTAGGCCCGAAACGTCAAGTTTTCCTGCTCCTATGATGCTGCTTGGCCTGCTGTGTTCATCCAGCCCCACGCCTTGTTATCTCTTATTCTCACTGTTACTTGGGCAATAACTTGTGGTCGCCCCATCGTAATGACAGCTATAAAGCTGCTGAAATTCACAATCCAAACAAATTTACTGCTAACAATGGCGGCTAGCATGATTGAGCAGAGAAGCTATACATTGTCTATTCTTTCAGTGCCCCACAAGTGAACAGTTACACTCCATGTAATATGTTCAGTTATATGGATTAAAAAATGCTGAAACTTGACTATTCAAAGCACCATCTTCAGCATAAAATTGACTTAGACTTAGCATTCAATTGGGAACCAAAGGAGCAACCTGACCAGAATCGTGGGAACGGATGGGTATGAGTGTGAAACTGGGGTTAGACTGTGAGTGAGTTGTCATTGTTGTCAGTGGGTGGGGAAGAGTAGGGGGGAGGTAACACACCAGTTCCATCCAACATGCACAGGACCCTCACCTGACGAGTGATGTTAAAAATACCTCCAGAAACATGTGGGCCACAACATCTGTGTCAGCTCTTCAATCCACTCAGTTTAATAGCTCCCTGCTTTGTAACATCTTACAAAAATACAAACATATGGAGCAGAAGCAAGCCCCTTGGGCAATTTAAGACAACTCTGCTATTCATGGCGAATCTGAATGCTCCGCTTCTCTGCCTTTCCCTGGGAAACGGACCATGCCTAGACCAAGAACCTAACTCTATCTTCAAGACATTCAAAAATTCTGCCTCCACAAACTTTTGAGAAACAGAGTTTGTAAGAAGTAGCAGCAGGAGAAGGCCATTCAGCCCCTTGATCCTGCTCCACCATTTAATACAATCTCATCTCAGCCTCAACTCTACTTAGCCCACTCTCCGTAACGCTTCAACCTGTTACTAAATAAAAATCTGTCTTCAATTTATACATTGTGTCTTGGCTCCCACCACGCTCTGGAACTGTGAATTTTACAGATTCATGATGCTTTGAGTTCCAAAGTCTTACAGTTGTCTGTGTTAAATAGGGGATCCCTTATTCTTAAAACATAACCGTTTCAGATGAGATTCCCAACTGAGTTGCTCAGTGGAATTTAATGCCTCCTTCCACCTCTGGAGGTGCTTTCAAAGTATTTCATTCCAGAAAGGTACAGAGTACCAAAGATGTGCAGGTTAGGTGGATTGGTCATGCTAAATTGCCCATAGTGTCCAGGGAAGTGCAGGCTAGGGGGGGTTAGCCATGGGAAATGCAGGGTTACAGGGATAGGGTGGGTCTGGAGGGGATGGTCTTCAGAGAGTCAACGTGGACTCAATGGGCCAAATGTTAAAAATAGTCTTGAGCTTCATGCTGTTAGTGTGACCTTGCTGTTTGTACATTGGTTGCCCGTTTTCCAACAGTACGACAGTGACAGCACTTCAAACATATTTCTTTGATTGAACTTTGGGAAATCCTGTGATTGTGAAAGGCATTGGCTAATGTGAGTCTTTCTATTAGAAATTATCCAGTTCACTTCATTTGTTTTTCTTCTTCCACCCTTGTTGTCCAGGCAATATACCCCCAAATGATGAGCTACATAACATTTCCTGTAATCTTTCCATTTGTCCTTCAAGTGATGATCCTATGTTGGGTTTGTAGGTGTGAATGGCCTACTCCTAATGCTCAGTTCTACTTATGGAGGAGATTATGATTGGGTTTCTACAGTGAGTTTCCAGTTCATCTATTGTTCAATCAGTGCAAACCTACAGAGGTCTGGGATAAAATTGTGTAATGAAGCTTCTTTGGGAAAAGGAGAGTCCCAGCAGAAAGTCAGCACCATGGGCTCCAGTTACCAGTACACTAACCAGTGCGATCGCTGCTCAAGAAGTCTTCATCATTAGAGCCTTGCCCTATTATTTCACCCACCACTTCTCCAGTTCCTCGTCACAACTAAAGCCTCTCAATCCATCTTAAGTCAATACTTTTCCTTTCCTTAAACCATTTTAGTCCATGAAATGGCCTAGGTATTAAAAATCAGATGGTAGCTAATTGAGGCCAATTAAATGTCTGCTTCTGGGACTGGTACCTCTGTTAAAGATGGCACTATAGTCCAAACCTGCTGCCAGACATTCAGAGTTGATCGTTGCTATGGTTGCACTGCAGAATAAGTGCAGATTAATGGTCACATTCCTACAAAGGCAGGTAGGCTCCAGTGATCATAGGGATGGCCATTGTCACCCTGTGGCTTCTCCCTAAGCTATAAAGAAGCCCCATGGGACCCAGTGGAAGGTTACTGCACATGAAAACACACCACTGTCTCCCTCCACCCCACCCCTGCCCCACTGCATTTCTGTTAGAAAAATGCCTACAGAATCAGGAAGATGTTCCTCAATTGATTGTTTAAGTTTCTCCATTGGTCACTGGATTGGCATCAACTTTGGACAGCTTTCCATCCCTGAGCACAGTGCCAACCTGGTGGGAAGGCGTTGGAAAAAGCCTCTGAGACTCCCACATCCTGCCGGCAGCCTCCCTACCTCTTCATCCGGCACCAAGGACTGGGATAATTCTCGCCAAGGTTTCGGGATGATGCTATTTCATCGGGAATGGAGAAAGTTAAGTGCCGTAATAGCTCTTAAGCAGGCAGAGTGATGAGAAAGGAGGGAATTTGGGGAGCGAATGAAAATAATGTGAAAGAGTGGAAGACACGAATGTATAAATGAGGAGAGGGATGTTACTGGAACAAATAAGAAAAGTACAAGTAATAACAAACAATTATTATCAACATTTAATGGGTTGGTGGTCACAATTTGAAATTGTTTATCTCCATCTTGAGTCCAGAAGGCTGCAATGTGTCTTACTGAAAGATAAAGTATTGCTTCTTAAAGTCTATTAAATTTGATTGAAGCAGTTTATGGCATTAATGGCAAAGATGGTGCAGGGCAAAGAATTAACCAGCCAATGAGAAACTCAGGGTAATGCTTGCAGACTGAGCCAAGCTGCTCAACAAGGTAATGGCCCTACCTTCGTTGGTTTTGATTTGGTTTGATTTATTCATTACCATGTGTATCTTGTCACAAAATACAGTGAAAAGTGTTGTATAGTGTTGCAACTCTCCGGTGCCATTTTAAAACACAGAAAAATCAACCAGAACATAGAGCATAAAGGAACAAGAATGAAAAAATTGAAGAACGTGTCCACATTTACAGTCCTTCTTGTTAAACGCTCCCTGGGCCATGGGCCTGGTGGTCAGGCATGAGTCCCCTTCGCCATGCCATCGCTGCTGGTAGAAAGGTCACCACACTTCGGCGCCATCTTGCCTCTACCGATGCCCTCGGCACTACAAGCCCTCTCTGTACCTCACCAATGCAGATGCCACCAATGCCCTTGGTTACCTCATCGATTCCACTGCCATCCCTACGAATCTGCACTGAATGCAGGTGCCACTGGGAACCCAAGCCCACCTCCGACCTTGCCACCAGGAGACCGCGCTGAGATCGCTCGCCACCACCAATGCCATCGCCGCTACTGAGTTCTTCAAGAAGAAGGTTCCTTGACATAAAACATATCACCAGCAATAAAAATAAAGGTTGAAAGAATTGACTAAATGTACAATCAATTGTATTGTTTCACCCAGGAGCAGCGGTTGATATATTGGGTGGTGAGAACGTTAAGAGGATGGATGCTACATCCCCCACAGCCGCCTGTGAAGGTGCTGTGGGACGGGAATGGTGTTGCGAATAAACCAGGATATCACAGAGGGAAGGGTGCATCTGAAAGAGTTTGGCGTGGGAGCAGGGGCAGAGGTGTGTGGTGGTGGCATCATGTTGGAGTAAGCTGAAATGGTGCAAAGTTGCAAGGAGATGAATGGCTGCATTCTGGTTCTGAAAAGAGCACCAAGAGAAGAGGCAGGGAGTTTAAAAAGAGGACAATGAGTGAGGAGAGACTTCAGAAGGACTTAGGCAAACAAAGTAAATCGAAGGAACCCTCATCGCAAGAGTAAATATTGTGTTAAAGCTCAACCCATAGATGCAAGTAATAATGCGTAACCCAAGAATCCCGCCAAGACGCTAAACAAAACTGTTTTATTAAGTGTGCTCTGTGACATTTAATGAGTGTGAAACATTTTAGATTAATAGCAGCAAAACAGGAAACCTAATAAAAATGCATTTGAGTTAATGAGTGGGTGCAGTGTGTTCTGATCTCATTAATAAAAATTACTGCAAGGAAACCATGACAAATAATGAATAAAAAGTGTGATGAAGTCACAGCTTTGGGTAATGCCACAGTTAAACAGTTAAAGAGTCTAATGAACTGTCAAATGTCTCACTGATGCTGGTACTTTGAAGTGATCAAGAGCCGGTCTCAAGGTCAAACAAGATCAGTGATCATCGGTAAGAATGATATAGACAGCATTAGACAGCTTGGATTGAGGTCACAGGGAGGTATGGTACCTATGGGTCACATAAAAATCTGGCTTCATTACAGGATGGGATGAGTGATCTAAACACTGTAAATTGGCACTCATAGAGTCATCATAGAGTCATTGTGCCCGTGCGGAGAAATATCAGATATAGGGGGATCTGGTGCAAGCCTCAGCACTGTGGAATATTTGCATTGACTGAGGGCAGCTATGCCACCTGCTGTCAAAGTTCTACCTGTAGCTGGACAGTGGCTTTTCCTTCATCACTGACCATCCCTCCCTTGTGCCCACCAATGCCCTGGACACCAGTCCTCCCTCCACCCTTCTGCCACTTGCAAGAGCTGCACCAGAACTCAACTGTGCAAATTGCTTTAAAAAAGTATCACTGGGAAAACAAAGCAACAAAGATGTTGCTGTGAGTGGAGGGTTTGAGCTGTAGGGAGACGCTGAATGGGATGGTGCAATTTTCCCTGGAGCGTCAGAAGCTGAGTGTGACCTTATAGAGGTTTATAAAATCATCAGGGACATGTGTAGGTCTTTTTCCCAGATTGGGGGAGGGTGCAAAATTAGGCTTGAAGTGAAAGAGAAAATATTTAAAAAGGACTTAAGGGGCAACTTTTTTGCGCAGAGGAGGGCGTGTGTACGGAATGAGCTGCCGGGGAAGTGGTGGAGGCTGGTACAATTACAACATTCAAAAGGCATCTGGTTGGGTACATAAATAGGAAGGGCTTAGAGAGATATGGGCCAAAAGCTGACAACTGGGACTAGATTAATTTAGGATTTCTGGTCGGTATGGATGAGTCGGACCGAAGGGTCTGTTTCTGTGCTGTACAGCTCTATGACTCTATAAGGTGGAGCACTTAATTCAAGTGAGTTGGTATTTCAGTGAGAAGCAGATAGGCTTCCCAACTCTGACTGTCAGGAAATTTAACAGAGAACTTAGTTGTAAGAGTTTAACCTGTGAACAGTATTCTGAATATTAGCCTCCTTCCTCTTGCTGATTGTAATGCGGTGGCTTGTGGTTTCTCTTCCTTCTTTTTCAATGTTTTCTAATCAGCCAGGTCAGCGGCACACATCTGGAGGAGGTGAGACTTGAGCCTAGGCCTTTTGGTCCTGAGGAAGGGACTCTATCTCTGCACCACTCAGCCTCCCTTTGCACGCTGACTCTAAGAAACTATCTAATTAGTCATGAAAAATGACAAACGAATATTAAGTATCAACAAGAAGAAGCACCTATCTGAACAACAGGAAACAATTTATTGTGTGATGGCAATAGATAAAAGGTATATTGGCTAATTAGCCATAAATACCAAGATTACCAGGAATCAGAGATGACATTTTTGGCCCCTTGAGATGGTTTCTTTCACCATTCAAATACTGTGACATCGTCAGATTGGATGGAGCTTGATGCAGCTTCATCATCATTTTCCTTGTCACCTGGTCATGTGATCAGCTAACAGAGTGATGGGTTTGGAGAAGGCAATTATTGTTTCAATAGCATACTTTATTACATTATTCATGTCTGAACTTCTCTGTCTCCCTCTCAGGCCCACCATGTCTTGATCGCTTTGATTAACGATCCATTTTGATTGTGCATTTTCCCCGTATTTTACAACAAAGAATTTGCAATTTATTTATATCTTTCACAACCACACAATGTAACTGAAGTGTTTCACAGCCACTGAACTGCTTTTGGAGAACAGTCACGGCCGAAATATGCATGAAATGATATGAAAAATGCATGAAACAGGCAGTTTGTTTACAGCAAGGAACACAAGTGCAAACAGCAATGACCTAATAACCAAATCATCAGCTTTCAATGATTGAGATTTGAAGATGAATATTGTTAAGGACTTTGGGGAAATTCCAGGCACTTCTTCAAATGGCATGGGATCGTTTTCATGAGTACATAGGACCCTTCACTTAGCAGCTCGGTGAATGGGCAAGAAAGTATCTCAGAGAGAGTAGTGTGGGGAGGTATTAAATGATCCATTTTGCTTAGCAGAATAGAAAAGTAGGATATTTTATTAAAACATGAGAAAGTGGAAAATGTTGATATTAGACCATAAGATCATAAGAAATAAGATCTGGAGGTAACCATTTGGCATTTCCAACCTGTTGTACTATTTGATAGGATCATGGCAGATCCAACATTCCTCGTGTCCACCTTCCTGCCTTTTCACGGTAACCCTTGATTCTCCAACAGATCAAAAATCTATCTATCTCAGCCTTAAGTATGCACAAAGAGTCTGCCTTCACAGCTCTCTGTGGCAAGAAGTTCCAAAGACTCAAAATCTCTGCAGTTAAGGTAAGAATTCAGGTCAATCCATGAGTTGTTAGCAAATCTCCCAAGAAAGGGCATTTCCTCTTGTGGGACAATCTAGAAATTGGGGCTCACGGTTTAACAATAAAGGGGGTGTCTGCTTAATGAAGGGATGAGGTGAACGAATTTTTCTCAAAGGGTCTTTGGAACACTTTTCCAAAAAAGGCAATCGAATGAGCATTTTTGGATATCTTTTTAAGGCCGAGATAAATAGCTTTTTGATAAACAAGGTGAAAGGTTATCAGGGAAAGGTGAGAATGTGTACTAATCAGAACTGTCGTGATCGCATTGAGTGGCTGATTTGCCTTGAGGGGCTGAATGGCCTACTTCAGCCCCTAATTCTTATTACAAAGCGTGCTAGGGTTTACGAGTGAGGAAGTCTCACTAAAATTGCACAGGGCTCAGGTGAAACTATACCTGGAACACTGTGGAGAAATGTGTAGTGATGCAGTGAGTCCTCGCAAGATTGATTCCTGAGACTAAAGGGCTAGTCCTCTAGGAGAGGCTGATATTCTTGGGTTTAAGGAGAATGGGAGATAACATTTAGAAAAAAATAAATTCTTCCAGGATTTTACAGGGTAGGTGCTATCAGGTTGATTCTCCTGATTAGAGAGAACTTGGTTTTAATTTCCAAAGCCCTGCAACCATTCTGGTAAATCCCCTCTGCATGATCTCAAAGGTTTCTCACCTTCTTTCAGAAATATGACCACCACAACTGAACTCAATCCTCTCGATGAGGCCTAACCAGAACTTTACCAACGCAGGGTCCCTCCATACATGACTGTTTTTGAAGCCCAAGATCCTTGGGCGACTCCTACTTTGCTACTCCTACTTTTTCAAAGAAAAAGGTTAAAGAATGATGACATAGAGTCATACAGCATGGAAACAGACCCTTCAGTCTAACCAGTCCATGCCGAACATCGTTCCAAACTAAACTAGTACCACCTCCCTGCTCCTGGCCCATATCCCTCTTATGAGCAGACATGCGTATGTTTGTGTGTGTGTGTGCCTCTACATGTGCCCCTGTGTGTGTGAGCCATGTGTCGCGTGTGTGTGCATGCCAGCCATGTGTCATGTGTGCAAAGAAACCTCTGGGCCAGGAAAAGCTATTGACCATAAGGAGTTTCAATTGAGATCAGATTGTACTCACTGCTTGTTGTAATTCCAATAAGACCCTCAGACCTGCCATGTGTGAAAGCACTAATCAAAGCCTATTTGGAACTGTGTCTGCCAATGAGCTGTTGACCATGAACTCTGATCCAAGCTAATAACAGGATCATACATGGGTGGCTTAGTGCCTCACACCATCAGGGATCCTGGTTCGATTCCAGCCTCGGGCAACTGTCTGTGTGGAGTTTGCACATTTTCCCCATGTCTGTGTGGATTTCCTCTGGTTTCCTTCCACAGACCAAAGATACGCAGGTCATATGGATTAGCCATGCTAAATTGCCCAGAGTGTCCAGGGATGTGCAAGCTAGATGGGTTAACCATGGGGAACTCAGGGTTATAGTGTAGTGGGATGGGTCTGAGTGGGATGATCTTTGGAGGGTCAGTGTGGACTTGATGGGCTGAATGGCCTGCTTCCACACTGCAGGGATTCCAAGATTCTAAGGTCATCTTCTCAATGCTTCTTTCCTTCACTCTCATTTATCCCTTAGAGCCATTGAGTTGTACAGCATGGCAACAGAACCTCCAGTCCAACAGACCAGATACTCTATATTAAACTAGTCCCACTTGCCAGCATTTGGTCCATATCTCTCAAAACCTTTCTACTGCCATCATTATCTCCTGAAAGCTATCAGTTTCAGTGTTGAACAAAGACTGAGCTTCCACAGCCCTCTGGGGTAGAGAATTCCAAAGATTCACCACCCTCTGAGCGATGAAATTCCTCTTCATCTCCATTTTAAACAGCCTAGCCATTATCCTCTGGTTTTAGATCCATCAGCCAGGGGAAACATTCTACTTGCATCCATCCTGTCATACCGTGTTAGGAATTTGTAAGCTTCAATGAAATCATCCCTCATTCGTCAAAACTGTAGGGGATATAGATCCAGTAGCACCAATCTTTCCTGATAAAACAGTTGTACAATCTCCTTGATTAATCCGGTGATCTTCTACTGGATTCCCTTCATAGAAAGCTTCTCATAGTTAGAGCTAGTGGGAACTGCCAACACTGGAGAATCTGAGATAACAAGGTGTAGAGCTGGATGAACACAGCAGGCCCTGTAGTGTCCCGGGATGTGTAGGTTAGGCGGATTAACCATGGAAAATGCATGAAAATGCATTCTGAAGAAGGGTCTAGACGCGAAACGTTAGTTTTCCTGCTCCTCTGATGCTGCTTGGCCTGCTGTGTTCATTCAGCTCCACACCTTGTTATCTTGTAGTTAGAGCATTGCTTTTCCCTTTGTATGATGTCTTCTGCAATATTTAACTCCTGCCCTCCGGCATGGATCTTTCAGTTGGCTCTTCTGCGACTACTTTGTCCTTTTTTCAAAGTTTTTTTTTAATTCAGCCTGGAATGTCTCTCAGAATGCTGCACAACCTTGTATGTTCTCCCATTTCCAGACTTCAGTTAATAGTTAACAACCTCAGAGCTAATGCCAATGTAGATAGCTTTCTAGGAGTAAATTCCTTTTATTGCAGAAGATCTGCTCCCGCATCAAAATCTCTTAGGCCTAAAAAAAGTCTAACTCTGATGAGATCAGTGGCACATAGTCAGAATATTCAGTAAAATGTGTCAGTGCCATCACATACTGATTAATAGCCTCCCTCTCCCAGTCATATGTTGCAGTAATAACATGTATTCAAAGCCTTCAAAATTACTCCTGTCTAGTTCTGTGCTCCTTTTTGAGGCTTAAGGTGCAATACAGCTTATGACACTCTTTGCCCAGCACTGATGGCTGCTTTTCTTTGTTCAGTCTCTCTTTTTTAAAATTGGGCAGCTACTTATATTTTTGCCATAAACAGTGGAAAAAATTCCAACTCTGCCTCATACTTTCTTTCAGTTGCACAGCAGCATGGGGAAAAGGAATTCACATCCATTCTGACTCAACTAGCACTTCAAAGTGACATACAGCAGTTAAATTTCTTCCATGTTCTTTTTGTTACAGAGACCGGATGGCTTCATCTCTGAAAATTCACTCCATTTCACTGGAGAAGTTCTAACATCATGTTTCAAGCAATGTGCTGACCTTTCTTTTTCCTAATCAACCAGCCCATGATACACACCTCTGGAGCAGGTGGGCCTGGAATCCAGGCCTCCCAGTCCAGGGGTAATGACGCTACTACAGCACCACGATGTGTTCAATGACAGCGACAAACTAAAGTGAAAAAGGGATAATATAGGTGAGCTTCCTCCAATCTGGTCTATTGCGTTCGCGGCATCCAATGTGCCCTACTCTACATTGGAGAAACCAAACACAGACTGGGTGACCTGACCAGAAGAGCATAAACTGGAGGAACAACATCACATCTCCAGACAAGGCACTTTAGAGCCTTTTGGATTTAATATTGAGTTCAGCACCTTCATGTTGTGAACCCACTCTCATTCCTTCCCTTTCTTTTAGCTTTACTTGTTGCATTCTCCATTACCATGTCCTCTCTCCCCTTTCCCAACTCCAGTGGGACTCTCTGTTCTTTTCAATTTGGCAGTTAAGACACACCATTGTTCTGCCACTCTCACATTCTGTTCACTGAATCTACTTTATCAGCAACCTTTCTCCCCCAGCACACCACACAAGCCCCCACTCCCTCACTATCGCATAAAAGCTGCCTCACCCCTTCACACTTCATGTCAGCTCTGACGAAGAGTCATCTGGACTTGAAATTTCAGCTTGCTCTCTCTCTCATCATGGATGCTGCCTGATCCATTGTGATCTCCAGCATTTTTCTGTTTTCATGTGAATACAATTGGTACACTTTGTACAAAACCCTGTTACCAAACAGATAGTTTAATGGGGATTAATGCTCCTGCTGTCATAAGGGTGGAAATTCTGAATAACTTCAATCATTTGTCCATAGATGAATGTTCTCTATGAACGTGGAGTTGACATATGGTAGGAGAAAAGGGAAATAATTGACAAGGGAGAAACACTAAATATTGCAACTTTTCCTATAAATACAAAACTACTATTGAAGGGAAAAGTAGAACCAGGAAGGAAGAAATAACCCAGTGTCAACAGACTGGAATTGATCAAATCACAACCTGTATTATACAATGACATGTGGTTTGAGATTGTATCGGTTACGTTAGATATGAGCTTGAATGTTGATAGAATCCCATCAAGAGTATTATTCTCAATGAATAGAGAAAATGAGAGAATTGGTAAAACAGTCACAAAGTGAAGGGTGACACAGCTGCTCAGTGGTTAGCACTGCTGCCTCACAGTACCAGGGACCCGGGTTTGGTTCCACCTTCGGGCGACTATCTGTGTGGAGCTTGTACATTCTCTCCGTATCTGCATGGGTTTCCTTCGGGTGCTTCGGTTTCCCTCCGCAGTACAAAGGCGTCCAGGTTAGTGGATTGGCCATGCTAATTTGCACACATTGTCCAGGGGTGTGTAAACTAGGTGGATCAGCCATGGGGAATACAGGGATAGGATAGGGGATTGGGACAGACTTCAGAGGGTCGGTGTGGACTCGATGGGCCAAATGGCCTGCTTCCACACTGTAGGGATTCCTATTCTATGAAAAACAGGAGCCAAGGCATGAGACTAGTGAACTCCCAATCTCAAGATTTAACCAATTAGTTCAGGAAGGGAAGGGTTGGTTTGGCAATGATCAAATGTAAGTGGGAGCATGATGAGGTAATGAATGGAACAGAAGGATTGTTCGTAAAGAAGGTAGCAAGTTGAGGGAATGTTAGAATATGTTGTTATCCATTAGTGAGGTAATAAACTTGCAAGGATTCAGAATATAACAAATGGGATAATATAGGTGAGGCATCATGTGTCCCTTCTATGCAGCTTTGCAATGAATACAATCCAAACAGGACAAGTGGAAAACACCCACATTCCCTCCTTTCCTTTATTCAACAGAGCAACAGAAGGGGCTCGATGAGAGTGAGAACAATATTTACAGTAGAGCAAGGCAAAGGGAAATGTCAATCCTGACTCTGTTGGTTGACCATGACAACAAGAACATCATCCCAATGGTACACACTAATAAAATATAGACACCAGCCTCAGGAAATAGAGTCTATCAGGATGATCAAGGGTCCAGAATAACCCCTTGCAATGTGGAGAATTTGCAGGTGATCTGATAAAGAATGATGAAATTGGATTAACTCTTGAAAGGGACTATGGGTCCAAATCTCACCTTGATGTTCAATAATATTGCCATCACTGAATCCCTCAAGGTCAAAATCCTGGGATTTACTCTTGGCCAGAATCTCAACTGAACTAGCACCTTACTAAAATAACACAAAGAACTTCCCAAAGCTGGAAATCTGAAACAAAAAAAAACAGAAATTAGTGGAAAAACTAAGTATCTGTGAGAAGAAAGCAGAGTTAAAATTTTCAGTCCAGTGATCCTTCTTCAGAACTGTTCTGAACTGGTGGTAGATGCTGAGATAACAAGGTGCGGGGCTGGATGAACACAGCAGGCCAAGCAGCATCATAGGAGCAGGAAAGCTTGGTGTTTCGGGCCTAGACCCTTCATCAGAAAAAAAAAATTACAATTGTATCGTCTGTCCTGTTTTAAGATTATTTGTTAAACGTGTTGATTGAACTTTGATCCTGCTAATAATGTGTCTTGACTCTCCTTGGGATGAATTCCCATTTTATGAGTGCTGCACATATGCAAGTCGTTGTAAATTTCTCATTATCCTGTCTCCTTTAAATCTAATTCAGCCCCTCCACTACTGTGATTTGGTTTGATTTATTATTGGCACATGAACCAAGATACAGTGAGAAATATTGTTTTGCGTGCCATTCAGACAAATCATACCTTATAGGGTATGGAAGGTTTGAGTTATAAGGAAAGGCTGGCTAGGCTGGGATTTTTTTCACTGGAGCATAGGAGGTTGAGAGGCTACCTGATAGAAGTT
>JAHRHZ010000274.1:36231296-36260987 GCA_024137785.1 Ginglymostoma cirratum
TCTGATGAAGGGTCTAGGCCCGAAACGTCAGCATTCCTGCTCCTCTGATGCTGCTTGGCCTGCTGTGTTCATCCAGCTCCGCACCTTGTTATCTTGGATTCTTCAGCATCTGCAGTTCCTATTATCTCTGGTGGTAGATGCTGTCAGGTCCTGCTGAGTTTCCCCAGCAATTGCTGCTTCTTGTTCCAACAATTGACTGGACAGGTTAAAATCTTGGAGATCTGTGGAGAGTAATTCATTTCGTCCTCTCACACTCAGGCCCCCACCAACAAAGACTCGACAACTGTCTGTAAAGCAAATCATTCAGGACAATGCAGTCCATATGATTGGCAGCACATGCACCACCATCAACATTCATCACTTCCCTCTGTCAATAACGCACAGGGACAGTGGTGTGTACCATATACTAGGTGGACTGCAGCAACAACTCACCAAGGCTTCCTCAATAGTAACTCTCAAACACACACCTGCCATTAGCTAAAAGGCCAAGCACAGTGAATAAACAGGGCTTTCACCACCCGTAAGTTGTCGTCCAGCACACATCACCCTGACTGAAAAATAGTTCGATGCTTCTTCACTGTCGCTGGATCTAAATCCTGGAACTCTCTTCCTTTTTGCATTGGGGATATACCTGCAGCTGTTCAAGAAGGCAGCTCACCATCGCTTCCTCAAGGAGATGTGTAATAAATGCTGGTGCACATCCTGTGAAAGGTTAACAATATAAACTTGCAATGTGCAAAGGAACTGACCACTCTTGGATGACCGCTATAAGGATCACCCAGCAGCGAGGGACGTGTAGGATTATGGGAGGAGAAACAAACTAACACTGTCACCGCAAAAGCAAGGGAAGGAACTGCTTGATCACCACCACCTTGCATTGCCAAGCAGCCCCATACTTAATACTGGGCATCTGTCCCCTTTCATAGAGTCATAGAGTCATAGAGTCATACACATAGATACAGACCCTTCAGTCAAACAGTCCATGTCAAACATAATCCCGAATTAACCTAGTCCCACCTGCCTGCTCCTGGCCCATATCCCTCCAAACCTTTCCTATTCATGTATCTATCTAAATGTCTTTTAAACATTGTAATTTTACTCACATTCACTACTTCCTCAGGAAGTTCATGACACATGTAGATCACCCTCTGTGTAAAAAATTTGTCCCTCATGTCTTCTTTAAATCTCTCTCCTTTCACCTTGAAAGTATGCCCCTAGTCTTGAAATCCCCCATCCTAGAGAAAAGACAACTACCATGAACTTTATCTATACCCCTCATTGTTTTATAAACTTCTATAAGGTTGACTCTCAACCCCTTATGCTTTAATGAGAACAGAGCCAGCCTATCCAGCCTTTCTTTATAACTGAAACCTTCCATACCCAGCAATATCCTGGTAAATCTTTTCTGAACCCTCTCCAGCTTAATAATATCCTATAACTGGGCAACCAGAACTGGACACAGTATTGCAGAAGGACCCTCACCAATGTCCTGTTCAACCTCAACATGATTTCCTGTGAAAGCTCCTTAGCCTGAAACATTAATTCTGTTTCTCTCTCCACAAATACGATTTGAATATTCCCACATGTGGAACTACTTTTATGTTTTTATGTGGAACTACTTAGAGACTAAGTAACTGGTAGATAGGCTGGAGAGTTTGTTATGAATTAGAAATAAGTCTGACGGGTAATGTTGGCTATAATATGTGTGATATTGGAAACGAACAATCGTTAATTGTTAGTTTAACTTCTCAAGCTCAGGAAAGGTCTAATATGAAAACCATGATGTCTAAGTTTCACATTTAATTCAACAAACACAGCTTGTAAACTAGGTGCATTTCGCTTTATGTTATCCCATTACTAACACACAAATTATCTGTCACAGGCATGCCGCTCTATTGTTTAATTATCCAACCAGAATTTGTATTGTTTCCATCTCCGTCTTTTTCCATTTTATTTGCCCCCTCCCATTTACCTTCATCAATTCCTATCTGTTCCTTTACTCAATTTACAAGTCTCTGTGCCAATCTGTTTCCTGATTTGATTGTTTCCCCAGCTAGAGCAATGGATCACATTTTAATTAAAATGGAATTGCATCAATCGGTAATAGCACCGTCTGAAAGGAGGAAGCCTGACCTTTCGGTGCCTGATTCACTGCCACGTTTCGATAACATGCTTGATAAATGAATGCAAATGAAGAGTATTTAACGCTTTTGCAGCCTATAATTTGCAATTCTCCTGATCCCTTAGCAGCCAGCAGCATGTTGTACGCTGTGTGTTTACCTGCAATTTATAATTGGGGTAAGAATGATTCTAAGAAAGCTCCTGTTTGAGCTGACCTTGCTCCAGAGAGCCAGGAGGTCGCATTTCAGTCTTGACCACTGTTTAATCTTTCGCTTCTGGGTGGTCTCATGGTATCCTGACCCTGAGAGTCAGTCAGCCTCAGCAAACCAATCACTTCGATTCAGAACATAGCTTTGGAAAGGTTAGAGTCTCCCCTGGTTTCACAGCCTCCAATCCAATGAGCTTCATGCTCACAAATCCTCATTGTTTCAGAGTCACTAGGTCCCAGCTGGAGCGAGGGACTGAAGCACTGATCAGGCAGTGGGGCCTCCCAACACAAATGAGGCCGGAGCAAGAAGCATCTTCCATCAGCCCATGAACCAATTGCCATTAACCTTCACCATCCAGTTTTTAGTGCAGGATGTAGGAACTGTGACAACAGGAGACTGCAGTCGGAGAACTGGTTGGGATATAGGGACAGGGTGGACCAAGGCACCTTGACATTAAAATGCACATGCCAGGATCAATATCTGAAAAGAACCCCTACAGCCATTTGGCCCATCAAGTCCACACTGACCTCCGAAAAGCATTCCCAGACCCACAACACTGCATTTGCCATGGCTAATCCACCTAACCTGCACATCCCTGGACACTACAGGGCAAATTAGCATGAGCAATCCACCTAACCTGCCCATCTATAGTCTGTGCGAGGAAACCAGACCATCCAGAGGAAACACATGCATTGCTTCCATCATTGCCTTTTTCCATTTTATTTGCCTTCTCCCATTTACCTTCATCAATTCCTATCTGTTCCTTTACTCAATTTACAAGTCTCTGTGCCAATCTGTTTCCTGATTTAATTGTTCCTCCAGCTAGAGCAATGGATCACATTTTAATTAAAATGAGGAGAAGGTACAAATACCACACAGACAGTCGCCCTAGGATGGAATCAAACCTGGGTCCTTAGTGTTGAGGCAGCAGTGCTAACCACTGAGCCACCAGATGTTCTTGTTCTTACAGACTTTCTGTCCCAAGAGCATAAGGCCATAAGACGTAACAGTAGAATTAGGCCATTCAGCCCATCAAGTCTGCTCCACCATTTGATCATGGCTGACATGTTTCTCAACTCCATTCTCCTGCCTTCGCCCTGTA
Source organism: Ginglymostoma cirratum (assembly GCA_024137785.1). Lineage (NCBI taxonomy): Eukaryota > Metazoa > Chordata > Chondrichthyes > Orectolobiformes > Ginglymostomatidae > Ginglymostoma > Ginglymostoma cirratum. The sequence goes on from JAHRHZ010000274.1 coordinate 36,234,729, forward strand.
GCTCTCAATCCTTTGAATAGAGACAAATTGGAGGGGAGCCAGAGTGATAATAGTGACTGAGAGCAACAGGGAGATTACCTCTGCGCTGGCTTCCATGTGGAATAGCTGTGGTGTTGATCCCCAGGACCTGAAGAATTTGAAAGTTTGAAAAACAAAGAACTGCAGATGCTGGAAATCTGAATGCAAAACAGATATTGCAGGAGAAACTCAGCAGATCTGGCAGCATCTGTGGAGAGAAAGCAGAGTTAACATTTCGGATCCAGTGACCCTTCCCCAGAACTGATTATAGCAAGGGAAAGGTCAATACGTACGTTGATGACAAGTTGAGGACGGGGAGGAGCAAACAATAGGTGGAGATGAAGTCTAGAGAGAGATAAAACAGCAGTGGGGCAGGCAACAGAATGGATAATGGTGAGCCAGGGAAAAAGAAAGGCTGCTGTAGGGGACCTTCAATAGGTGAATGTGGGCTGGTTGAGAACAATCCATGTGATGACAAGGCCTGGGGTGTGGAGTGGGCAAAGGACATGGGAGAAGATGCTCTAAAATCGTTGAACTCAATATTGAGTTCTGAAGGCTAAAGGGTCCCCAAATGGAAAATGAGGTGCTGTTCTTCCAGCTTGCGCTGAGCTTCGCTGGAGCATTGCAGCAAGCCTGAGACAGAGATGTTGGCCAGGGAATACAATTGTGTGTTGAAGTGGCAGGCAACCGTAAGCTCAGGGTCAATTTTGTTGGCAAAACATAGGTATTCTGCAAAGCGGTCACCCAGTCTGTGCTTTGTCTCCTCATGTAAAGGAGACACATTGTGAGCAGCAAATGCAGTAGACTAGGTGCAGTGAAGTGCAGGTAAGTCACTGCTTCATCTGGAAGGTGTGTGGGGGGCTTTGGATAGTGAGGAGGGAGAAAGTAAATGGGCAGGTGTTACACCCTCCCCAGTTGCATGGGTAGGTGCTGTGGGGTGTGAGGAGATGTAGGGAGTGGAGGAGAAGTGGACCCGGTATACTGGAGGGAACAGTCCCTGTGGAGGGGAAGGGAGGATGTGTTTGGCAGTGGCATCTCATTGGAGGTGATGAAAGGGTGGCCTATGACCCTTTGGATGTAGATGCTGGTAGGATGGTAATTGAAGACCAGGGCTTACCTGGTGTGGCTGGGGTAAGGAATCCTCTGAAGAGGGGGATATCAGTTTGAGATTTCTTGGAAGACTGAGGGAAAGGACCCTCAAAGTAGCTGGACTTTTAGCCTCAAAAGTGTTGCAAGCTATGAATGACCTTAAAAGACGGCAATTCAACAGAAAGTGTGCTACAAATTATATATATTGTATATATATGTAGCGTGGAGTTTTTAATTGGTCTTAGACAATAATCTGGGCAATTTTTTTGTACTTTAGCATATTAGCTACCGACCAAGTAATGTTTAGTCAATAAAATCCAAAAGAACTGTGGATGCTGTAAATCAGGAACAAAGCCAGAAATTGCTGGAAAAGTTCAGCAGGTCTGGCAGCAACCGTGAAGAAAAAATCAGAGTTAATGTTTCGGGTTCAGTGACCCTTTCTCAGAACAATGAGGAAGGGCCACCGGACCTAAAACCTTAACTCTGATTTTTTTCTTCACAGATGCTACCAGACCTGCTGAGTTTTACTGGCAAGTTCTGTTTTTGTTCAAATGTTTAGTCAATGCTGATTTTAGTTTGTTTTTTATAGTAAAATTCATAACATTTGAACTCTTAGGTATGATTCCTTTAATTTGTTGACTGGAAATCCAAATGTGTTTTTGAGAGTTGCCAGTCTGCACAGACACCAGAACAACATAAATGGTTGAAGGCAGTAATACAGGTGCAGGAAATGGTGACAAATGCAAATGGTTTCCTATTTTATAAATACAACATACAGCGCAGAAGCAGGGAAGTTAGAATAAACTTTATTAAAACTAGTTCAGTCTTAACTGATGGACTGTATCAATTCTGGCAGCATATATTAAGAGAGAAGGTTTTAAAGAGAAGGGTGCGTTCAAATGCAAAAACATGAAATAGATGAGAGACTGGCGAAGCTGACCCCATTCTTCTTGGGGAAGGTAAAGGACAGAGAGGCTGTCATAAAAGCATTTCTGAGGGCAATGGAATTAACCTGGGTGCTTGGGGTCCCTTCAATGTCTGCAATTCATCAACTCACAGGAAGTAATTGTACAGAGGGAGGTCAGAGTGCCATGAGAATGAGATGTAATTTGTACATCAAAGCTGCAAGCCAGCAAGTCTGAGGCTTCCGACTGCGTGATTACTTCCTGGATATGGATGCCTCCGTGCAGGGGGATGAAGAAGCAGCTGTTGGCTCCTTCAGACTTATTGCCGCTCTGTTTCGTCCTCCGTCTGATGTTCCATTTCCCTCAGCAGCACTCTCACTGCAGACATAGCTATAGCTGCTGACCAGCTTTGTGATCCTGCTCACTGAACATACTTTCAGTGCACATTCTTCCCACCTCCTCAACCCACCAACAATCTGTCCTGGTCCAACCACTTCGATGTTATGGTCAAGAAAGCACACCAATGTGTCTACTTCCTCAAGAGGCTAAGGAATTTCAGCATGTCCACAGTGATTTTTATCAATTCTTATAGATGCACCATAGAAAGTATCCTATCAGGATGCATCGCAGCTTGGCTTGTGAACTACGCTGCCCAAGGCCACAAGAAATTTCAGAGAGTTGTGAATGCAACCCAGTCCATCACACAACCAGCCTTCCTTCCACTGACTCCGTCTATACTTTGTGCTGCCTTGGGAAAGCAGCCAACATAATCAAAGACCCCTCCCACCCTGGTTATACTCTCTTCCACCTCCTTCCATTGGGCAGAAGATACAAAAGTTTGAAAACACACACCAGCAGATTCGAGAACACTTCTTTCCTGCTGTTCTCAGACTTTCCAATGGACATCTCATATGTTAGAGTTGATCTTTCTCTGCACCTTCTTGTTCCTGTAACACTGCATTCTGTTCTATTACCCTGATGTAATTATAAAAGGTACTATTTGTCTGGTTAGCACGTAGAACAATACTTTTCACTGTATCTCAATACATGTGACTATAATAATTTAAATCAAACAAAAAAAAGCCCCTCATTGGCCAACAATCCCAGAGGTGTCTTCTCAATTGGATGTCTCCTGGAAGATAGGAATGGTAACCCCACTACGATCATGGCCCCAAAATAGTTCCAATGTTCACCCAACACTGAGGCCAGAACTTTTACTGAGGCCCTGCACCCAGGCTGACAATACGGAGGTGGTACCAGACCTTCTGGTTATCTCTGGTGCCCACACTTTGGAAATGATCACATTTATGTGCAGAAAAGTTTGAGCTATCTGTGTTTAATATGGCTTGTCATACTGTCTGGAAAGAACAGGGCCATTGTGTATAGGACTCTACAGTGCAACCATAAATGTGGCCCCTGGAACACATTAACATGTAATAATTGGTTCCTTTTTTGTTACAGGGAATACAGCAATATACACCAGGCAGAAGGACCCTTGTGGTGCACTGGTAGTGTCCAAATGTCTGAGCCAGGAGGCTCGGGTTCAAGTCCCGCCTGCGCCCAAGAAGTGTAATAACATCTCTGAATGGGTTGTATCGACATAACAGATGGGAAGGCTGAGGAGCCATGAACTGAATTTCTTGCAGATGGTTTCCAGCTCTCCTGTGACCTCTGCTGTGGCTGTAGCCAGTTTCCCCAGACTTGGAGCAAGGTGAGTGGTGCAGTTTCAGCAAGGCCAGTGAGACAGTGTCCAGCAACACTGGGCTGGGAGGTTTGTGGGGGTATGATATGGAGGCCAGAGAGGTCAAGGCAAGAAGAGAGAGTGGAGATAACTATTGGGCCAGGAGGACCCTCCCTCCTAGTCTACTGTACAGAATCACCAGTTAGCGTGGCCGTACACATGTCGCTAGTAGAATGCCAATGGCAGTGGGAGGTGATGCTTAAGCAGCCGCTTATGAACCTAATTAAAGTAAAGAAAACAGAAAGACGGAATTTTATATGATGGATTTTTACAGCTGCAGCTTCACTTTAAATGATACACAGCCAATTTATATCGGGCAATGTGATATTTGTGAGACATGGCTGGGTTGAGAGCTCTTGTGGCACGGTGGTAGTATCCCTAGAGACAACCATGGCTGACAAGGGAAGTCAGGGACAGCACAAAAGCAAAACAGAAAGCATACAGGGTGGTGATGATGAGTGGGAAGCCAAGGAATTGCGAAGCCGTTAAAAACCAGCGGAAGATCAACTGTCAAAGCAATAAAATCAGAAGTTGCTGGAAAAGCTCAGCAGGTCTGGCAGCATCTGTGGAGGAAAAAAAAACAGAGCTAACGTTTCGAGTCCAGTGACCCTTCCTCAGATCGGAAGCAATAAAAGCGAAAGTAAAAGCAATAGGCTGAAAATGAGGCTGGAGAAGTCGTAATGGGGAGCAAAGAAATGGCAGTGGAACTGAATAGATACTTTGCATAAGTTTTCAACGTGGAAGAGCCAGCAACAAACCAAAACTTCAAGAGTCTCAAGGGGACAGATGTGGGTGGATTGATCATTGCTAAGGAGAAGGTGCTGGGGATGCTGAAAGGTCTGAAGGTGGATATATCACCCGCACCAGATGGACTACACCCCAGAATTCCGAAGGATATAGCTGGGGAGATTGTAGTAGCATTGGTGGTGATCTTTCAGGAATCACTGGAGTCAAGGAGGGTCCCAGAGGACTGGGAAAATGGCTAACATAATGCCCCTGTTTAAGAAGAGAGGAACGCAGAGACAGGAAATTATAGGCCGGCTAGCCTGACCTTGGTCTTTGGTAAGATTTTAGAGCCCAATATTAAGGATGAGCTTGCAGAGTACTTGGAAGTGCATGCTGAAATAGGACTGAGTCAACCTGACTTTGTCAAGAGGAAATCATGCCTGACAAATCTGCTAGAATTCTTTGAGGCAGTAACAAGCAAGTTGGCCAAGGGAGAGCCAGTGGATGTGATTTATACAGATTTCCAGAGGGCTTTTGACAAGGTGCCGCACAGGAGGCTGCTAAATGAGAGTCCTTGGTGTTCGGGGCAAGATACTGATATGGATAGAGCATGCTGACTGGCAAAATGAATGAACAAATGAATGATTTATTGTCACATCTATCTAGGCAGATACAGTGAAAAGTGTTCTGTCGCCAAAATCTGGCTCTGTTTTGATGTACAAAAGAATGAAAAGAAAGTACTTAAATAGAGTTCAGTTTTCTTGCGGTCCCAAACACAGCTCCAGGAGTTCTGCAAGGTCTACGCTCCAGGCATCAACACTGCCACAGTCAATGACCTGCCACTGCAGAAACAGTCCTCAATCCAGGCCTACCACAGCCAGGATTCCCCACTCCGGGCCTACCATAGCCAGGACTTCCCTTTCCAGGCTTACCGCAGCCAGGACTTCCCGTTCCGGGCCTACTGTAGCCAGGAGTCCCCGCTCTGGTCCTGTCGCAGCCAGGAGTCCCTGCTCCAGGCACCAATACTGCTGCGATCAAAGATCCGCCATTATTGCTGATGAAACAGTCCTCAATCTGGGCCTACAAAGTCAGTAGTCGCTGCCAGCACCACTCCGGCCGACCCAACTCCAGTGAAACATCACAAAGAAAAGAAGCAAGAAGGTAGATGGTAGGGATAAAAGGCTCTTTGTCAGGATGGCAGCTGGTGACTAGTGCAGCTCCGCAGGAGTCGGTGTTGGGACCGCAACTATTCACATTATACATTAACAATCTGGATAATGGAACTGAGCACAATGTTGCTATGTTTGCAGATGATGCAAAGATAGGTGGAGGGACAGGTAGTGTTGAGGAAGTGGGAAGGCTACAGATGGGCTTGGACAGGCTACAAGAGTGGACAGAAAGTGGTAGATGGAAATCAATGGGAGAAAGTGTGAGGTTATGGCACTTTGGTCAGAAGAGGAGTGAAGACTGTTTTCTAAATGGGGAAAGGGTTTGGAAACCTGAAGCAAAAAGGAAATTAGAAGTCCTAGTTCAGAATTCTTTTTAGGTTGACGTGCAGGTTCAGTTGTCAGTTAGGAAGGCAAATGCAATGTTAGCATTCATTTCAAGAGGTCTAGAATACAAGAGCAGGGATGCACTGCTGAGGCTGTATAAGACCCTTGTCAGACCACAATTGGATCATTGTGAGCAGTTTTTGAGCCCCATATCTAAGGAAGGATGTGCTGGCATTGAAGGGGTTCCGGGGGGGTTTACAAGAATGATCCCAGAGATGAAGGGCTGTCATATGAGGAGCAGTTGAGGACTCTGGGTGTGTAATCAATGGAGTTTAGAAGAATGAAAGGGGATCTCACAGAGAGGCCTGGATATATTGGATGTGGAGAAGATGTTTCCACTAGGGGGAGAGACTAGGACCCAGAGGCACAACCTCAGAGTGAAGGGACAACACGTTAGAACTGAGATGGGGAGTTTCTTCAGCCAGATGGTGGTGAATCTTTGGAATTCATTGCTGCAGAGGGCTGTGGAGGCCAAGCCATTGACTGTCTTTAAGACAGTTATAAATAGTTTCTCCATTGGTAATGGTTAGAATGAGGGTTAGGTATTGAGATTAAAGATTACAGGGATGATTTCACTGCACAGAGGCCGGTATCCTGTCACCAAGTTACCCTTTACTTACAGGACCAGCCAGCTCAGAGTCAGTCCCTCAAGTCAGGAGACTTTCTGAATCCCCCGTTTATATCTGTCAGCCAGGGTTTCCTGTCTGGCCCAGGTTGACAACCTCATTGAAGGATCTCATAGTCAACAAGATCCATTTGGTTCCAATCACTACAGATGAGAAGGCAGAACGGGACTGAGAAACATACCAGCCTTGAGTGAATGATGGAGCAGACTCAATGCACTGAGTGGCCTAATTCTGCTCCTATGTCTCTATAGAGCTAGGAAATCTAGGTTCAAGTCCCACCTGCAGCAGAGGTGTAAAATGACATCTCTGAATCGATCGATTGCAGAATTTAAGACATACATGGCTGGCACTTGGCAGACAGCACACAAATTCTGAGATTATTTTCCTTGAATATTTGCATTTATTAGTTTGTAAAGTTATTGTAGGTTTGAGATTGGTCTGTTTGACTAATAGTCAAGATTCATCCAATTGGATGATGAAGACTCTATTTGCTTTCAATTGACAGTAAGGATTGCAGAAACATGGGCCAGCTAGAGCGATCAGTGTGGGTCTGTAGGGGTGGAGAAGGTAAAAGCACGAGGACATGCAGTTTGAGCAGGAATGCAGACATTCTGTGGATGCTCTCACACATATGCACATGTATGTGCACAAATAGACAGTAACCACACTCAGACCGATAGATAATATACCATACACAGATTCACATGCAATTACACACATGTCCGCACACACGCACATACATGCAATATGTACCATGCATGTCAGAAGTAAACATAGGCACAAACACATATGTGCTCACACACACATACATGTACATGCTCATACATGCACTCATATACACATATGTCCATACATGCACACACATACACATGTGCACAGGTAGACACTCAAGCACACACACTTGCAATGTGCACACACACATGCATATACACATGCACTCATATGCACAACTACATGCACACACATGCGCACACACATGCATAAGCACACATGCATATATGCATAGACACATGCACAAACGCACTCACAGACACAAACACACTCACAGACACATGTACACTCACAGACATATGCACAGACACAAGCACACTCACAGACACAAGCATAGACACAAACAGACACACTCATACACGCGTGCACAAATACACACAAGCACAGATGTCACTAAATTCATATACTCACATAATGTACACATCACATATACATGCCCAGCCATTAAGCCCATACAAGTACGATCAAAGTGGCAGGTGTCCATCCACATGGCCAAAGCCATCCCCTAAATGATCTGAGTAAAGTTTAGAGATTTGAACGCACAATTGTGAGTGCACGGTTTCTCCTAATGTGGACAAAGCAATCCCATGTGACTTCATTTTCAATTCGGAGTTGATTTTGATGTAATTAACTCCAAGACTGCATTCTAAGAGGAGCTGTAAAAGGTGATAGTCTCAGATTATTGATTTTGCTGCTGTGAGCCCTCGTGCTGATGAAAAGTGATTGACAAATGAAACAGCTCAATCTGTTAGAGGACCATCGATGGTGCTGGAGAAGCTCCAAGGATCAGATCAAGACAATAGTTGTGCAAAAAACCATCTCAAATCAGCTCACTTTCAACTAGTTAAAGAGATTTGGGAGAAGGCCAGAGGACAGGTCAGGCTTGTGATGTAATGTGTTCAGGGGAAGTGTTCAATGAAGCATTTGGACCATCAGAACGCAAATATCTATACAGGAACCCGCATTTAGTTAATGAGCTATCTTTCAAGAAGTAGCTGTGTACCAAAATTGGAAATGAAAATCAGAATCTCAAAAAGCTGTCTTATTAGAAACAGAGAAAATAGGAACATGAGTAGGCCATTCGGCCCTTCGAGCCTGGTCTATTGTTCAATATAATCATGGCTGATCATCCAATTCTGTGCCCTGTTCCTACTTTCACTTATACCTTTTGATCCCTTTAGCCTTAAGAACTATACCTAACTCCTTCTTTAAAACATTCAATGTTTTGGCCTCAACTGCTTTCTGCTGCAGAGAATTTCACAGGCTGGACACTCTCTGAGTGAAGACATTTCTCCCCCTCTCAGTCCGAAATGGTCTACCCCATAAGCTTAGACAGTGACCCCCTTGGTTCTGGAATCCTGGGTCATCGGGAACATTCTTCCTGCATTTCGTCAATCTAGCCCTGTTAGAATTTTGTAGGTTTCTATGAGATTGCTCCTTATTCTTCTAAATTCCAGTGAAAATAGCCCTAACAGATTCAGTCTCTCTTCTGTCCGATTATGTGACACCAGCGTGAGAGAGAGCCTTCAAAATGACTACACCAAATAACTGGCTGGTTATAAGTGTCCCTGCAGTGAAATATGGGTTAGATTAGAAGCATAGAGTATATCAATGACTAGGGCAGAGGTGGAATGGATAGAGACACTGACTGAGTTAGAAATGGCCTGATTCCCAACAGCATCATTGTTTCAAGGGCTAGATGCCCTCCTTTGCGAGCACAGCACTTCTGCAAGTTGATGATGTGAGTTCTTGGATTTGCTGAGGACTATTCCCATAGGGAGGGCAGGGCAGGGCAATAGGCAACCAGGCCTCCCAAAGGCTGAAGTAGGTTGTGGCATGATAGTGCCAGTCCCTCTCAGTCGAGGGCACAATAAGATAAAAGCAACCACAATCTGAAATAATGCTGTGGGTGCGCCAGGCTCACTTCCAGCACTGAAGCGGAAGCAGAGCTGGAGCCACAGGACTATTGTATGCGCCTTATTTGGAGCTGAAAGCCCTATAAGTGCACCAAGTACTGTGCCCCCATCCATGCCAAAAAACTGGGGAACAACTCATTTCATGCCCTCAGTCAGCTTTTAGAGATGTGGCAGAGAAAAAGGAGAATATTGTAGAGGAGAAGACTGAGATACGGGCTATTAGACTTGAAAGGATTGCGGTTAGTAAGGAGGAGGTGTTATCAATCCGAGAAGGTGTGAAAGTAGATAAATCCCCTGGGCCGGATGGGATTTTTCCGAGGATTCTGTGGGAAGCTAAGGAGGAGATGGCGGAGCCTTTGGCCTTGATCTTTGAGTCGTCATTTGCTACAGGTTTAGTACCAGACGACTGGAGGATTGCAAATGTTGTGCCCTCGTTCAAGAAGGGCAGTAGAGATGACCCAGGTAATTATAGACCAGTGAGCCTTACATCTGTTGTAGGAAAAGTTTTGGAAAGGATTACAAGAGATAGGATTTATAATCATCTAGCAAGCAACAATTTGATTGGAGATAGTCAACATGGATTCGTCAAGGGCAGGTCGTGTCTCACAAACCTCATTGAGTTTTTTGAGAAGGTGACCAAGCATGTGGATGAGGGTAGGGCAGTTGACGTGGTGTACATGGACTTCAGTAAAGCCTTTGATAAGGTTCCACATGGTAGGCTATTGGAGAAAATGCGGAGGCATGGGATTGAGGGAGATTTAGCAGTTTGGATTAGAAACTGGCTTTCTGAAAGAAGCCAAAGAGTGGTGGTTGATGGAAAATATTCAGCCTGGAGTCCGGTTACTAGTGGTGTGCCACAAGGATCTGTTTTGGGACCACTGCTGTTTGTCATTTTTATAAATGACTTGGACACTGACATAGGTGGATGGGTTAGTAAGTTTGCAGATGACACTAAAGTCGGTGGAGTGGTGGACAGTGTGGAAGAATGTTGCAGGTTGCAGGGAGACTTGGATAAACTGCAGAATTGGGCTGAAAGGTGGCAAATGGAGTTCAATGCAGATAAATGTGAGGTGATGCACTTTGGGAAGAATAATAGGAAGACAGAATACTGGGTCAATGGAAAGATTCTTGGTCGTGTGGATGTGCAGAGGGGTCTTGGTGTCCAGGTACATAGATCCCTGAAAGTTTCCACCCAGGTTGATAGTGCTGTGAAGAAGGGATACGGTGTGTTAGGTTTCATTGGTAGAGGGATTGAGTTCCGGAGCCGTGATGTCATGCTGCAACTGTACAAAACGCTAGTGCGGCCTCACTTGGAATATTGTGTACAGTTCTGGTCGCCCCATTACAGGAAGGATGTGGAAGCATTGGAAAAGGTGCAGAGGAGATTTACCAGGATGTTGCCTGGTCTGGAGCGAAGGTCTTATGAAGAAAGGCTGAGGGACTTGGGTCTGTTCTCATTGCAGAGAAGAAGGCTAAAAGGGGATTTAACAGAGACATACAAAATGATCAGAGGATTAGATAGGGTGGACAGTGAGAGTCTTTTTCCTAGGATGATGACGTCGGCTAGTACGAGGGGGCATAGCTGCAAATTGAGGGGTGATAGATTTAAGACAGATGTCAGAGGCAGAGAGTGGTAAGGGTGTGGAATGCCCTGCCTCCCAATGTCGTCAACCCAGCCACATTAGGGGCATTTAAACAGTCCTTGGATAAGCATATGGATGATGTTGGGACAGTGTAGGGGGCGGGCTTAGATTAGTTCACAGGTCGGCGCAACATCAAGGGCCGAAGGGCCTGTTCTGCGCTGTATTGCTCTACGTTCTATGTTCTATGTTCTATGAAAGTCTTGTCTATAATTTGTGGTATATTCAGTATCTATTCCTCGGAAGTGGGGGTGTTGATTTAGCTCAGCGGGCTGGAAGGTTGGTTTCTGGAGCAGTATGATGCCAAGAGTGTGGGTTCAGTTCCTGTCACTGGCTGAGGCTGCTATGAAGGGCTTTCCTTTTCAACCTCTTTCCCCTCACCCAAGGGATAGTAGCTCTCAGGTTAAACCACCACCAGCTCTCTTTCTGCCTAATGAGAGAGCAGCACTATGGTGTGGTCAGACTAAAACACCATAATAACAATTCCTCCAAAGAGGGTAATTAGCGAGAGAAGTTCTGAATTTGGTGGCTAAATTTTACTTGATTTACTGAAAAGATGTGCCCAGTGACAGGAAGCTTGGTCTGACACGTTTCCCTTGGAGACAAGGTAAGGCCAAGGAGAGATGTCTGCCCAGGGATATTGTGTTGGGAATTGACATCCAGGATCAGAGGAAGTGCAGGACCCATGCACAGTGACTGTCTCCAGCTCAGATCAGCAGGCAGGGAAGTGGTGGCAGAGTGGCTCAGTGGTTAGCACTGCTGTCTCACAACATCAGGGATCAGGGTTTGATTCCACCCTCAGGCTACTGTCTGTGTGGAGTTTGCACATTCTCCCCATGTCTGTTGGGTGCTCTGGTTTCCTCCCACAGTCCAAAGATGTGCAGGTTAGGTGGCCATGCCAAATTGCCTATAGTGTCCAGGGGTGTATAGGCTAGGTGCATTAGCCATGGGAAATGTAAGGTTACAGGGAAAGGATAGGGGGCTGGGGCTGGGTGGGATGCTCTTCAGAGGATCAGGTGTAGACTTGTTAGGCCAAATAGCCTGTTTCCACACTGTAGTGATTCTGTGATCCTGACTGAAGGAGCAGAGAGGGAAGGGTGAACTTTTGAAGCTGTTATAGTAATAGTAATATTAATGTATTCAATATTTACCATTTATCCAACTTATTCAGTAATTTATTCTGTAATCCAGGATGGTGCCGAAATGTCACAGAGTCATAGACTCATACAGCACAGAAACAGATCCTTCGGTTGAAACCAGTCCATACCGATCATGGTCCCAAACTAAATAGTCCCAACTGCCTGCTCCTGGCCCATATCCCTCCTAACGTTTCCTATTCATGTACTTATCCAAATGTCTTTTAAACATTGTAACTGTACTTGCAGTCACCACTTTCTCTGCAAGTTCATTCCACACATGAACCACCCTCAGTGTAAAAAAAAATGTCCCTCATGTCATTTTTTAATTCTCTCTCCTCTCACCTTAAAATTGCACCCCCTGGTCTTGAAATCCCCCATCCTAGGGAAAAGACAACTGCTGTTAGGTCTATCTATACCTCTCATTATTTTGTAAACTTCTATAAGGTCAGCTGTCAACCTCCTATGCTCCAGTGAAAAAAATCCTCATAGAAATGTATAGCATAGATACAGGCCCTTTGGTCCAACTTGTCCATGCTGACCAGATATCCGAAATTAATTTAGTCCCAGATCCTTCTAAACTCTTCATATCTCCATGTAGGCACCTTTTAAATGTTATAATTGTACCAGCTTCCACCACTTCCTCTGGCAGCTCATTCCATACACGTACCACCCTCCAAGTGAAAACGTTGCCCATTAGGTCCTTTTTAAATCTTTTCCTTCTCATTTTAAACCTATGCCCTCTAGTTTTGGATCTTGGCTTTCCACCCTATCCATGCCCCTCATGATTTTATAGACCTCTATAAGGCCACCCTCCAGCCTCCGACCCTGGGAGAAAAGGCCCAGCCAATGCAGCCTCTGCCTATAGCTCACGTAGCGACATTAACCACTTTTCACTGTGCCTAGGTGCAAGTGACAATATTTTAAATAAATAAATAAATTGTATGTTATCTGTTTACTTGAAAAACATTTTCTGAATTGATACCAATCAGGCTATTCAAAAATTGCTATATCAGTTCCCAAATTCCCTGGGGAATAATTTACAATCCAGTGCAGATTTTCATGGCATTCCCAGCACATCTCCTGTCATACATCACAGTCGCACTCAGAATTAAAGCAATTCCACAGTAAATTTTATTCTTTCAGCTCACGTCCACTTAACAGGCATTAGTGTTGGTCTCTGACATCTTCAACTACCTCCAGCCTCTGCCTGGCACAGGATTCAAATAAAGTGATGGTTTGCCAGCTCACATCTCCCTTACACCCACAGCGCCCCTCATGCCCTGCACCACCACCCCCCGACACACACACACACACACACACACACACACAAACCATTTTTTCTGCTGTGCGAAGATAAATTCTGCAAGTAAAGGCCAACACATCCAAACCTTTTCACCCAACAATGTTGTGCTTTCCTTTTGCTTGGCGACTTGAACCTATGAATCAATTTTTACCCAATTCAGTGACTGCCCCTACCCATCGCCAACATACTGCACATCCCAGACCACCCTGCCTCCCCGCCAGTTCAGCTCCAAGCCAGTTCCTATTCTCAATTTCTGCCCTCACCCTGACTTACCACCCACCCCCCCATTTCTCAACCCTGTCTAGCAGACCAATTGGAATTTAGACTTATTCCTGACTTGTTACCAGCAAGACCAAGAGAAGTCGGATCTTTGGCCAATTTAGGAGGAGCAGGAAGGTGTGGGGAAGAAGGAGGCAGTCTGGATGCAGTGCACATCGAGTGTAGTTACAGTATAGTATGAGTGCAGTTTGGATGTGAGAATGGGTGCCGTGTGAGCAATTACAGAATAGGGTTTGAGTATATTGAAAGCACTGTGTAAGTTTAGTATGGGTACGTGTGAGTATGAGTACAGTGAGCACAGAATGGGTGTGATTACTGTGTGAGTTCAGTGTGGGTGTGAGTGACAGTGTAAGTGTGAATGGAGTTTAAGTGTGAGTACAATGTGAGCAGAACGTAGTACTGTACAGTACAAGAACGAGGCCTTCGGCCCATGATGTTGTGCTGAACATGACGCCAACTTAAACAAATTCCTTCTGCTTGCCCTTGGTCCATATCCCTCCATTCCTTGCATATTCATGTGCTTATCTAAAAGTCCCTTAAATACCCCTATCGTATCTGCCTCCACCACCATCCCTAGCAGTGTATTCCAGGCACCTACCACACTCTGTGGGAAAAACTTGCCCATCACGCCTCCTTTGAGCTTTCCTCCTCTAACCTCAAATGTATGCCCCTTAGTATTAGATACTTCAACTCTGGGAAAAAGACTCTGACCGTCAACAATATCTATGCATAACATTATTTTATAGACTTCTATCAAGTCTCCCCTCAGCCTGCACCACTCCAGAGTTTTTCTAGCCTCTCCTTATATCTTATGCCCTCTAATCCAAGCAGCATCCTGATAAACCTGTTCAGCTCCCTCTCTAAATCCTCCACATCCTTCCTGTAACATGGTGACCAGAACTGAACACATTGCTCTAATTGTGGCCTAACCAAAGTCTTATAAAGGAGCAACATGACATCCTGACTCTTGTACTCAATCCCCCGGCCAACAGAAGCAAGCATGCATTACCTTCCTTACCACCCTTGAGTGGCTAGGGAGCTATGGACTAGGACCCTAAGATCCTTCAGTACTTCAATGCTGTTCAGTGTCCTGCCATTAACTTTATACTTTTCCTTAAAATTCTAAATTCCAAAATGCAGCACCTGACTCTTACCCAGATTAAATTCCACCTGCCATTTCTCTGCCCACTTCTGCTATGATCTATATCCTGTTGTATTCTTTGTCAACATTCTACACTATCCATAACTCCACTGATCTTAGAATTGTGTGTAAACTTACTAACCCACCCATCTACATTTTCATCCAAGTCATTTATATGTATCAGAAATGGCAGAGGTCCCAGTATGGATCCCTATGGAACACCGCTAGTTATGGATCTCCAGCCGGAAGAACAGCCTTCCACCACTATCCTCTGCATCCTATGGGCAAGCCAATTCTGAATCAACACGGCCAAGTCACTGTGGATCCTATGCATCTTCTGGATGAGCCTACCATGAGGGCCCTTGTTGAAGGCCTTACTAAAATCCACGTAGACAACATCCACCGCTCTGCCCTCATTGATCACCTTCATCATCTCCTCAAAAAATTCAATCATGTTAGTAAGACATGACCTGCCCCACACAAAGCTATGCTGACTGTTCCTAAATAAGAGATAAAAGGTACTGCAGATGCTGGAGAATCCGAGATAACAAGCATGGGGCTGGATGAACACAGCAGGTCAAGCAGCATCATAGGAGCAGGAAAACTTGACGTTTCGGCTTTCTGATGAAGGGTTTAGGCCCGAAACGTCAAGTTTTCCTGCTCCTATGATGCTGCTTGACCTGCTGTGTTCATCCAGCCCCATGCTTGTTCCTAAATAAGCCATGCTTTTCCAAATACAAGTAAAAAGGAACTAATGTGAGTTCAGCATGATTACTGTGTGTGAGTGTGAGAACAGTATGATACAATTTCAATGAATTGGTGTTCTAATTTATAATCTGCTATCACTGTAAGCCCCTTCTCCAATGTGTTGTGTACACTGGAGGGGGTCGGGGGCCCGGGGAGGAGATCCATTGAAACTTTCAAAACTGTTTTTGGTTGATTTTTGTTTGATGGATGTGAACCCAAACAGTGTACAAGTACAGATCACCCAACTGAATGGTGGGGCTGTATGGACTCTGGCTGTTTTTTTTTTGAGTAAATGAAGCTGTATCTGTGGCCCTGGTTTCTGTTCTGAGACTTGTCACATATAAACACATCTGATGGGTGGCTGAGTGCAGCAGTGAATTCTAATTGATGAATCTATAAAAGAGTCTGATTGAGGATAGAAAGAGGTTATTTCTTGCATTTAATTGAGGAGTGTAATTTCAAAGTGCTGTGCAGGCTTGGTGAATTGATGCCCAGGGGTTGAACGAGCCCCTAAAACCATCAGATTCTGTTAGTTAGGATAGGAAAATACTTTGAATTGTATTAATAAAGTACAGGAGAATCTTATTGACAGTGCTTTGGCTCCTTTTCCAGTAATTCAGGATGGTACACACTGTCAATTTTTTGTATCCATTTAGCTGGTGTCACTCCAGTCAGTCTCCATCCACTGCGACTTTCTGGCGTTCAATGACATCTCTCTCTGCTGTCAAAGAGTTTCCCAATACAATGACCCAACAGAAAATGAGAAAAGACAGCCACACCTGACTTATTCGCAGGTTCCTGCTCCGGCTGTTCTGAATCAACTCACAGCCCCACATTGGTAGCACTGTGGCTCAGCGGTTTGCACTGCTGCTTCACAGTGGGTTCAATTCTACCCTCGGGTGACTGCCTGTGTGGAGTTTGTACGTCTTCCCGGTGTCTGTGTCGGTTTCCTCCGGCCCCCTGGTTTCCTCCCACAGTCCAAAGATGTGCGGGAGGAAACTGGAACATCCGGACAAAACCCATGCAAACATGGGGAGAGCTTGCAAACTCCACACAAACAGTCGTCCGAGAGTGGAACCAAACCTGGATCTTTGGTGCTGTGAGGCAGCAGTGCTAACCACCGAGCCACCATGTCACCCATAGGGGTTAGCTATTGAAGGCACAGGAAGTAGGAGATTTACATGAGGCCAGAGTTGGAGGAACACTGAGCCACAGAATCACATGGCACAGGTAAAGGTTATTTTATCTGCCACATCACTGTTAGTCCACAGAGCTGTGCAAGTTCGTCCTACATACCAGCTTTCTCCCCACAATCCTTAATGTAACCCTTCTCCAGGACTTTTTTGAAAATTCCAGTGAAATCTGCACCAATCCACAGTCCAAACCATAATAGTCTTCATTTTATTTTTCACAGGCTAGGTCATTAGCAAGAATTTATTGTTCATTCCGAAATGCACTGAACAGGTCGTGAGCTACCTTCTTGAACCACTGCGTCTGTGGGTTGTGGGTAGCGTGCTATTATGAAGGAAGGCCAGGATTTTTATGTCAGCAACTTCTGAAGGAATGGCAGAAGAGTTCCAAGCCAAGGTGGTGTTTGGCTTCAAGAACAACTTAGAGGTGTTTCCATATATCTTTTGCCTTTGTCTTTCAAGGTGCTCAGGTTCATGCGTTAGCAAGATGCTCCTTAAGAACCCTTGGTGAGTGTCTGCAGTGCATCTTGTAGACGGCACACACTGCTGCTACCGAGTGTCAACAGTGGAGGGAGTAGATGTTTGTGAATGTGGGGCCAATCAAACAGGCTGCTTTGACCTGGACAGTGTCAAGCTTTTTGAGTGTTATTGGAGCTGCACTCATCCAGGTAAATGGGGAATATTCCATTACACTTGGAGTAGATGATAGCATGGTAATTGGTCAGAAAGGGTCTATACTGCTTTGGTGGTCAGGACGTACCTGGTTAATTTTCCACATTGCTGGGTAGATGTTAATAATTCACCACTATGATGGATTGAAGCCAGATATAATGGAAAAACTGAACCTTAGGCTCAATTGGGTCTGGAGCACAAGTCTCCAATATGCTCACCAGATTCCGACCCATTTTTGTACTAGTCCCCACAACTGTTTTCATGCTACTGGTCACCAAAATGAGCTCACCCTGACAAAAACTTTGGCAAGCATTTCACTCCATTGTTGATCCGTCAGGCGAACCTATAGGAAAGTCCAAATCAACGTTGCTACAAGAAATAGCAGAGCTCCAAATTCATTGTCATTGATGTTGGGTGGCATTACTGTCCACTTCCTGGGCGCAGTCTTTGATCCTACTGGTATCTTTACCCAACTCTGCATTTACTGGAGCCAGGGAGAGCTAGCCAATTGGATACAAAATTGGCTTGACAATAGGAGACAAGTGGTGGTGGTGGATGGTTATTTTTCAGAATGGAAGCCTGTGACCAGCAGTGTCCCACAGGGATCGGTATTGGGTCCACTTTTGTTTGACGTTTATATAAATGATTTGGATGAGAATATAGGAGGTATGGTTAGTTAGTTTGTGGATGACACCAAAATTGTTGGTATAGTAGAGAGAGAAGAAGGTTGTCTAAGATTACAAAGGGACCTTGATCAATTGGGCCAAAGGGCTGAGGAATG
Organism: Ginglymostoma cirratum; assembly: GCA_024137785.1. NCBI lineage: Eukaryota > Metazoa > Chordata > Chondrichthyes > Orectolobiformes > Ginglymostomatidae > Ginglymostoma > Ginglymostoma cirratum. The sequence continues at coordinate 36,252,966 of JAHRHZ010000274.1, forward strand.
GAAGATGGAGTTTAATTTGGATAAATGCTGGATATTGCATTTTGGTAAAACAAACAAGGGCAAGACTTATGCAGTTAATGGTAGAGCCTTGGGAAGTGTTATTGAACAGAAAGACCTGGGGGTTCAGGTACATAGTTCTTTGAAAGTTGTGTCACAGGTAGACAGGGTGATGAGGAAGGCATTTAGCATACTTGCCTTCATTGCTTAGACCATTGATATGGAGTTGGACATCATGTTGAGGTTGTACATGATGTTGGTGAGGCCACTTTTAGAGTTCTGTGTCCAGTTCTGGTCACCCTACTATAAGAGAGGTATTATTACATTGGAGAGAGTTCAGAAGAGATTTACCAGGATGTTGCCAGGAATGGAGCATTTGAGTTAGAAGGAGAGGCTACGACTTTTTTCACTGGAGCATAGGAGGTTGAGGTGTGACCGCATGGAGGTTTATAACATCATGAGGGAGTATAGATAAGGTGAATGAGGAACAAAAACAAACGTGATGGAAAAGTTCAGCAGATGTCTATAAATCAGGAACAAAAACAAAGTTGCTGGTAAAGGTCAGAAGGCCTGGCAGCATCTGTGAAGGAGAAAACAGAGTTAACATTACGGGTCCAGTGTCCCTTCCTCAGAACTTCCTCAGAACGTTAACTCTGTTTTCTCCTTCACAGATGCTGCCAGACCTTCTGAGCATTACCAGCAACTTTATTTTTGTTCCTGATTTATAGACATCGGCAGTTCTTTCATTTTTTTGAAGATAAGGTAAATGGCAGGTGTCATTTCCCAAGTGTGGGGTTTTCAAGACTAGGGGGTATATTTTTAAGGTAAGAGAGAAAGATTTTAAAAAAGGTATGAGGGGCAATTTTCTTTTACGTAGAGAGTGTTTCGTGTGTGGAACGAACGTCCAGAGGAAGTGGTGGACGCGGTACAGTTACTTTTCAAAGAGATTTGGATAAGTACATGAATAAGAAATGTTTGGAGGTATATGGGCCGAAATCAGGCAGAAGGGACTCAGTTAGTTTGGGAAACTTGGTTGGTGTCGACTAGTTGGACTGAAGGGTCTTTTCCTGTGCTGTACGTCTCTATGCTCCTCCCTCTGGGATCCATTTCTGACTCAAATCTGACTGGGATCTGCCCCAATTCTGTTTCCACTGGGATCCATTTACTACTCATGTCCTTCTAAGATCCATTCCTGCCTCTACTTCCATTGGGACCTATTCCCAACTTTGCTAATACTGGGATCTATTCCTGTTCTTTGCTGTCACTGGGATCAATTTGCTGTGCACTGGGGTCTGTTCCAGTCTCTGTTTGGACCCAGGTCTATGCCTGATGCCTATTAGTTGATTTTTCTCAGCTTTGTTCGTTCCTTATTTGAATCTGGATCTGATCTAAGTCAAAGCTGAACAGTGACCGGAACAGCAGCCAAAGTGATGGTGCCATATGCCGGATTTTCTTCAGAGGGAGAATGGCGCAGAAAGTGCAGCAAAAACAGAAATCATTGGAAAAGCTCAGCGGGTCTGGCAGCATCAATGGAGAGAAATCAGAGTTAACATTTCGGGCTGAGTGAGCCTTCCTCAGAAAACAGGCATTAGGCTGGATGCCTCACTTTCCATGTACCCACTTTCACAGAATGACACTCCAACTCATATCTTCACTATTATTGATGCCGCACTCAAGAGTTAACTTTACCTCAGAGGGCATGAATGGTGCATTTTTACAAATGCAGATGCTCATACCATCTGCATGGGAATTAGTAAATGACTAAAGAGCAAGATCCATCCACTTCATCATCTGTTTTCCTGGTCATTGTGTGATATGATGATAATGAGCCTGTTGACAAGTCAGAGCAATTTATCTCAATCAATGAGGCCACAACAGGTTCAGGCAGGAAGTTGGAGAACTCCAGTCATGGGGAGCGTTGGGAACTACATTTCCAAGGTCACATATCCTTCACAAACATACAACACACATCATTCACAAATCCTTCATGTGCTGCAGCCTAAAATGTAACTCTCTTGGATAGATTTGTCTACTCTGGATTTAAATGAACCTATAAAATGTGCTTCCTTACAGAGGCTGTTTTGTGTGGCAAGATTGTTTGGAAGGAGGCGGTACGTGTGGAGAATTAGGTGAGGCATCAGGAGACCTCCCTTCATCTCACATTCACCTGAGTAAATTCTGGGCAGGAAGGAGGGGAGGGGTTACATCCACCTGCAGTTAAGGCCTTTGAGTAACTGTTAACCGACAACTTAATTACCACTGAATAGTCTACTCCTCTGAGGACTTCAATTGTCTCAGTACCAAGTGGGACAAAGAGTTCTTGAGGGTCAGTGATAGTGTCCCTACCTTTGAGCCAGAAGGCTCAGGCTCATAGAACCCCTACAGTGTGGAAGCAGGCCATTTAGTCCATCAAGTCCACACTGACCTTCCGAACAGCATCCCAGTCAGACACATAACCTCCTTTTTACCATGGCTAGCCCACCCTGCCTGCACATCCCTGGGCACTATGGGGCACTCTAGCACGGCCAATCCACCTATCCTGCATATCTTTGGATTGTGGGAGGAAATGAGGGCAAACCTACGCAGGCACAGGGAGAATGTGCAAACTCCACGCAGACAATCACCCGAAGCTGGAATCAAATCCCTGTCCCGCGTGCTGCAAGGCAGCAGTGCTAACCACTGAGCCACAGTGCCGTCCAGGTCCCAGCTGTTCTGGAGGTGTACAATAACACTGCTGCCAGGCAGAAATCCTGCCTGGTAATGCCAAGAAGGCTGTCCTCAATCTGACGTGATTTCTGAATGATTGGAGGCTTGTGTCAGCATGTTGGTCATCAACAACCAGTACCCTTACCCATGGATCCCTGCTCAACATGAACTGCAACCTCTGCTCAGGACAGAAGACATTCGATAAAGTTTCACATCAAAGGATTTTGTGGAAAATAAAAGCTCATGGTGAAAGGGGTAATGCATCATTTGGCATAGATAGCAAATTGGCAGCCTGTCTGGGAACAGAGAGAAATGGGTGTTTGTCTGATTGGCAGGAGGTGCTGAGTGAAGTCCCACAGCATCTGTGCTGGGACCTCAACTTTTTACAATTTAGACCAATGACTTAGTTCAGCTACTGTTTACTAGATTGATACATGGAATGAATAGGTTGTCTTATGATGATAAGTTAGGCAGACAGGGCTTGTCCTCGCTGTATATTAGATAGTGAGGGGTGGTCTGATTTGTAACATATAAGATCCTGAACAGCCCTGAGAAGGTGGATGAATGAAAGGTGTTTGCTCTTGTGGGTCAATGCAGAGCAATGAGACAATGTTACAAAATTAGGGTCCTCCTTTTTGAGATAGTGACGAGGGGAATGAATTTTTAGGAGGTTGGGCAACTTTGGAAATCTTTCTCAAAAAGCCGTGGAAGCAGAGTCACTAAATATTTTAAAGTAAGTGATGGATAGATTCCTGTTAAGAAAGCACACATGAGAACGTAGAATTTGGCACACAAGCAGATCTTATTGAATAGTGAAACCTGAAAGGGTAGAATGATCTTAGTTTCAGTTTTCACATTCCTGTTTCTATTTCAAACATTCTTACATTCATAACACCCATGTTTGAAACTGGTCACTCCTGCGATGGGGTCAGGGCTGCACTCAGGCATGGAAGCATCAACAAGCTTTGTCAAACAGACTCTCAGCTTGAAACGGTAGCAGAGCAGTATAAAGTCAACAGTTAGCACTGCTGCCTCACAGCGCCAGGGACCCAGGTTTGATTCCAGCATTGGGTGACTGTCTGTGGGGAGTTTTTACGTTCTCCCTGTGCCTATGTGGGTTTCCTCCAGGTGTTCCAGTTTCCTCCCACTGTCCAAAGTTGTGCAGGCGAGGTATCTTAGCTGTGTAAATGTGAAGATACAGAGATAGGATAGGATAGGGGTTGGGTCTAGGTGAGATGCTCTTTGGAAGGTTGGCATAGACTCAATGGGCCAAATGGCCTGCTTCCACGCTGTAGGGGATTCTATGAGAGTACACACTGAAAGGCTACACCTTTAAGTCCCAATTCCATCTTGTTATGACATCAATGGTGATGTGATTATCCCCTTATACTATATTCTCCCCTCAAATCTGTAACTTTTAACCCTTAGCATTTAACTTTAGGATCTTTCTCTTTGTTTGCATTTTATCCCACCTATAAATCTCTTCTGACCAAGGCTTCACCTCCAACCATATTCTTGGCCATTTTGGAGGGTGGGTGATATGAAATGTACATTATGCGATTCTCCTTGGAAGAGAAAAACTTTGGTAGAGTGGGGTTCCGTCTCTGACGAAGACCGGAATATAAAGGCACGACTTCACTACTCTCGTGAGCCTGAGGCTGGTCTGGCGAGGACAACAACAAGGTTAAGGGCTACTGTGAGGACTGCTTCTTTGTCAGGGCAGAAGAAGGATAACCGCACATGCTTCAAGTGGATGCCTCGGTCAAGATGCCTGGGATGCCAAGGAAAGGCATCACCAAAAGTGAAAAGGAACAGCTTCTAAGGAAAGGCGAATGTTTGCAGTAGCCACTTGCAAAAATAACAAACTAAGTGAAGATCTCCATATCTCACACCCCAGCAGAAGTGAGCCCTTGGCAGGAGTCACATCAACATGATTAATGAAAGACTTCAAAAATAGGCCTTCCAGTATTCTCTCTTTGGGAGGGAAATCCCTCAGAAACCGTTCTTTGATCATTTGACCTGATGACATGATGGACTACTGGGCGATATGACAATGTTTTGAGTCAGCCACTTCTCTGCAATCCTGAGATGGATTGTTGAAGGATTAATGTTCAGGGTTTTCCTTTGTATTTTTGCTCCAAATCCTTCTTTAAAAAATCATAATCGTTCTGAAGTTGATTCATGAAGGCTTTTGTTTTCAAAATAGCCCACTGCAAATTGAACACAGGATCATTCTTCTCGAGAGAAATAGAGAGAGACAATTTTTTCTTCAGATGTAGGTTCATCGCTGTTGATTGGACCAGATTCATAATGATCCCGGAATGTTGAATAATTCAGGAAAGGGAGCTTTTTCCAACATCAGTGCCTTTTTGTTCTTTAGTTCTGAAGAGCAACGTTTGCATCTGAACCTGAACAGTGGAAATTTTATGTTATCCGTCCTTTCTCAGTTATGAGTTTTGGTTTGTCGCTATTCACTTTTCTGTGGACTGATTCTCATGTTCATTTGTGTCTCTTACTTCAGTGCCATCTGAATCTTTGATAGGTGCTCACCCAGATTGGACCTAACAGTCGTGCTGAGCTTTTCCAGCAATTTCTATATTTGTCTTTGATTTACAGCATTCACAGTCCTTTTGTTTTTCACTCACATTGGAGTTTGACATGTGGAAATCCATGTTTTCATTCGTTACTGAGATTCGATTAGTCGAGAGACTAATCGCTGATAGTGACTCTGCTAATTGGACAACTGAGAATACCAGCTGGAATTCTGTTGAATTCAGTTGGAACTATCAGTAGCATCTTGTTGTAACTATGTGAAATGTTCACATTTTCATTCATGTGCTTGGAGGAGGGGTTAATGCAGTGTGGGTGGAATTTCGAACAGGAATCCTAGCATTCCAGGTTTTCCCACATGGTCCGATGTTTTCACTGCACGCGGCTCCTAACTGGTTTCTAAAGAGGTATCCCGCCAGAATATGATCCTGATAGATAGGTAATGTCTCTAGATGGCAGCCTCATTAAGAGATTGCAATCTGGGATGTCATCCTTCCAAAAATCCCAGGTTGTGGCAAACTTGAGATTTCTCACATTTTCGCATCATGTGAATTGTTGCAAAGTTGAGCAGAGTATTTGTAGGCTCGGAGGCAGAACGTTAGAATTTGGTGTTTGTAAAATATTGGTGTTTGTAAAATGTTAGGGGGGAAAGCAGTGTGTGGCCGCTTTGAAAGATTCATGCTTAGAGATTTAAAAAGGATGCCTGTGAGCAACTGGAAAGTTTGCAAGAGCACAGAGAGCACCCGAATGGAAACATTTGTATCAAAAGACAGTATAGTTTGCAGACCAAGCGGCAGTGTTGTTTCGTTATCAAGGTAACTAGTTTTGAAATTAGCCAATCAATTTGAACAAGGCACTTAGATACCAAAAACCAACTAAATTTAAATCTGACAACATAGGGCCAATCCAATTGTAAGAAATTGATATGTCATCTGGGGTATAAAAGAAGAGGGCAGTTGCACAAGAACAGGAGGGTGAACTGCCATCTGCCGGATTTAACAACTCTCAGCTCTCAAGAGAATTGCTGGCTCTCACAGTCTTGTCTAAGTTTTCAAACAAGTACCATATAACTCAAAGGTGACAACGGCGCAACTAGTTAATATTCCTGACAGAAGAATCGACGGAGGAGCCATTCCTGACAAAATATTCGATGGAGAAGGCACAGAGCATTCCAGAAGACATGTAACCTGGCTATAAGTTTGAGAGACTAAATTCTAGCTTTTAATTTTATTTTATATGTGAGACTCGTATTTATTATTACCACTAGAATCTTGTTTTATTCAGGAATAGTTAATAGTTAGAAGGGATTTATTTTTTATTCATAGTTTAATTAATTTGTTCACTGTTAGAGTTAGATAAATAAATTGCTACTTGTTCATTGTAAAATGAGTGCGAGGGGTTTATTTTGTTTAACGACTAGAAGTTGCCGAAAGGCAGGTTACACCACTTCTCATACTCCTCTTACAGATTATAGGGCGAGGTACACTTTTGTAGGTGATTCACTTTTAGTTCTCAGAGTGGGGTAGGGGGTCAGCCTCCACTTTATAACAGAATATTTAAACCTATGGTGTTTTTGGGAGTTGAAATTGATCCCATTGTTTCCATGAATTTGTCTTATTTACCCCAAGTCTCCACCACCAATACTCAATTCCCACTGCAATCTTGGAGAATGTTGCGTAGTCTTACCCTTCCAGATACTCATAAAGTTTCAACAGAGCTGGATTAAATGTAGCAAACCACCAGTAGCCAGAGATAATGAAGGCATTGGAGAGGCTAATGCAAAGGGAGAGGTGACAGCCTGGTGGTATTATCACTGTTCTGTTAATCCAGAGTCCTGGGTAATATTCCAGGATTGGGGACTCAAATCCTGCCATGGCATATGATGTAATTTGAATTCATTAAGAGTCCAGTGGTGATCATGAATCCATTGTCAGAAAACCCATCAGGTTCATTAACATCCTCTAGGGAAGGAAGCTGCCATCTTTACCTGGTCTGGCCTACATGTGACTCCAGACCTACAGCAATGCAGTTAACTCTTAATTGCCCTCTGGGCAATTAGGGATGGGCAATAAATGCTGGCCTGGCCAGGGAGGCCCATATCCTGTGAATGTATTATGAAAAAATAAATCTGCTAATTAAACAGTGAAGGATGGTGTCATGATATTGGGTTGAATAAAGGAAAGAGGAGGTTCTTCTTCAAAGTAGAAAACTCACCTTGTCTGGATGGACAAGAGATGCCCTCATTCGTGAATGAATAAAAAAAAGTCATCCAGGAAGATCCCACAGAACGAGACGAACTGCGTCATAGAGGGTAGAGGTAGTTGGGTGAGGAAGAGAGGTCTGGTTGGGTGAGGAAGATCGTGTTCAATGGACAAGTCTGGACATCTGCAAGGAATGGAAACATAGCAGATATGATTCCACAGCAGATTCCAGGCCTGTTATGCACTTATTCCCAATTTCAGATCTCTTCGCCCCATACACTCCAAAAACCTCAATTGCATTTTACACAATATAGGATCATGCAATTTCCCCAAAACTGTTTGTGCTGACTCTTACCAGGAAGCAGATCAATTTCATTTTTGTCAAGTTTCATGAAGGGTTTCACAACTTCCGGCCCAGAGAGTTTTCTTGCGATGTTATCTCAAAGACAACTCACTAAAGAGATACCTTGTCCCTATTGGCTCCCTCCCCATCCACTCTCTCACTCACAGTAGGGAGTGCTCACCACTGCCAGGATATCCCGTATTCCAGGGGCAGACATCACCACTG
>JAHRHZ010000274.1:36260997-36276718 GCA_024137785.1 Ginglymostoma cirratum
GGATATCCCGTATTCCAGGAGCAGACATCACCACTGGCAGGATATCCCATATTCAAGGGGCAGACATCACCACTGCCAGGATATCCCATATTCTGGAGGCTGACACCCAGCTCTCCACCTGGTCAAGTACTGGCAATCAAGAGTTACCCTGCATGGATCATAACATTTGCCCTGGAATGGCGGGTAAGGGGAAAGGGGCACACTGTTCTGCAGGCAGGGATCTGGAGCTCTTAGTTGGCAGGGTGGTGCAGAGATGGGCTGTCATCTTCCCCAGTGACTGGCAGAGGAGACCACACACGAAACCTTGCCAACCTGGCCTGCTTTTGCCACCCACATCAACCAACCAGAGAAATGCCCAACAATGCTGCAGGGCAGTCAACGTCCTTCCCCACTCCATCAGGGCAAGCCCCATCATCTTCCTTCTGATACCTCACACTCACTCTATCACTGCCACTTCACCCATGTCTTGCCAAGGTCACTATTGCCTGCAACATCTTCCCTCACTCACTGTCACTCAACCAATAGCCCAGATCACTGACTCTGCATGGCCCTGTCCCTGCTCCTCACTCACTTGGGACACCTCATTACCTTTCCCCACCCACACCAGCACTACCCACTGTGCCAACCACTTTCAGTTCACTCAATGCCTGCCTTTGCCTCTTTCCCAGGTGGGGCAGAGAAAACTGAAAGAGGTGGTGGGGCACCCAATATTCAACCCTTCACCCCGGAAAGTGGTAACGACCTTGACCATGACCATCTTAAATGCCCAAGTGACTGTAGCCATTGCCCATGGGCTGCACCGGGTCCCCCACTGATTTGACTAAGGACAACTCACATTGGGTATTCTCAGCATCTAGCTTCTATCTGACTGGGTATAAATGAGAATTAGAATTAGATTTAGGTTTTATTGCCACTTGTACTCAAGTACAAGAGTTCAGTGAAAAGTGCACAATGTCGCCACAGATGGCACCATCCTAGGTACGTAGTACCTAGTTACAAATCTTAGGCACTGAAATAGATGGTTGAACAATAGACAAATAACGATAAAATCTAAAAGTTCTACGTTACAATTCTTCTTAGTATAATTTAGGAAATTAAAGACATAAAGTTGAAAGATAGGTGAGAGTGGGTAGTAATGAGGGTGATAGTGGACAAAAATTCCTGCTAATAGGACACACACTGGTGAGAATCTCGTCCTGCCATGTGAGTCTCGGTTGCAAAATGCCGACATTTTGATGGCGATGTTGACAAGATCCTTGCTCAACATCCCGAGCAATTCTGCCAAATTTCTCATTCCGGGGCTGGGAAGCTTCAGCCCTTTGTACACATTCATGTTAATCAGATGGCTCGATTTCCACTGTCCTGGCATTGTCGTGTGATCCAGAGTGACATGCCTTTCCTCTGAGGGTCAATGTCAGCGTCCCATGCGAATATCCTTCAATCCAAAGCAGACAGCTGGCCAGGCATGGAATCTGCATCCGCATCAGAAGAAGGCTGCTACAAGTCACGGCTGACAACTGGAAAATTGCTTCCATTTTACCACAGTCTCCTGGAGAAACTTTAATTGCCTTGTTTAAAACCGCAGCTCCGGTAGAATCAGATTTAATTCCATGCTCCATGTACAGGCAATCAATCAATGCAGTGGCCTATTTAACCTCGCTGTCTAGCCATGCTGTGTCAGCGATGCATTAACACTGAGGTGCAACTGCAAAGAGCAGCCTGGTGTTTGCAGGGAAAACTGCAATGCCATCATATCTGTGGCTAATCTTTCTGATCTTGTGGGGACGATATTACAACCGGGAGCCACTATTTACAAATCAGGGGTATCCCTTTTAAAACAGAGAAAAGGTGCATTTTTTCCCCTCTCAGAAGTTCATGAATCTTTAGCACTCTCTTCATCAAATGGTGCTGCAAGCAGAATCTTCGAATATTTTGAAGGAAAAGGCGGATTTTTGTCAAACGTGGGGATAAAAGGTTATCAGGGGTAGGCGAGGGTACAGATTTGAGGTTATAATCTGAGCAGTCTCAAGGCTTGAAGGGACTGAATGATCTATTCCTGCTCCTTATTTGTATATTTCTATATTAATGTCCATGAGGGGTAAAGAGAGAGGATGAAACATCCATGCCTCCAGCATGGTTATATCTAGTTTTAATAATGGGCGGGGGAGAGAGATTGGGGTAACTGACTGTCTCTGTAGAAGTGTTTCATGTTAATGAGACTGAGCACCTCCAAGTTAACCATGGGTTCACTTCTAATACCTCTGGGTCAGACTTCCCAAATAAGACAATTGAACAGAAACGAGAACAGTCAGATCCAGTCTGTCAGAGCTTTTCTGGCACAGCTTGCAGGCCAAGAGGAACAGAACTGCATCCACCATCTCCTCTCCACCTAAATAGTCACCCAAGGCCCTGTGCAAGGCATTGCTGAGGCAACATTTGGAGTGTTGCATCCAATTCTGGTCACCCTGCTATGGGAAGAATGATATTAAACTGGAAAGGGTGCAAAAAAGATTTACATGGATATTGCCGAGCTTGGAAGTCTTGAGCTATAAGGAGAGGCTGGATAGGCTGGGACTATTTTCCTTGGGTTGTACGAGGCAGCGGGGTGACCTTATAAATGTTTATAAAATCATGAGGGGAATAGAAAGGGTAAAAAGCCATAGTCTGTTCTCTAGGGTCGGGGGAGTCCAAAACTAGAGGGCATAGGTTTAAGGTGAGAGGTAAAAGATTTAAAAGGGACCTGAAGAAAACTTCTTTACCCAGAGGGTGGTGCACATTTGGAACGAACTGCCTGAGTAGGTGGTAATTACAACACTTAAAAGGCATTTGGACAGGTATATGGATAGGAAAGGTTTAGAGGGATATGGGCCAAATGCTGGCAAATGGGACAAGCTCAGTTTGGGAAACCTGGTGTTGGGCTGAAGGGTCTGTTTCTGTGCTGTGTGAATCCATGACTCTATCACCCTATCCCATGACCATTTTCCCCTTCCAACATCTTGTCTCATTCCCATCAATCATCCCTTGGCATCTTCTCCCAAGTCTCTTGCACCATGAATGATATTCCCTCATCCCATTCCCTGCTCCCTGACTACAGCCAGATTCTGCCACAGGTCACCCTGGTGACGAACACCCGTCCTGGCTGACCGACAACCAGGAAACAGTGAGCAAGTGTTTAAATGTGACTCACCCATTAACTTTGACAGGATGTCCAAGTTTCTCATCCATCAGGATAGCTACCATACATCCCATTCCCAACCCATCCCCCTATATAGATCAGAGCCAATACTTCTCATTATATAGCTGCTGATATTGTGAAATTCAGGCAGCAGAGGGCTCATTTTAGCAAATATGTCAAAGTGTAAAGTCAGCTCAGTGACTTTGCCTGTTATACAGACCCCAGCTCTTGGTCAGTTCAATAAACATTATGGTAGCAGCAAATCAGGCTGGAGCAAAGCAAGTGCCAATGGGACTCTGGCCATTTCATGATCAGAACAAGAGAAACACCATAGATTATCGACAGATTTGTCTTCTTGTGGTTTTTAAGGTGTGAGGTCACATGGCGGCAATGTCACTGCATGAGTAATCCAAGCCCATGTTCTGGGGATCTCTGTTCAAACCTCACCATGCCAAATGGTGACACTCAAATTCAGCGCAATTTGCAATCAAAAGCTGGTGTAATGGTGATCAATGTTGGAAAAAAGCCCGTTTCAGTGTCGGAAGGAAATCTGCCATCCTTATCCAATCTGGGTCTACACGTGACTCCAGTCATGAGTGTGTTGACTCTTGACTACCCTTCTGGTGTGGCATAGCAAGCATTTCAGTTCACGGGCAATTGGGAATTGGTAACAAATACTTGCTCACAGCCTCTGTGGGAATAAAGAAACTTGCTGCCCCAAATTGGAGTGCATTGTGGCACTCCCGATGTTACACTCGGTCTCCTATCAGACCTGCCACAGCCTTGAACGCTTGACCATTTCCATTTCCAGTCTGCAGTGAGGACATTGGAACTGTCAACTTCCCAATAGACGAAAATGAAGAGACAGAACTGGCTGTATAACCCCAGGCGTAAATTGCTATCAGTCCCATCTCTGTAGCTTTAGTTCAACTGTGTTTTGGCCACCTTAATAAACATACCTTAATGTTTACGAATGAATCTGCCCTTGAAAACCAGAATGGAAGCAACATCAAGCAACTCCAGTTCCCATACGTCATGGGAATGCAGTGAGGGACAAAAGTTGCCCTTGAGCTAAAGGAAAAGGCATTAGGACGTGTCTAAAAGCTTGGTAAAAGAGGGACATTTTGAACTTAACCACAGCAGGCAGCGCTAGGGAGGCAAAACAGCTTAGGGAAAACATTCTAGGGCTTAACTCAAATGTATAAGATTCCTTAGCAACATTTAACTACCAATGGTAGAGTGAGACAAATGGAACAGATAAACAGAAGGCCAGAAATGGGAGGAGGGGCAGAGATATTGGCTGGGTGTAGAACTGGAGTAGGCAAGGTAGGATTTAAGAGGTGAGAGTTTTAAAAGCAGCAATCTGTAAACTCATTTGAATCTTGGCTTTTCCGAGCTGTCCTTTGTCAGTTTGGGGTCTGTTTTAATCACTTATTTTATTCTTTCAGCCCACCGCGATTATGGTGTCACCGGCCTCCACATCTGAATGTGCAAATTTCCTGGGTTTCTATCCTGCAGCCACGCAAAGTACTGAGCAAAACCATTTGGTTCCCCTGGGGCAGTGCAGTCAGGGGGAAGCCAAGCAGCACTGAGAGCACACTCACTCCTCAACGGCTGTGATATTTTTATGGAAATCTAACAGTTCAGGGACTTTGTAACCATCACCCTCAAAAACCAAAACCACAGAATAATCACCGGAGGAGCTCAGTCTTGTGTTCTGACATGTTGTAATTCCTCACGGGAACGAGAAATGAGAAGTAAACAGAGTTTAATTAATGCCATAATTAGTCTGCTTACCACATTTTACAGCTTCCCGTTTGAGTTGTTTGTATCAATTGAACCATCATCCAAGGCTGTAATCTCATTTTTAATTAACCACATCCTTACATGAGGAGGCTCAGGCCCAACAATATCCTAAAATAGTTTCTAAAGTGTGATCCAACTATTTATGGCTCTCAAGCCTGAATCTGAAGACTTGAGGGTTTGTTGTGATCTGAAGATATGAAGAATCAGGAGCAGGAATAGGCCATTCAGCCCGTCGACTCTGCACTACAATTAAATAAGATCATGGCTGACCTGATTGCAGCCTCAAATTCACATTCTTACCTACCCCTGAGAGCATCCCAAACATTTGCTTAACAAGAACCTACCTACCTTCGTCTTAAGATTGGTCAAAAACTCACAGAAACATTTTGGGGAGAAATGTTCCAAAAAAAGAGGAAATATTTTGCTAAGTTTCTGTTTTAAATGGGTGATGACTGCTTTTTGAACAGTGACCCCTAAGTCTTAGATTCTCCCATTGGAGAAAGAATCTGCCCTATATCAACCTGTCAAAACCCCTCAAGACCTTATGTACTTCAATCAAGTCAGGCCGAGGAGTGGCAGATGCAGTTAAGTTTAGATAAATGTGAGGTGTTGTGTTTTGGTAAGGCACATCAGGGTAAGACTTATACACTAAATATGAGGTCCTAGGGAGTGTTGCTGAACAAAGAGACCTAGGAGTGCAGGTTCATGGTTCTTTGAAAAAGGAGTCACTTGTAGACAGGAAAGTGAAAAAGATGTTTGGTACCTTGCCTTTTCTCAGCCAGTGTATTGAATATAGGAATTGGGAGGTTATATTGCAGCTATACAGTACATTGGTTAGGCCACTTTTGGTATACTGCATTCAATTCTGGGCTCTCTGCTAAGGGAAAGATGTCTTGAAACTTGAAAGGGTTCAGGAAAGATTTGCAAGGATGTTCCCAGGGTTGGAGGGCTTGAGCAACAGAGACAGGTTGAATAGGCTGGGGCTATTTTCCCTGGAACGTCGGAGGCTAATGGCTGACCTTATAAAGGTTTATAACATCATGAGGGGATGGATAGGGTGAATAGACAAGGTCTTTTCCCCAGGGTAGGGAAATCCAAAACTAAAGGGCATAGGTTTAAGGTGACAGGGGAAAGATTTGAAAAGGACCCGAGGGGTAACTTTTTCGTGCAGAGGGTGGTGCGTGTATGGAATGAGCTGCCAAAGGAAGTGGTGGAGGCTGGTACAGTTTTGTATGCAGTTAAACATTATCTCAACATTTGACCATCTCAACATCACAGTCATTAGCTATTAGAAGAAATTCTTAGCAGAAAGTGATGTAAATTCAGCATTAAGCAGTGTCATCCACATGATAAACTTGTCAAGGGATTGATGGGCTTGAAGGTTGAAAATCACCCAAGATTGAAACACTTGGAAGTGCTTTTAGATGTTGTGAATAAACAGTAAAACGCAGATATCTTTTCCCCAGACTGATCTCCAAATCTCAGCAACTTGGAAAGATTAACTCTGTTTATCGGTTGCTGTAGGTTGTGGCTTTTAATCATTAACTAGAATAGAATAGAATAGAATCCCTACAGTGTGGAAACAGGCCCTTCGGCCCAACAAGTCCACACCGAACCTCAGAGCATCTCACCCAGACCCATCCCCCTAATCTACACCTCCCTGAACACTACGGGCAATTTAGCATGGCCAATCAACCTAACGTGCACATCTTTGGACTAAAAGACTTTATAATTTGTGAACCAGTCACTCTGTGCCTCCTATCTGAAGAAGGCAAAGATGAAGGAATAGCAAGTCCTGGTAAGCCAAAGGATCATCGGAGTGAACTCTGTGACAAGGACCAATTAATTTTCTTCCCAGTCTTCCCCTCCACCCATAACACACCGGTTTATTTTATTATTGAGTCCATCTGCATGTGTGTATGGGGGGAGTTTCACACAAGGGTTAAAATTTTAACTTGTAGAGTTATATGTCAACTGTTCATGCTTGTTTGCTAGAATCCATCTACTTGGAAGAAATAATAATTATTGTTAAATACAAAAAAACCTGGTTTGTCCTTTCTGTCAGCCTAAATTGTGGAATTCTGTGAACTTTGATAAAATCTTTTACTTTTCCAACAACTTGTGGAGAAGCAGAGTTTGTTTCCAGTGTGCAAACACTCTGAGGTGTAACAAACATTAAATTCAGAGCGACCAGTTTTGGCTTTGTCTCAATTTCATCTGCATTTCTCGAACTCTCTCTAAATTTGTGTTTATGTAACTTTCTCTTGATTCTCAAGGCCCAACAATCAGCTGTCTTCTTTTTAGTCTTGTTCTGATTTCTTAGCTCTCATTGTATCCTTTCTAAAGAACTTTCTCACAAGTCAGGCTGTGATACTTCTCAATGTTGAGCATGTCAACGTAGCTAGGCCCTTGCCCTGATGTGTTTTGATCCATTCCCCTGTTATGATTAAGTATGCTTGGACAGTAAAGCAAGTTACAGAACATTCATTTCTCCCAAGGCAGCTTTAAGTTGTTAACATGATTTTATTTTTGATCATTGTCAAGTTAACAATTGTAGCCTTTAGGTCTTTCTTCAATTAATATTTCATGACAACAATCTTTTCCTCAGTAGCTTATTGATCCCAAGACAATGTATGATTTTGTGTTGTATGAGTTAACCCTTTTGATATTTATGACCCATTCTGACTATTTTACCCAGCATTCATTCTGTTAGTGCAACATTCAAGTTGGATTCTTTACTCATCTTACAATGTCCTTTGAACATCTTTGCTTCATCTGTTCCTTAATTAGCCTCATTGGAGATCATGTACCATAAAGTCCATCACAACAGGTCTGAAACTTCAGACTATAACTAAAATGCTAGATACAATAACCCTTTTTGTTTATTTGCAGGATGTGGGGATCACTGGCTATGTCAACATTTATTGCGCATCCCCAACTTAAGAGTCACATTGCCATGGGTCTGGAGTTAAATGTAGGCCACATCAAGTAAGGATGGCAGTTTCCTTCCTTAAACGATATTAGTGCATCAGATGGGTTTTTTTTTTTTTTACCAACAATCAACAATGGTTTTCTGGTCATCTTGACACTTTTAATTCACGATTTATTTGAAATCCACCATTTGCCATGTTGGGATTCAAACCCAAGTCCCCAGATCACTGCCTGGTCTCTGGATTAACAGGCCATCAATAAAACCACCAGGCCATTGTCTCTTCTTACCCTATGATTCAGCTGCATGGCCAGAGAAACATATATGGCTTGGCTGAGGGGCTGCACTGTGACAGACCTGGGACTGTAATTCATTGCCACCATTACAACAGGTCATCCATTTACTCAAAAAGTTCCTCCCATCTCCCAGCAGCCTACTGGAGATGTCAAGTGCCCAATGGATGGAGATGATTGTCTCTCTTCTTCTAATATGCTCTGCTATGAGTAATGTCGCTCCACACACAACCCTCTCTATCTTTTTGGTGGCCATCTTCAGTCCCAGGCCAGTCAGCTCCAGCACTGTTGGAATGGGTTACATCTCACTGCAGGAAGCTCTACATGTCCTGATAGAACACAGAACCTGACCACATCAAAAACATTTGTACCCTTTTTTGGAAAATAGTGTAGAGCTATTCAAAGTAAAACTCACTGAGTAGGGGTGATGAAGGGGAGAGGACTTGAAGAGTACAGTGATAGCATTAGATGGACGGTAGTTGAAGAAGCTCATGTGGAATATAAACACCAGCATAGACCAGTTTGCAAGTTTGTAAGTGTGTGTGCTGCACAGTTTATGAACCTTGATGCAATCCCAGGACAGTGCAACTTCAGGTTAGTATTTTACAATGCCAGTTTATAGTCCTGCAGCAGATACTAACAGTCTGTTAGGTTTTGGGAACTTTTCAAAAGAAGTGCTTGCTATAGGTCAACTCATTTGAATGTAATAACCGAGTTTTGTCATCAAGATTGAGTTTCGATTGGGAACATTTTCTATTCTTTATTATTTCACGGGATGTGGATATTGATGGCTAGCCTGGCATTGTTGCAGCACATTAATTGCCCTTGAACTGATTGACTTGCTGGGCCATTGCAGAGGGAATTTAAGAAACCATGTGTCTGGAGTCATTCAGTCAACAGTCAGTCTGTTAGTCAGCCAGTTCACTCTGGATGGAATATAACAGCAATTCACCAGGATGTCTCTGTGTTACAGATGACATCACAGTTCATAGGACATACAAATAGGAGCATGACACAAACCTCTGTCAGTTTGTGGAAGCAGTAGGAAAACAAAAACAAGAAGAATCAAAAAATGTCTGATGACTGACTATTTTACCAAATTCCCTTTGATGTGAGACACAAATATATCATGACTAAAGCAGATGTTGGCACATTAATCACTATGTTGAGTATGTTTTGTGTTCCTCATTCAATTACGTCCACAGCCATTCCAAGCTACATGCAGGAAGTGACTTACTCAAAATATAACATCCTTTCCTGACTATCCTCAAACCTAATTGATGAAGACTCTAATCATTAAATTTGCTCACCAAGATTTTGACATAGCCATGTTAAATCAATGTGCTATTCCTCAAGGCAATGGTTTTCCCCAACCAACAGCTCTTTTGTTTGGGTAACTGATCTACACAATCCTTCCCTCACAAACTGATACCATTCAACCAAGTGTACACGAGGCATAGTTGGAAAGAAGGGAGAAAATGGTACAAGATCATGAATAATGTGCATGCAGATAGTTCTCCCAAATTTTACCAGACAAGGCACCTGAGTTCACGACCTTCCTACAAATATATGCATCTATGGAAAGATTCAACAACCTGGGTTATACCACATTATCACCAAGATTGGTCAAATCCTCCAATGAGAGAGAAGACACATCCGAATTGTGCATGACCATCCATACAAGACAATGACTCCGAAACTGAACGTTTCACACCAGACAGCCGCCAAGCTTGATCTATACAATTACACATCCACTATGACAGATAGCATACCGCAGAATGAAACCACACTTCTGAGTACTGGTAATTACATAAGGGCTCAATTCATTTGTGTTGTACATCCACAAAGCATTATCTAAATATGTAGAGATTATAAACTGATGTGCAACCTGTTATATATTTGTCAGATTTGGTAGGTATTCTATTCTTTAAAGGGAAAAAGGCAATGTTTTGTTATTGTGCACTATACCCAAGACAGCTATGATGATATAATGACATGTGATGCTCTAAAAAACAGGTCTTCATCTCACTCTATTAGTCAGCAAGACAACTATATTGTAATATCAGTGTATTCTGAGTAATCATATAACCTAAATCATATAGGTGTTTCTGCTTTGTCATATTAGCATACATAGCTGTTGATAAACTTCCAGACATCTGACTTACGAACTGTCTGTGGTATACGTTAATGTGCGTTAGTGTGCAGAGAATCATGAAGCACACCAATTCAACAGTTGCATCCTTGTAGTGCATAGCCTATTGTAGTTAGTAGTCCTAAGCTTTTCAAAGTTTTCAAGCTCCTGCATTTTAAACAATAAAGGCGCTGTAATTTAACTGTATTTTTACCAATATTGTTTTCTGGTACACAATCTTGTGGATAAGCATTTTAACATTGTTCCAAAATCCATAAAAAAATCAATCAAAATGTCTTGGTCCCAACCATTCTGGACTGGAAAGATTGCAGTCGAATAATTCAGGTTACTCTTATTTACATTAATTGATAGTGTAGCAATGCCATCTGTTGGTTCAAGCCGGGACCACTTCTATCTCTCACACCACTCTCTGAAAGTCAACAAATTTCCAATAAAGTAAAACAAAAGAACTGTGGATGCTAAAGATCTGAAAGAAAAAAAAACAGAAATCTTTAGAGAAACTCAGCAGGCCTGGCTGCATCTATGGAGAGAAAGCAGAGTTGACATTTTGAGTCCAGTGATCCTTCTTTGGAAGTTTCCCCTGTAACATTGAAAAAATTGTGCAGAATAATCTCGGTCTGGCCTCAGCTTTTAGAAGGGAGGGTCGAGGAATATCATTGGATGGGAAGCAAGAGTTCAATTTCCTGATGGCAGGTTAAAGTTTTGCAATGATGTTTCAGGCGTCACCTTTCCTGACCTCCACCATCAGGAACCAAAACAGAAATCGCTGGAGAAACTCAAGAGGTTTGTCAGCTTCTGTGAAGAGAAAGCAGATGTTATGGGTCTAGTGACCCTTCTTCAGAACTCCACCATCAGGAACCTGTTTTGTAATGCTCCTAACCACAATGAAAAGTCAGCGACTGCCTCACAGCGCCAGGGACCTGGGTTCGATTCCACCCTCGAGTGACTGTCTGTGTGGAGCCTGAACATTGTGGGTCAGTATAAGTTTCTTCAGGGTGCTCCAGTTAACTCCCACTGTCCTGTGGATGTGCACTGAAAGGTCTCTTACTTCCTCTACCATCGGGAAGATCATAGAATCCTGACAGTGTGGAAGCAGGCCATTTGGTCCATCAAATCCACACCAGCCCTCTTAAATACACCTCACCCAGACCCATCGACCTACCTTCTTCCTGTAACCCTGCATTTCCCATGGCCAATCCAGCTAACTTTGCACATCCTTGATACTGTGGGCAATTTAGCCTGACCAATCCACCTAACCTGCACATCTTTGGACTGTGGGAGGAAACCAGAAAACCTGGCAGAAACTCACGCAGTGCGAATATGCAAACTCCATACAGGCAGTCACCCGCAGGTAGAATCAAACCCAGGTCCCTGGCACTGTCAGGCAGTAGTGCTAAACACTGAGCCACCGTGCCACCCTATTCAATGCCCACCCATTTATTGTGCATTATTATTGGCCCTTGCTGCGATTGAGCTCCTCGCATTTCTCCAGATTAAATTCCATGTGCCACATTTCTGCCCATTTACCAAACCCATTGATATCTTCCCATGGTTGACATCCACTTCACTATCAATTACACTTCAAATTTCTGTGTTGTCTGCAAATTTTCCAATGGTGCCTGTCACATTTAAGTCTAACTCATTGACATACTTCCACAAACATCACAGAATGCAACACTGATCCCTGTGGAACACTGCTGGGAACTACTTTCCATTCTCAAAAAACATTCACCAACCATTACTCTCATTTGCTGTCAACTTTGCCAGCTTCACATCCAAACCACCAACATCCCCCGGAATCCCATGCGCTCTATTTTTCTTACCAGTCTGCCATGTGAGAACTTACTAAAGTCCTTACTAAAATCCACTTATGCAAATCTATTACACCACCCTCATCGATCTTCCTTGTTTCCTCCACAAAAAAATTCGATTAAGTAACAGATAACTATCCTATCATAACCATGATAACTATCCCTGATTAAACAATGTATCAGAGATAATAGGTACTGCAGATGCTGGAGAATCCGAGATAACAAGGTGTGGAGCTGGATGAACACAGCAGGCCAAGCAGCATCATAGGAGCAAGAAAGCTTGACGTTTCGGGCCTAGACCCTTCATCAGAAATAGGGGAGGGGAAGAGGGTTCTGAAATAACTCCCTCTCTCCCTATTTATTTCAGAACCCTCTTCCCCTCCCCCATTTCTGATGAAGGGTCTAGGCCCGAAACGTCAAGCTTTCCTGCTCCTATGATGCTGCTTGGCCTGCTGTGTTCATCCAGCTCCACACCTTGTTATCCCTGATTAAACAATGCTTTTCTGAATAACAATTAACCATATCCCTCAGTAATTTGACCACCAGTGGTCAGACTAACCAGCCTATAATTATTCGGCCTACTTATCACAGCCTTTCTGTAACATGGCACAACCTCTTCAGACCTCTAATCCTTTTATGCCTCACTTGTACTCAGCAGGAATTGGAAAATGATTCCCAAAGTGTCCATTATTTCCTTCAACAGCCTAAAATACAATTCATCTGGCCCTGGTATTTATCCACGTCCAAGGAGGTTAGTCCCCTCAGGATTTCCCTTCTCATTCTCCTTATTTTAACCATTACATCACACTCCCCCACTTTAACTAGAATATATGCATCAACCCTTTCCTTTGTGAAGACAGAGACAAAATATTGACTCAGAAACCTGCCCGCATCTTCTGCATCCGCGTGCAGATTAATAGACCCAACATGT
Organism: Ginglymostoma cirratum; assembly: GCA_024137785.1. Taxonomy (NCBI): domain Eukaryota; kingdom Metazoa; phylum Chordata; class Chondrichthyes; order Orectolobiformes; family Ginglymostomatidae; genus Ginglymostoma; species Ginglymostoma cirratum. The sequence goes on from JAHRHZ010000274.1 coordinate 36,274,095, forward strand.
TTCTTAGTCATCCTCTTAACTCTTAATGCACTGATAGAACATCTTTGGATTTTCCTTACTTTTACAGGTCAGTATTGATTCTATTGGCTGTTTACTTTCCTAATCTCCCTTTTCACCTAACCCTGTACTTTCTATATTTCGCTAAGTTTCCTTATGTGTTACTTTATTGAGATAGTTGTAAATTCAATTTTTCTGTTTTATCGTACCCCTCTACATTTCTGGATAACCAGAGGATTCTAGTTTTGGCAGTACCACCCTTTCTCTTTGTGGGGACACAATTGCATTGTGTCATTAGAACCCACCTTTCTCAATGCCTCCCACTGATTTGCCACTAACTTTCCTTCAAGTAGCTGTAACTGGTCCACTTTTGCCAGGTCATTTCTCAGATTTTCCCAGAATAGAAAATTTACTCCTCTTCCGGCTTTGTCCCTTTCTTAATGACGCTAAATTAAACGATGTTATGGTCACTATTTCCAAACACGCTTGCCATGATGACATTATCTGCCAGCTCAGTTTCATGTCCTAAGCCTAAATTTTTTGTGTTCTGGCAAAAATGGTTCCCTCGAACGTAGCTCAAGAATTTTATGCCATTTACACTTTGTATCCTAATTGATTTTGGGATTATTGAAGCTACTGTTTTCTGTCATTTATGCCTTCAGAAACTTGCCTGCATATTTGGTCTCTAACTCTCTGCTTTTATTTGGTTGTCACTGTCTAGCAGTGTGGCTGCCCTTTTCCTAGTTTCTGAGCTCAACCAATATGGCTTCATTTGATGTTTGGTATACTATATCGTGCCTACTCATAGCTACAATTAATACTTTAACCAATGTGCTACACCCCACCTTTTTAAAATCCTTTTCTCTCTCCTGCCTGAAAACTCTATCTCCAGGGAAGCTGATTTGACTCGGCCCTCACCAAGCCAAATTTCTATTATATTAAAGATATCGTGCTGCCATTTAGCTATTTATACCTTCTCCCTACCAGTTTTATTCTCTACCAAATTCCTGTGCTGTGTATTTTTTTAATCTCTGCTTCATCTTCCAGAGCCCACTTGTTACATTGCTGCCTCCCATTTCCTTGTTCTGAATTTGCCCTGTGGTTCCTACCTCCCTGTAAATCTAGTTTAAGCGCTTCCTAACAGCACCAGCAAATCTCTCTGCAAGGATTTTTATCCCGGTCCCGTTTAGATGTTGACTGTCCCGATTGTACATGGTCCACCTTCCTCAGAACTAATCCCAGAAATTGGAAGGCTACCTGCCTACAACAGCTCTCCAGCCACATCCAGTCACTCAGTTCTCCCATTACAATGCTCACTAGCATTCCTGGGACTGACGGTGATGCTGAGATTACTGTTTTCGATGTCCTGCCTTTCAGATCCTAACTAGCTCCTGAAATCTGTTTTCAGGAAATCAACCTCATTCCCATCTGAGTGATTGATACCAAGGTGGACCATGACCTCCAACTGACACCTCCCCTTTCCCTAGAGCAATGCCCACAGCCACTCCACAACATCCTGGCAGCAGGGAAGTGACATATCATCCTGAAGTTACGTGACAGCTTCAGAAACACCGTTCTGATCCCCTGACTGCGAAATTACTTATCACTGCCACTCCTCAATTCTTCTTCCTTTACCCCTGTCTCCCGATGTACATGTGCTGGTGGTACATGTGCCCCTGATGCCATTGACTTGGCTTCGGCTGTACTCTCCTGAGGAATCAACCCTCTCATCAGTAGCAGTATTGGATCACAATTTGTAAGCAAGATAGGCTCTTGCACTGTCTGCCAAGATTACCCATACCTTCACTGCCTGTACGCGTCTAACACCATAACTACCTACTTAAATGTGCTTTACTGATAGTCCTCTGTCTTAGGGATACACACAGTGACTGCTAATATCCAAAACATAGAAACATAGAAAATAGGAGCAGGAGTAGGCCATTCAGCCCTTTGGGCCTGACCTGTCATTCAATATAATCATGGCTGATCATCCAATGCGGTGTTCCCACTTTCTCCCCACATTTTTTGATCCCTTCAGTTCTAAGAACTATATCTTACTTCTTCTTGAAAGCATTCAGTGTTTTGTAACCAGCAGCTTTCGGTGGCAGAGAATTCCACAGGCTCCCCACTCTTTGGGTGAAAACACTTTTCTTCATCTCAGATCGTGCTCCCTGAAAAACCCAGAGCTCAAACATTTGCAGTTGTTGACACTGCCTGCCAACGTATTCTTCAGAGACACGCTGCATGTCAATGATTCCACATATATTGCAGGGTATAACTCCACTTGACTGACTGATCTGTCATCCCATAACTGCAAAAACTGCTGATTACAATGTGAATAGTTGGCAAACTTAACAGTACTCGGCAGTCAGCTTTTTCCTCTGTATTGAAGTAAGAGTCAGGAGGGAGCTCCCAGCACAGGAACCCTTCTCGCACTGTTACCAATCTCTCAGGTCACTCTCCCTCTGGGTCATTCTGCAACCTAGTTCTCTCTTCTCCCAGACAAACTTCACGAGGCTCTCTAGAGAGACATCACTGAATTGTGGTGATGCTTTTTGCCTGGTCTCTGATATCTCCAGGGATGTGGGTGTGATGTGGAGAGGTTGAGTGATAGGGTTGCAGGCTGA
>JAHRHZ010000275.1:0-21713 GCA_024137785.1 Ginglymostoma cirratum
GTCTACCACCTCCGCTGGCAACGTGTTCCAGGCACCCACCACCCTCTGCATAAAGAACTTTCCATGCATATCTCCCGTAAACTTTCCTCCTCTCACTTTGAACTCATGACCCCTAGTAATTGAGTCCCCCACTCTGGGGAAAAAGCTTCTTGCTATCTACCTTGTCTATACCCCTCATGATTTTGTAGACCTCAAGCAGGTCCCCCCTCAATCTCCATCTTTCTAATGAAAATAATCCTAGTCTACTCAACTTTTCTTCATAGCTAGTGCCCTCCATACCAGGCAACATCCTGGTGAACCTCCTCTGCACCCTCTCCAAAGCATCCACATCCTTTCGGTAATGTGGCGACCAGAACTGTACGCAGTACTCTAGATGTGGCCGAACCAAAGTCTTATACAACTGTAACATGACCTGCCAACTCTTGTACTCAATACCCCGTCCGATGAAGGAAAGCATGCCGTATGCCTTCTTGACCACTCTATTGACCTGCGTTGCCACCTTCAGGGAACAGTGGACCTGAACACCCAGATCTCTCTGTACATCAATTTTCCCCAGGACTTTTCCATTTACCGCATAGTTTGCTCTTGAATTAGATCTTCCAAAATGCATGACCTCGCATTTGCCTGGATTGAACTCCATCTGCCGTTTATCTGCCCAACTCTCCAACCTATCTATATTCTGCTGTAATCTCTGACAGTCCCCTTCACTATCTGCTATTCCACCAATCTTCGTGTCATCTGCAAACTTGCTAATCAGACCACCTATACCTTCCTCCAAATCATTTACGTATATCACAAACAACAGTGGTCCCAGCACAGATCCCTGTGGAACACCACTGGTCACAGGTCTCCAATTTGAGAAACCCCCTTCCACTACTACTCTCTGTCTCCTGTTGCCTAGCCAGTTTTTTATCCATCTAGCTAGCACACCCTGGACCCCATGCAACTTCACTTTCTCCGTCAGCCTGCCATGGGGAACCTTATCAAACGTCTGTCCATGTATATGACATCTACAGCCTTTCCCTCATCAATCAACTTTGTCACGTCCTCAAAGAATTCTATTAAGTTGGTAAGACATGACCTTCCCTGCACAAAACCATGTTGTCTATCACTGATAAGCCCATTTTCTTCCAAATGGGAATAGATCCTATCCCTCAGTATCTTCTCCAGCAGCTTCCCTACCACTGACGTCAGGCTCACCGGTCGATATTTACCTGGATTATCCCTGCTACCCTTCTTAAACAAGGGACAACATTAGCAATTCAATACACTTGGTCAAGTTTGGTCTTGGTGTCAACAGCAGTCACTCCCACATCCCCTCTGGTGTTCAACTCTTTTCTCTACATTTGAACGGAGAGTGTAACTAGGTCAGCAGCTGAATAGCCCTGGAAAAACTCCGACTGAGGATCAGTGAGCTGGTTATTGCCAAGCAATTGCTGCTTGAGTGCACTGTTCATGACCTCTACATCATTTTCACGGGATGACTGAAAGCAGACCTACAGGCCAGACTGAATATGTCATTTCTGCATTGGAAGAAACCTGGGCAGTCTTTTACATTGTCAGGGAGGTACAAGTGTTGTGGTTGCATGGCTAGAGGTGCACATGCCTCCAGCACTATTGTCAGAACGTTTCAGTGGCTACAACCTTTGCAGTTCTTCAGCCATTCCTGGACACACAGTGGAGTGAAATAAACTGGCTGAACCCTGACATCTGTGATGCTGGCACTAACCAGAGAAGGCAGAGAGGGATCATTCACTCAGCACGTCTGACTGAAAATTGTTGTAAATACTTCAACCTCATCGGGAATATTTGTGGCGCTTCTACCTTCAGTGGTTTATTTAATTGTCCGCCAATATTCATAACTGATGTGGCGGGACTGGAGAGTTTAGGTCTGATTTGTTGGTTGTGGAATCTCTTTGTTCTATCACTTGCTGCTTACACTGTTTGCCATACATGCAATACTTTGTTGTGGCTTCATCAGGTTGATACCTCATTTTTAGGTTTGCCCTCCCGGATTCTTCATTTGACCACAACAGAGTTAACATTTTGGGTCTGGTGACCCTTCCTCAGAACAGGTCACCGGATCTGAAACGTTAACTCTGTTTTTCCCTTCATAGATGCTGCCAGACCTGCTGAGCTTTTCCAGCTACTTTGTTTTTGTTCAACAAGAAGAAGCTGATTCATCAGCTGAGGGACCAAGAAGGGTAACAATACTAGGTGGTTTCCTCAGCTGTTTTTGAAGTAGTCATGAGGATTCCCAGGTCCAGCCCCACCTGACTGTAATTTGCAGTTTAACCACCCAGGGGAATCTGTCCTGCTGGTGGGATAGGCCACATCCAGAAATACAATGGAGAAGGTTATGACAACTACTGTGCTAATCCTTGGTCAAATTAATTCTACACTTACAATTCTAATACAATATTTAGTAACCACAGCAATTTAATTTCTAGACGTGTGCAGTCACAACTGCTGTATATTAAATTTTTGCACAGATACCTTGTGGTGGTGAGTAATCATCAGAGTCTGTGTCACTTTCACTACTGTCCTCCACAAGAAAAGTGGGATAATTCCAAGACATTCCCACGATCCCATCGGATTCATGAAGCAATACATGAGCCAGCATACGTCCATGGCAGTCCATCACTATTACTTGTCCATCAGCTGTACCAAACAGCACCTGTAAAAAGATACAAAAAAATGAAGAGCTATCAAGATACCAACGACCAAAGGTTTCTTTAGCACAGAAGATTATTGCTGAGCTATTATTCTATTATTGTTTCAGTATAATACTGTAGCAATAATGGAAATGAATATGAAGACTCTATAAAAGAGATGTATGGGTCTCCCAAGACATTAATTTTTGCTGATTGGTTTTGAGATCAATTTTGTGTACACGATCAAACAGTTGTTGCATGTCAATGATTTTTTTGCCCATACAAGGCTTTCCATTTTGATGTTTATCAGTCCAGGAGTGTGATTCATAGAGCTATAGATGCTTACAACACAGCAGGTCTATCCAACGCATTGACAAAGATCTGACTACATTTATCCATTCTGCAGATTTTGGCTCATAGCGTGAACAGGCTATGGCAACGCAAGTGAATATCTGAATACTGCTTACAATATTACAATAATTTCTGACTCAACCACGCTTTCAGACAATGAGTTTCAGACTACTAACAACCTCCAAGTGAAAAATGTTTCCTCAATATCTCTTAGTTTAAATGTATGCTCCTTGGTTCTTGACCACTCTACTTACTGAAAACTGCTTTCCCATCCACTCTATTAATGCCCCTCAATCTTATACACCTCTATCAGGTCCCATCTCAACCTACACAATCTTTGCTCACAGCTCAGGCAGCAGCCTCATGAACCTCCTCTCCAACTCCTCGCTTGCAATCATATACTTCAAGCATTTTAGATATTTTCTAATCAACCTGTTCAGAAAGGTTATTACACGCCCTCTGGAGCAGGCAGAACTTGAGCCTGGGTCTCTGGCTCAGAGGTAGGGACACTACCACATGCACCACAGCATTTCATACATTTCCAGCACAATTTCCTTGCTCTTGCATTCTACACCTCAGTTAATAAAAGCAAGTATCCCATATGCCTGATTACCTGCGCTGCAACCTTCAAGGATCTATGGATAAGCATATCAAGGACCAATCTTCATTATTTTCCAGGATTCTACTATTTATACGGTAATCCCTTGCCTTGTTAACCTTCCTGTACACAAAGGACTGAACTCCATTTGCCACAGCTCTGCCCACCTGATACCTCTCTTGAATAACCTCCTGCAGTTTTATAGCTCTTCACTATTACCACCCTGTCAATTTGAGACATTTGTAAACTTCTTAATCATACCTCTTACATTTAAGTCCAAGTCATAAGTGTACACCACAAACACAAAGCTCGTAGCACCAAGCCATGCGGAATCCCACGGGAAACAGACTTTCAGTCACAGAAACACTCTCTGCTTCCTGCCTTACAGCCAATCTTGGATCCAATGTGCCACTTTGCCTTTGGTCCCACGGGTTCTTACTTTCTTCAGCAGTCTGCCATTAGGATCGAGATCAAAAGCTTTGTTAAAGTCCATGTAGAGTCATAGTCATACAGTATAATAACAGGCCCTTTGGCCCACCATTTCTATGCTGACCAACAAACACCAGAATACAGTATTATATTACCCGCACTTGGTCCATAGTCTGCTCTGTCCTGGCATTTTAAATGCTTATCCAGACACATCTTAAAAGGTTGAGAGAGTATTTGCCTCCAGCATGCTCTCAGTGTGGCAACCAGAGCTGCACACATCTGCAGCCTAATCAATGCTCTCTAAAGCTGTAACAAATTTTCCTTGCTCTTATATTCTACACCCCAGCAAATGAAAGCAAGCATTCCGAATGCCTTCTTTATCACCCTATCTACTGTATCAACTCTTTCAGTTAAATATGGACTTGTACGTCAAGGTCCCCACGTTCCTCAGTACTCCCGAGGACCTACCATTAATTGCATAAACCCTTTCTTTATTTGACCTCCCAAAATGCATCACTCACACTTTCCAGGATTAAATTCCTTCTACCATTATTCTGCCCAGTTTACCAGCTGATCAACAGCAGACTATAGCCTTACACCATTCTCCTCACCATCAACAACACCACCAATTTTCATGTAATCTGTAAACTTAACTGATTATACCTTCTACATTCATATCCAAGTCATTAACATACATTAAAATACAATAGCAAGGATCCCAGCATCGATCCCTGTGGTACACTGCTGACCACAGGCTTCCAATCACAAAAACAACCTTCCACATCACCCTTTGCCTCCTATTTGCAAGTCAATTTTGGATCCTGTTTGCCAAATTGCCTTGTATCCCATGGTCTCTTACCGCTCAGACCAGCCTTCCATGTGAGACCTTGTCAAAGATCTTACTGAAATCTAAGTAAACCAAATCAATTCCACTATCCCCATCAATATAACAGGTAGTTCTGCTATACCACGTGTTTTGGTAATGCAAATTGGCTGTAAAGTGATTGATGAAGAGTGGAGATTGTTTGGATTCTGTTGTACAGGTATAGCGATTTCCCTGTAAGGTGATTTTCTATGGCAATTTTCTACAGCATGAATATACACAAGAACGCAACTATCGCGTTATAGGACAACTATAGTCACCTTTTGAAAAAACTCAATTAAATTAACCAGACAAGATCTCCTTCCGCCAAATCCACACTGATCAATTCCTGCCTTTTTAAGTGTTGATTAATCCTGTCCCTCAGAACTTTTCTCAAAATTTCCCTACCACTGACATCAGTCTAATTGGTCTGTAATTATCTAGCCTACCCTAGCTGTCCTTCCTAAACAAAGGATCCACATTGGCTATCCTCCATTCATCTATCACTTCATTTGTGGCCAGCGAATCATTAAATATCTCTGCCAGGACCCTAGCAATCTCATCCCTTGTTGCCCATAGCAGTTTAAGATACATCTCATCACACCCACGGGAATTTACGTACCTCTATGCCTGCAAATAGCTGTTCCCAGTCTATGTCTGGCAGATCCTTTCCAATGATGAAATTGGCTTTCCCTTAGGTTAGACACCCAACTTCTGCAATGATCCCTACCCCTTTCTATAACAACTTTGAAACTCACAGTTTGGTCACTATCCCCAACATATTCTTCCAGCAACACTTCAACCACTTGACCAACTTCCCTAGGATAGTACTGCCGCACCTTTAGTGGGACTATCTGTGTACTGACACAAAAAACTCTGCTGGATACACTTTCAAAATTCCACCCTATCTAATCCTTTCACACTAAGGCGATCCAGTTAAAGCTGAAATCCCCTACTAACATAACCCTATTCCTCTCACACCTTTTGCCTATATATCTGCTCTTGTCATTCTGACTATTGGGAAGCCTGTAGTATTATCTCAGCAAGATGATCACCCTTTTTTATTTCGACCCAGATGGCCCCATCTTAAGAGCCTCCTAAGACATCCTCTCTCATTACCACAATGATAGCCTTCCTTAATAATAATGTAATGTCATACCCACCATCACGCCGGAAACTTCTATTTTTTGGAATCTCAAGCTGCCAGTCATGCCTTTCCTTCAACCACGTTGCAGTGATTGCAACAATATCATATTCCCAACTGCTGATCAATGTTCTAATTTGATCAATGTTCTAATTTGATCCACCTTACCCAGCATGCTCCTTGCACTGAAATAGATACAATTTAGTTTTCTGGTGTACCTTACTCATGTCTTCTCCACCTGCTAGACTGTCTTGGTAGTACTTCTATACCTTACTGAATGTTGTTCCCAACTTTACATGTACTACACCCCAGCCCCCTGAAAAATTATTTTAAAACCTCCCTAAAAGCATTAGCAAACTACCCAGTGAGGATACTGGACCCGTTTTAGTTCAGAGGCAACCCATCCAGCTTGTACAGGTACCACCTATCTCAGAATTTGTCCCAATGATCGAAAAATTTAAAGCCTTCCCTCCTACATCAGCCATTTAGCCAAATGTTCATCAGACCTATCTTCCTAATCCTCAGCTCAATAGAATGTGGCATTGGAATTAATCTGGAGATTACAGTTTTAGTTGTCCTTCTCTTTAACCTACTACTTAACTCTCCAAATTTTTGTTGCAGGACTTCATTGTTTTTTAATCAATGTCATTGAGCCAACATGTACCACTACTCTTAGCTGTTCACCCTTCACCTTTGGAATGCCCTGCAGCTGCTCTGAGACATCCTGGACCCTGGCACCAGGGAGGCAATATATCACTGAAAAGTCTTGTTTGGAGCCACAGGACTGCCTGCCTGCCAATTCCCCTTACAATCAGAGTTCCCAATCACTTAAGCTCACCCAGTCTTTTTCTTCCCCTGCTGTGTAGTGGAGTCAACCGTGGCACCTCAAACTTGTCTGTTGCTGCTCTCCCTTGAGAGGCCCTTCTCATAATGCATATATCTTCTACTGTGTCTGTATCTTCTGGGTCCATACACACACTACATTCATGATCCCTAATGAGCACTACTCTTTCTTAAATTATTCTCTTGCTCTTCGTATATTTAAAAAGCTTTTGGGTTTTCCTTTATTGTACCCTCTAATGCTTTCTACCACCTCTTTTCGTTCCTAATTTCCGTTTTTCAAGTTCACCCCTGCACTTGTTGTACTCCTCTACGGACTCTGCCATACTCAATATCTGTCATCAACTTCGAATATTTTCTTAGCCTTTGACATCCAGGGTTCGCTGATCCCACCACAAATTTTGAGGAAGGGTCACCAGACTCTTCACAACTAAACAAGTCTCATTTGCCTGTGTTTGATCTATATCCCTCCATACCTATCCCATCCATGTATCTGTTAAATACTTCTTAAGCTACAGAATTATACTCGCTTCCACCACCACCTCTGGTAGCCCATTCCAGACCTCACCACCTTCTCTGTGAAAAAGTTGCCCCCAGACCTTTTTGTATATCTCCCCTCTCACCTTAAACCTATGGCCTCTGATTTTACACTCGCCTAACATGGGGAAAAGCTGTCCATTATTTACCTCATCTATGCCTCTCATGATTTTTCAGACCTCTATAAAGTTACCCCTCAGTCTCCTATGTTTCAGAGGAAAAAAAGCCCCAGCCTATCCAACCTCTCCTTATAACTAAAAACCTTCCAGCCCAGGTACCATCCTTTTCTGCACTCTTTCTAGTTTAATGGTATCCTTTCTATTGTAGAGCGACCAGAACTGCACGCAGTACTCCAAATGTGGCCCCACTAATGCCTGGTACAGCTGCAACATGATGTCCGTACTCCTATACTCAATACTCCTATACTCAATGCTCTAGCCAATGAAAGCAAGCCGAAAGCCTTCTTCACCACCCTGTCTACCTGCGACTCTACATTCAAGAAGCTATGAACCTGTGCCCTGAGATCTCTTTGTTCTATAACATTCCCCAGGGCCCTACCATTGACTGTGTAAGTCCTGCCCTGGTTTGACCCCCCAAATTCAACACTTTGTGTTTATCTAAAGTAAACTGCCATTTCTCAACCCACTGGCCCAATCAATCAAGATCTCACAGGATTCCCAGATAACCTTCTTCACTGTCCACTATAACACCAAAGAACAAAGAAGAACAAAGAAAACTTACAGCCCAGGAACAGGCCCTTCGGCCCTCCAAGCCTGTGCCGATCCAAATCCACGGTCTAAACCTATCGCTCAATTCCTAAGGATCTGTATCCCTCTGCTCCCCACCTACTCATGCATCTGTCCAGACGCACCTTAAATGAATCTACCGTGCCTGCCTCTACTACCTCTGCTGGCAACACGTTCCAGGCACCTACCACCCTCTGTGTAAAGTACTTTCCACGTGTATCCCCCTTAAACTTTTCTCCTCTCACCTTGAACGCGTGACCCCTCGTTACTGAATCCCTCACCCTGGGAAAAAGCTTATCTCTATCAACCCTGTCTATACCCTTCATGATTTTGAAGACCTCAGTCAGGTCCCCCCTCAATCTCCTTTTTTCTAATGAAAACAATCCTAACCTACTCAACCTCTCTTCATAGCTAGCACCTTCCATACCAGGCAACATCCTCGTAAACCTTCTCTGTACCCTCTCCAAAGCTTCCACATCCTTTTGGTAATGTGGCGACCAGAACTGTACAAGTATTCTAAATGCGGCCGAACCAAAGTCTTGTACAATTTTAACATGACCTGCCAGCTCTTATACTCAATACCCAGTCCGATGAAGGCAAGCATACCATATGCCTTCTTGACCACTCTATCCACCTGTGCAGCCACCTTCAGGGTACAATGGACCTGAACTCCCAGATCTCTCTGCTCATCAACTTTTCCCAAGGCTCTTCCGTTTACAGTATAGTTCGCTCTAGAATTAGACCTCCCAAAATGCATCACCTCACACTTGCCCGGATTGAACTCCATCTGCCACTTCTCCGCCCAACTCTCCAGTCTATCTATATTCTCCTGTATTCTTTGACAATCTCCTATGCTTTCTGCTACTCCCCCAATCTTCGTGTCATCTGCAAACTTACTGATCAGACCACTTATGCCCTCTTCCAGATCATTTATGTATATCACAAACAACAGTGGCCCCAGCACTGATCCCTGTGGAACACCACTGGTCACCTTTCTCCATTTCGAGAAACTCCCTTCAACTACTACTCTCTGTCTCCTGTTGCTCAACCAGTTCTTTATCCACCTAGCTAGAACACCCTGCACACCATGTGACTTCACTTTCTCCATTAGTTTACGATGGGGAACCTTATCAAACGCCTTACTGAAGTCCATGTAGATGACATCTACAGCCCTTCCTTCATCTATCAACTTGGTCACTTCCTCAAAGAACTCTATTAAGTTAGTAAGGCATGATCTCCCCTGCACAAAACCATGTTGCCTATCACCGATAAGCCCATTCTTTTCCAAATATAAATAGATTCTATCCCTCAGTACCTTCTCCAGCAACTTTCCCACCACTGACGTCAGGCTTACTGGTCTGTAGTTACCTGGAATATCCCTACTACCCTTCTTGTACAGGGGGACAACATTAGCAACTCTCCAGTCCTCCGGCACTTCACCTGTGTTTAAGGATGCTACAAAGATATCTGTCAGGGCCCCAGCTATTTCCTCTCTCGCCTCCCTCAGCATCCTGGGATAGATCCCATCCGGTCCTGGGGATTTGTCCACCTTAATATCCTTTAGCCTACCCAACACATCTTCCCTCCTTATGTCAACGTGATCCAGAGTAAACAAACTTCTATCTCTAATCTCAACATTCATCATGTCCCTCTCCTCAGTGAACACTGATGCAAAGTAATCATTGAGAATCTCACCCATTTTCTCAGGTTCGACACAAAACCTTCCTTCCTTATCCTTTAGTGGACCAGCCCTTTCTCTAGTTACCCTCCTGCTTCTTATATATGAATAAAAGGCCTTGGGATTCTCCTTAATTCTGTTCGCTAAAGTTATTTCATGACCCCTTTTAGCCCGCTTGATTCCTCGTTTAAGATTGGTCCTACTCTCCCGATATTCCTCCAAGGACTGTTCTGTTCTTAGCTGCCTGGACCTTATGTACGCTTCCGTTTTCCTCTTGGCTAGTCGCACGATTTCTCCTGTCATCCACGGTTCACGAATCTTTCCTTTCCTATCCCTTGTTTTCAAAGGGACATGCCTATCCTGCACTATCTTCAACCTATCTTTGAAAGCCTCCCACATATCAAATGTGGACTTCCCTTCAAATAGCTGTCCCCAATCCACATTTCCCAGCTCCTGCCGAATTTTGATATAATTGGCCTTGGCCCAGTTTAGTATTCTTCCCTTCGGACCACTCTCATCTTTGTCTACGAGTATTCTAAAACTTACAGAATTGTGGTCACTATTCTCAAAGAAATCCCCCACTGCAACTTCTACCACCTGGCCTGGCTCATTCCCCAACAGTAGGTCCAATATGGCCCCTTCCCTAGTTGGACTATTGACATACTGCTCTAGAAAACTTTCCTGGATGCTCCTTACAAATTCTGCCCCATCCAGACCTCTGACACTAAGTGTATCCCAGTCAATGTTGGGAAAATTAAAATCTCCCATCACCACCACCCTGTTACCTCTACATCTTTCCATAATCTGTCGACCTATTTGTTCTTCTACCTCACGCTCACTGTTGGGAGGCCTGTAGTACAGCGCCAACAATGTAACTGCACCCTTCTTATTTCTCAGCTCTACCCATAATGCCTCACTGCTCAAGCCCTCCATAGTGCCCTCCTTTAGCACAGCCGTGATATCATCCCTGACCAGCAATACAACTCCTCCCCCCCTTTTACTTCCCTCCCTGTCCTGTCTGAAGCATCTATATCCTGGGACATTTAGTTGCCAATCATCCCCTTCCTTCAACCAAGTCTCTGCGATCGCAATAATGTCATACTCCCAGGCACTAATCCAAGACCTACGTTCGTCTGCCTTACCCACTATACTCCTTGCATTAAAGTATATGCACTTCAGACCACCAGTTCCTTTGCGTTCATCTGCTCTCTGCCTACTCTTCCCCTTGGTAATGCTAACTTCATGATCCTTACAGTCTCTAGTTTCCACCTCACTGTCTACTAGTCTTCTCGTCTGGTTCCCAGACCGCTGCCACATTAGTTTAAACCCTCCCCAACAGCCCTAGCAAAAACTCCCCCTAGGACACTAGTTCCAGTCTGGTTCAGGTGTAGACCATCCAATTTGTAATAGTCCCACCTTCCCCAGAACCGGTCCCAGTGTCCCACAAATCTGAACCCCTCCCTCCTACACCATCCCTCAAGCCACGTGTTCATCCTGCCTATTCTTTCATTTCTACCCTGGCTAGCACGTGGCACTGGTAGCAACCCTGAGATCACTACCTTTGAGGTCCTCCTCTTTAACTTCTCTCCTAGCTCCCTGAATTCTGCTTTCAGGACCTCATCTCGTTTTTTACCTATATCATTGGTGCCTATATGCACCACAACAACTGGCTGTTCACCCTCCCTTTTCAGAATGCTCTGTAGCCGATCAGTGACATCCCTGACCTGAGCACCATACCATGGCAACATACCATCCAGGAGTCCCGTTTTCGGCCACAGAACCGCCTATCTACTCCCCTTACAATAGAATCCCCTATGACTATGGCCCTATGAGTCTTTTTCCTGCCCTTCTGAACAGCAGTGCCCGCCATGGTGCCATGATCCAGGCAACTGCTGCCCTCCCCTGGTGAGCCACCTCCCCCAACAGTATCCAGTAGCTGCTGCCCGAATATATACTAATTCCTTACCTTCCTCACAACCTCCTGGTCTCCAACGTCACCTCCGCTCCGTCTCCCGCCGCTCCCAGTGAGGAAAAAACCGCTCGCCGCTCGAGGTAAGTTTTTAAACCGTCTTACCTTCCCGTCAGGCCTCTGGTGCTCGCTGCCGCTCTTCCCGCTTCGAACTGCCGCCCGACACCAAAATGAAGACCGCTCGCCGCTTGAGGTAAGTTTTTAAACCGTCTTACCTTCCCGTCAGGCCTCTGGTGCTCGCTGCCGCTCTTCCCGCTTCGAACTGCCGCCGACACCAATCTTGATGTCATTCACAAACTAACCATACCTCCTAAATTTTCATCCAAATCATTCACATAAATGATGAATAACAGTGGACCCAACACCAATCCCTGTGGTACACTGCTGGTCACATGCGTTCAGTCTGAAAGGAAACCCTCTATCACCACCCTCTGACTTCTACTGTCAAGCCAATTTTGTATCCAATTGGCTAGCTCGCCCTGGATCCTGTGAGATTTAACCTTACTCAACAAGCTACCATGTGGTATTCATCAAAGGCCTCGTCTCCTGTCACCCCTTCAAAAAACTCAATCAAATTTGAGAGTCACAATTTCCCACACACAAAGCCATGCTGACTATCCCTAATCAGTCCTTGTCTCTAAATGCCTGTAGGTTTTGGTTCTCAGAATCCCCTCTAACAACTTACCCACCACAGATGTTAGGCTTACCAGTCTGTAGGTCCCAGGCATCTCCCTCCATGCAGCCTCATTTAAATTAAATACTCTTGTTGTTTCATCTTTGAATGCCTCAAATTCTATTTGAGGGTCTCATTCCAGTTTGAATTATTTTTGACACTGTGCCTGGTATGGGAAGGCCACGTTAATAATGCCTGGATGAAATTTTATTTAGTGGCACATCCAAAATTGTGGGTGCTCAAAAAAAGCAGCACGTGACCTGCTCACCACCTCCACACCAGGTCTCCCATTTAATTCATTTTGGCAGTTTGCAGATGACACAAGCTGATTGTGAGGGTGAGCTGTGAAGAGGATGCAGAGATTTTGCAGTGTGATTTGGACAAGCTAGGTAAGTAGAGAGTCATACACAGACAGTTCAGCCCACCATGTTAATGCCTACTGACAAACACCAAAATACAATAATCCCATTTATCTGCACTTGATCCGCAACCTACTATGCTTTGGCATTTTAAGTACTCATCTAGATGCTTCTTAAATGTTGCAGGAGTAACTACCTCCACCACCATTTCAGGCAGCACATTCCATTTTTTTCTACATCTCCCCTATATCACTTATTCCTCCCTTTAACTTATGGACCAGGCAAGTGCATGGCAGATACAGTATATTCTGGATAAATGTAAGGTTATCCACTCGAGTAGCAAAGACAATTATTATCTGAATGGCTATAAACTGAACAGGGGGTATGTGAAACAAGATGGGGATGCACTCAGTCACTGAAAGTAAGCATGCAGGTATGGCAGACAGCAAAGGTGGAAGATGGTGCTTTGTCCTTCATAGGGACAGGGATGTCCTCCTGCAATTACACAGACTCTTGGTGAGACCATACCTGAAGCACTGTGCGCAATTTTGATTGCCTTATCCAAAGAAAGGTGCTCTTGAGATTGAGGGAGTGCAACAAAGGTTTACCCATTGATTTCTGGGATTGCACAGCTGACATATAAAGAGAATTTGAATTGGTTAGGATTGTATTTGCTGGAGTTCAGAAGTTCAGAAGAATGAGATGGGATCTCACAGAAACCTGTAAAATTTTAACAGGACTAGATAAGGTAGAAAGCCAGTCCAAGGTTCCATTAAAGGTTCTATGGTAAACCATTTAGGACTAAGAAAAAATTCCTTCACCCAAAGAGTGGTGAGTCTGTCAAATTCACTACCACAGAAAGTAGTTCAGACCAAAACATTCCAGTTTTCTTATTCCAGCTCTTAGTTTTCATGTTTTTAAAAGAACATGATCATATGGAAAAATTTACTCCACACCTCCCTACAAGCCTTTAGAAATGAAAATTTCATACATTGTATTCTCAGATGTTACCACCCATTAAGATGAAAAATTGGAGGCTGCCGAGTTAGATCCTGGAGAGATTCCAGAAATAACAGAGCAAAAGCAGGAAGAATAGACGTAATGGGTCATTTTCTAGATAAGAAGGAAAACAGGTGAGAACATACTCACTTAACAAAGGAGAGATGTCAGTGGAAGATAGCATTATCATCTATTCAAAGGCTGCAGATGTTACATTGCTGGGAACACTTAAATTGATGAGCATGATCAAGACCAAGATCAATACATTTTTGGGTGGTGATGGTGGTTATGATGATGAGCTCTGATTTCAGTGAATGGTAGAGCAGGTTCGAAAGGAAAAATATCTTCTATTATTGCTCTTATCCCATATGCTCTACTTCAAAATAGATCAAGAAAAAAAAAGACACACTTTACCAGCCTAC
This sequence comes from Ginglymostoma cirratum, assembly GCA_024137785.1. Taxonomy (NCBI): domain Eukaryota; kingdom Metazoa; phylum Chordata; class Chondrichthyes; order Orectolobiformes; family Ginglymostomatidae; genus Ginglymostoma; species Ginglymostoma cirratum. Next base: position 14,262 of record JAHRHZ010000275.1, read on the forward strand.
ATCATCACACATGTAATTTATGACTTTGACAAGGGTTGTTTGAGAGCTGAGCGGAGGCAAAAACTTAAAGGGAGAAATTCAAATATTGGGTTGTGGGGCAGGCCATCAATTGCAATGTGAAAGGAAACAAAGTCCGAGGACTTTGTTGACTTTGAAGAGGAAAGGATATTGTGGTTATGTGATCATTTGCAAGACTCTTGAGTGTTTAAAAAAAGGGGAAAATGACAGGAAGATTTGAACATGAGGGGAATAGTACCAAAGGAGAGGAAATCGTAAAGAATATCAGACGACATGTGGGGCCAGGAAGGAAAGTTAGATGGTCAACACTTTCATGGAAATAGGTCAATAAAGCAGGGTTTCAGGCACAAGATATGACCTGATCGCTTAAGGGAGAAAAGCTGGCAAAACCTGATATTCTCGATTGGAGAGGTGTGAATCTTAAGGGAAACATTGCTTGGAGGGACGGGGAAGGAGGGAAATGCCAGCAAAAACTATACAGATAGTTGTGATGTTGACACAGAAATGCATGAGCTACAGGCAAGTTGTTGAAGTCAGATTTGCATTAGGTAGGAGAGAAAGATTTAAATGGAGAGTTTCAATTCTGAAAGAAATCTGACGTTATCTTTGCATTCCATGATGCTCCACAATAAGCAGCATTTTTGGGAGATAACAGCAAAGTCTGGTCACAAGTCACGCAATGAGTTGTCCAAGTTGTCTTAGTCTCTTGCCCTGAAGGAAGGGCAACTGGCATTTCATTAGAAATTAATGGCTCTAGTGAAAACTACACTCTTCAAAGATGGACATAAAGATTTTAACTGAGCCAATCAGTAATGGCAGAAATGTTAAGGGAGATGGAGGGCAGTTCAGTTTGGAATCTGAAGTGACAATGTGTCCTTATTGTTTTCAATGGCGATACACAGAAAGAAACATGGTTGGTGGGGTTTCTTTATTCATTCTTGTAATGTGGACATTGCTGGCTAGGCAAGCAGTTGTTGAACATCTCTGATTGCTGTCGAAAATGCTAGCAAGATACTGGTTGTGATTGTTGGCCATTCTTGAACCACTGCAGTCCTTGGGGTGTAGGGACATCATTCAGTGCTGAAGGAAAGAAAGTTCCAGAATTTTTACTCAGCTACACTGAACAGAAGTAAGGATGTGATTTGAATGGGAACTTGAAGGTGGAGTTCTCATGCATGTGCTGCCTTGTCCTTCAAGATATTAGAGATCATGGTTTGAAAGGAGCTGATGAACCAGCTTTGCCTCATTACTACATTACGTCTTACAGAGAATATACACCTCTGCCACTGCGTATCAGTGATAAAGGGGAGTAATGTTGTTGATGATGGACGGCGTATCAATTGAGCAGGCTGCTCTGTCATGTTTGGTGTCAAGGTTCATGAGTATTATTGGAGATATACTCATCCAGGTAAGTGCAGAATATTGCATTACGCTACTAATTCTGGCCTTATAGATGGTGGACAGGGATTAGAGAGACAGAAATTAAGTTCATTTGCTGAAGAATTCACTGCCTCTGATCTGCTCAGGTAGCCAGTACTTTTTTTGTTTTGTCTGTCACTTTCTGGATGTTGATAGTGAAGGATTCGGTGATATTAATGTAATTGCATTTGAATATGCATGGTTAGATTCTCTCTTGTTGGAGATGGTCAGTGTGCGTATGCAAATATTATTGCCATTTTACAGCCCAAGTCTGAACGTTGTCCAGGTCTTGCTGCATATCTGACTGTTTCAGTATCTATTGCTGTGAATGGTTCAGAACATTTAGCAATAATCGGTGAACATCCCCATTTCTGATGATAGAGGCAGGTCATTGATGAAGCAGCTAAAATGGTCTGACCTAGGACACCAGCTTCAGGAACTCCTTCAATGGCCCTTGGGCTGAGATGATTGCTATCATAATCATAACTAGCTTCCTTTGTGCTAAGTATGACTCCAACCAGCTCAAAGAATTCCCCTGAATCCTGTTTTGCTAGAGCTCCTTGCTGCCACACTCAGTCGAATTCTATCTTGGTGTCAAGGCAACTACTGTCACCTGGGGTCTGGAGTTCAGTCTACTAACCATATTTGGACTAAGGCTATAATGAGGTCAAGAACTGAATGGCCCAGGTGAAACCCAAACAGAGTGTCAGTGAACGGGTTATTCCTTTGTAAGTGCCGCTTGATAGTACTGTCAACAATGGCATCCATCACTTTACTGATGATCAAAAATAGAGGGATGGGGCAGTAATTAATAAAGTTAGATTTCTCGTGCTTTTTCTGCACAGGACATACTTGGGCAATTTTTCACAAAGACATAAGCTTGACTTGAACAGTTTGGCTTATGCAAATAATTCAAAAGCACAAGTTGTCGGCACTATTTGCAAGCATTTTGTCAGGACCCACACCTTTTGCAGTATTCAGCACCTTCAGCCATTTTTTAATCAGGTGCAGGGAGTCAAGTTGGCTGGAAGACTGGCATCTGTGATGCTGGGGACCTCAGGAGGTTCATCCAATTGGCACTTCCGGCTGAAGCTGGATGCAAACGTCTCAGTCTTTTGCACTAATGTGTGCTGGGCTCCCCCAGTGCGAAGGGTGAGGATATTTGTGCAGATTCAATCTGCTGTCCACTACCGTTCATGACTGGATGCAACAGAATTGCAGAGTTTAGATTTGATCCACTGGTTGCGCAATTGCTTTTACATTGCTTTTACATCTATTACATGTGTTTTTACTGTTTGACATGCAAGTTGTTCTTGTGTTACAGCTTTATAAAATGGAATCTAGCATTATCTAGCAGTTCAGGGATGGGTGGGTTATAGGGGGATGGTCTGGGTGGGATGGTCCAAAGGTCGGTGTGGACTTGTTGGACAGAAGGGCCTGTTTCCACACAATAGGGATTCTATGATTATCCCAATAATAGATGTTAAGCAAATTGGCCTATCTCCCACTTCCCACTAACTAAGTGAGTGGCCATGGGTTCCTGCATGGGCCCAAGCTATGCCTGCCTCTTTGCAGGATACGTGGAACAGTCCCTCTACCGCGGCTACACTGGCACTATCCCCCACCTCTTCCTCCGCTACATTGACGACTCTATCGGCGCTGCCTCGTGTTCCCAAGAGGAACTTCCAAACAGTTCATCAACTTTACTAACACCTTTCGCCTCAACCTCAAATTCACTTGGACCATCTCCAATAACTCCCTCTCCTTCCTGGGCCTCTCTGTTTCCATCTTTGATGACCGCCTCGTAACCGACATCTATTTCAAGCCCACCGACTCCCACAGCTACCTAGACTATACCTTCTCTCACCCACTTCCTGCAAGAATGCAATCCCCTACTCCCAATTCCTCCACCTCCACTGCATCTGCTCCCAAGATGGGCCGTTCCACTCCCGCGCATCGCAGATGTCCTCCTATTTCAAGGACTGTATCTTTCCCCCTCCGGTGATTGAAAATGCCCTTAAACACAACTCTTGCATTTCACACACCTCTGCCCTCATGTCGCCTCCCTCAACAAAAATAAAAATCAAGACAGAATCCCACTTGTCCTCACATATCGCCCCACCAACCTCCGCATCCAACCTATCATTCTCTGCCACTTCCGCCCCCTACAATCCCACACCACAACCAAAGATATATTTCCCTCCCTACCCCTATCTGCATTTCATAAGGACCACTCTCTCCGCGACTCCCTTGTCCTCTCCACACTCCCCACTAACCCCACTTAACCCCACCACCACCGGCATTTTCCCTGCAACCGCAGGAAGTGCTACACCTGCCCCTACACCTCTCCCCTCACCTCCATTCAAGGCAAAAATCAAACCTTCGCCATCAGACATGGATTCACCTGCACATCTGTCAATTTGGTCTATTGCATCCGCTGCACCCGATTTGGCCTCCAGTACATCGGTGAAACCAAGCGGAGACTCGGAGACGGTTTTGTAGAGCATCTGCACTTTGTACATGACAAACAACAACACCTTCCAGTCGTGAAACATTTTCACTCCTCCTCCCACTCCCTGAGTGATGTGTCCATCCTGGACCACCTCTAGTGTCATAACATAACATCTAGCTATGAAGAGAGGTTGAGTAGGTTCGGATTGTTTTCATTAGAAAAAAGGAGATTGAGGGGGGGACCTGACTGAAGTCTTCAAAATCATGAAGGGTATAGACAGGGTTGATAGAGATAAGCTTTTTCCCAGGGTGAGGGATTCAATAACGAGGGGTCACGCATTCAAGGTGAGAGGAGAAAAGTTTAAGGGGGATACACGCGGAAAGTACTTTACACAGAGGGTGGTAGGTGCCTGGAACGCGTTGCCAGCAGAGGTAGTAGAGGCAGGCACGGTAGATTCATTTAAGGTGCGTCTGGACAGATGCATGAGTAGGTGGGGAGCAGAGGGATACAGATCCTTAGGAATTGGGCGTTAGGTTTAGACAGTGGGTTTGGATCGGCACAGGCTTGGAGGGCCGAAGGGCCTGTTCCTGGGCTGTAAGTTTTCTTTGTTCTTTGTTCTAATGGTGCCACCCACAAATGGAGGAACAGCACCTCATATTCTACCTCGGGAGCCTACAGCCCGATGGCCTAAACTTGGATTTTACCAGTTTCAAAATCTCCCCGGTCCCAGCCTCATCCCATGACGAACCCTCCCTCTCACCCCCGTGTCCTCGATCTAACACAACTTTGCCATCTTCTCTGCCACCTATCCGCCACTCCCACCTCACTGACCAATCCTGACCACTGCTTACATGCACTCACCAATCACCATCTACTTTCCCCAGCCCATCCCCTCTGTCTACTTATTTCAGAGCTCACCTCCCCCTCCCCATTTCTGAAGAAGGGTCCCGACCCGAAACGGCAGCTTTCCTGTTCCTCTGATGCTGCCTGGCCTGCTGTGTTCCTCCATCTCCACACTTTGTTATCTCTGACTCCAGCATCTGCAGTTCTTGCTAACTCTGGCTTATAATTCCTTTTTTTAAAATCTCGCTACCTTTTTGAATAAATTGTTTGAATTATTGTTACATTAACAATCCTCCCACATTTTTCCAGAATCTAAGGATTCTTGTATGATTATGAGCAGTGCATTCACTATCCCTGTAACCACCTCCTTTAATAGCCTACCATGCAACCCATCAGGTCCAGGGGATATACCTGTACTGGTCTTTAGCATTATTCATTTACCTTGTATTTTTTTCTCAAGAAAAATTTATTGTATTATTCCTCTCCTCTCATTTTTCTCTGATTATTTAGTATTTTTGAAACATCATTTGTGGCTCTACCATGATGCAAAGTATTCATTCAACTGCTCTGCCATTTCCTTGTTCTCTATTATTATTTCCCCAGCTTAATTCTCCAAGGGGTCTGTGTCACTTCAGTCATCTTGTGTTGTAGTTTTTAAAACTTTCCCAATCCTCTAGCTTACCATTAATCTTTTCAATATTCCATGCTTTTCCTATCCCCTTCCTAGAATTCACTCTTGCTCACTGGAATATATCTATCCACCATAGGGATCTGCTCTGTCCATGCCCCTCATTACATGTGCAATGAATTGTTGGTAAAGATACTAACACATATACAACTTACACTTCCACAACATTAAATCTGTTGCTCCTTTCCAGGCACTCCTCTTTAAGACCAATCAACTATCTTCTGCAAGTGTAGAACAAAGAACAGTACAGCACAGAAACTGGCTCTTTGGCCTATGAAGCCTTTGCCAACACATGATACCTATCTAAACTAAAAACCTTTTGCTCCTATGTGGTCCATATCCCTCTATTCCCTGTTATTCGTGTATCTGTCAAGATGCCTTTAAATGTTGCTCCTCTGGCAGTGCATTCCGGGCACTTACCATCCTCTGTGTTAAAAACTGCCTCTCATATTTCCTTTAACTTATCCTCTTTTACCTTAAACCTATGACTTCTAATAACTGTCATTTCTATCCTGGGAAAAAGACACTGACTATCCCTTCGATTCATACTTCTTAATTTTGTAAACTTCTATCAGGTTTAACACAAACCTCCTATATTCAAATTAAAATAAACTGAGTTTGTCCAATCTCTCTTCATACCTAATACCTATCAAACCAGGCAACATCCTGGTAAACCTCTTCTGTACCCTCTCCAAAGCCTCCACATCCTTCTGGTGGTGTGACAACCAGAACTGTACGCAATATTCCATATGTGGCCGAGCTAAAGTTCTATACAGCTACAAGGTGACTTGTCAATTTTATACTCTATGCCTTGACTGTCATATGCCTTTGTGACCATCTTATCCACTCATGTTGACAGTGAGAACTGTGAACTTGTACAACTAGCTCCCTCTGTATGTTAACACTTCTAAGGGGTCTGCCATTTACTTATCTACTTCCCTACTCCATTAGACCTTCCTCACATTTGTAGTGCTACCTGTTCAAAATACTGCTCATTACGAGGTCACCAGAGGATGCAGAAAAAGGATAGCAAAATGGGATACTTCACAAAGAAATAAATATCCTCTTAAAGAAGTTAAGTAAAATAAAACAATTTCCTCTGATAATACATAATAAAGTTTTTTGCAAGGTCAAGATGCGTAAATATTTCTCATTTGAGCTAATTCTACAAATCTTACCACAGAAAGAGGAGCAAAAAAATTCAGTAACTTAATTTCTGGTCCATCTTTGTCCTTATCCATATTTGGCTTAAACCCTACCAAGTTATTATCAATTATCAGTTGTTGGATAAGGTTGAAGATAACAGGAACTGATGAGAGGCTTAACAATGGACTGTTATGTGAATGGAATGTGAATGAGTCATGCAAGTCTGCTCAGAGATAAAACTGCAGGAAATCAGTAACTGCTACCTCTGGCAGATAACGCACACATTTGGACAAAATATTTGGGATTGCTCACATCCATTCCAAATATGGTATACTCTTGGCACAGAGACTTATGTATGAAGAGCCTGAAGAAATCCCTTTGTTCAACAGCAATTTGAAGATTCATGTTATAAGAAGGTACCCTACGTCAGGAGGCGCGATGAAGACGTCGAGTAGAGTTTCAGCCTGGCCAGCTGCCAACACTCCTTAGGTTTAGTTTCAGACATCAGGGTAGTAAAAGACAGTGATTGAGATATCTCTAGCAGTTAAATGTGTGGGCTATTTAAGTGCTTGATAAATTAATTATGTTTTATAGAGCTCTAAGTGCCTCCGCTGTAACTTCGTCCATGTATGTACTGTTATCTCTGAGAGACAGGCAACATAATTTTGACATCCCTGGGTGAGAGTCGACAAGAAGTAGCTGTAAATTACTCCGACACTGGACCGGGTAACCTCTGAATTTTCCAATACCTAGCCTGAGCTTGAATTAAGAAGGCCACTGGTGGCCAGGATTAGGATAGTAGGAACTGCAGATGCTGGAGAATCCAAGATAACAAGGTGTAGAGCTGGATGAACACAGCAGGCCAAGCAGCATCAGAGGAGCAGGA
>JAHRHZ010000275.1:39713-116109 GCA_024137785.1 Ginglymostoma cirratum
CTTTTCTGATGAAGGGTTTAGGCCCAAAACGTCAAGCTTTCCTGCTCCTATGATGCTGCTTGGCCTGCTGTGTTCATCCAGCTCGACACCTTGTTATCTAGGGTGAGATTTAATGTTGCTTATTCTGGTAAAACAGAATGGAATAATGGAGAGTGATTCGTCAACGTCTGGATTTAATAAATTGGTATCACCCAGTAGGGTGATAGTATTCTGGTATCAGCACAATCCCAAGCAATGTAAAGTTATATTAACTTGTGAGTTCTAAATTATATTTTTAGGATTTATTCAATATTGAGTAAATGAATCCAGGGGAAGCAGAGATTAAAGTGGCATTGCAAAGGCAGATATATGACTAAGTAAGAAAGGAAAAAAAAGCACACATGCTTATCCGAGCAGGGCAAGGATACAAATGAGTTCTTTGTATCGGTGTTGACTATGGAAGGGGTTGACAAAATATCGATAGAATCTGAAGGGGTAGAGGCAATGGATAGGGTAAAAATTGAAAGGTAGGACGTATAGTAAGGATAAGACATCAGATCCAGAGGGCTTGCAATGCAGGTTGCTACAAGCAGCAGGGTGGAGACACCTTTTTCTTGACCTCAAAATGCGTTAGCATATTAGCATGCTCCACACTAATCTCACTATCCTCCATGTCCTTTTCCTTGGTGAATATTGATGCAAAGTACTCATTTAAGATCTCGCCCATATCCTCTGCCTCCGAGCACAAGTACCCTCCTTTATCCTTGATTGGTCCTACCCTCTCCCTAGTTATCCTCTTGTTTTAATTTATGTATAAAATGCTTTGGGATTCTCTTTAACTCTACTCACCGAGGACATTTCATGGCCCCTCCTCGCTCTCCTAATTTCCTGCTTGAGTTCTTTCCTACTCTATTTATATTCCTCATGGGGCCAGTCCAAATTTAATTTTCTAAACCTTACATATGCTTCCTTTTTCTTTTTGACTAAATTCACAATCTCCCTTGTCATCCAAGGGTCCCATACCTTGCCACCTTGTCCTTCCTCCTTACTAGGATATGCTGGTCCTGAACTCTGTTCAGTAGGTCTTTAAACAACTCCCACATGTCAAATGTGGACTTGCACAATAACAACTTCTCCTAATTATCTCTCCCTAGCTCTTGCCTAATACAGTCTGTTCTGCTATAATGCATGTTTCTTCAACATGAATTGGCTTCAACACCATTGAAGATTTTAGACCACTTTTTGTAGAACGTGAACTTTTCTTACCTGTATTGGCTATAACACAATTCCAGCCCCATTTGTTTAAATGGCGTGGCTATTGCACGATTTTATTATGACACGAGATTGCATGAGAACAGCTCGTATTATATCTGAACCAACTGTAATGACATAATTTGCCCTCCCCCAAGATCCTGACGTATCCTTATTCATAGCTCTCTTAAAAGTTAGGGAGTTGTGTGATCACTGCAGCTCCTCATAGACCGTGTGGTTCAGTCGGAGCTGCAGTTGGACACGGTGAGGACATACAGGGAATGGAGCGTGCGATAGACACTAGTTACAGGGAGGTGGTCACGCCAGAGGTTCAGTCAGATAGCTGGGTGACTGCCAGGAGAGGCAGGCAGGTGGTGCAGGAGTCTCCTGTTGCTATTCTCCTCTCCAACAAGTATACCGTTTTGGATACAGTTTGGGTGGGAGGGTGGACAGAGGGATAGCCTCTCAGGGGAATATAATACCAGCATGCCAGGCCTATGTCACCACAACTGGCTCTGCTACACAGTAGGGTCAGCAAGATCCAAGCGAGCTATAGTGGTCAGAGACTTACTAAATAGGGGCATTGACAGGTGTTTCTGTGGCCACGCTTAAGACTCCAGCATGCTGTGTTGCCTCCCTGGTGCCAGGGGCAAGGACATCTGAGTAGTTGCACAAACTTAAGGGAGTGGGTGAGCAGCCAGAGGTCACGGTGCACATTGGTGCTAACAGCGTAGGTAGAAAGAGTGAGAACAGGGAGTTAGTAAAGAGTCTGAACAGCAAGATCTCAAGGATAGTAATCTCTGACTTGCTATCAGTGCCACTTGCCAGTGAGGCAAGCAATAGAAAGATAGGAAAGGTGAATGCGTGGCTAAGCAGCTGGTGCAGGGGGGTGGGTTCCAGGTTCTTGGATCATTGGGACCTCTTCTGGGGCAAAGGTAACCTGGACAAGAGGGATGAGTTGCACCTAAACTGGAGGGGAATCAATATCTTCACAGGGAGGTTTGCTAGTGCTACTCAGGAGGTTTAAACTCCGGTGGCAGTGAGCTGGGAACCAGAGCAGCAGGTCAGCAAGTGGAGGGATTGAGGGATGGGTAGATGTTAAGACCAGTAAATCAGAAAGAAAGCACAGGCAGAGACAGGTAGATGAATACAATGGTATTGATGGGCTGAAGTGTGTTTATTTCAATGCAAGGAGTATTTATCGGTAAGGCACAGGAGCTTAGAGCCTGGGTCAGTACATGGGACTATGATGTTGTGGCCATTACAAAGACTTGGATGAGAGGGGGACAGGACAGGACTGGCTGCTCAACGTTCTAGGGTTTCGTCACTTTAGACGAGATAGAGAGGAGGGTAGAAGAGGTGGAGGAGTTGCATTACTAATCAGGAAGAATGTTACATCTGCACTCAGAGACAACGTACTGGAGGGCACATCCACTGATGCAATATGGGTACATCTCAAAAGTAAAATGCGTGCAATCACTCTGATGGAGGCCCTATAAGTAAATTCCTAACAGCCACCAAGACATTGAGGAAAAAAATGTACGCAGATTACGGAAAGGTGTAAGAAAAATAGAGTTGCTATAGTGGGTGACTTTAACTTTCCCAATATTGACTGGGCACCCTTAGAGCAAGACACACAGATGGGGCAGAATTCATTAGGTGCACCCAAGAGGGTTTCTTGAAACACTATGTTGATAGCCCAACTAGAGGAGGGGCCATACTGGACCTTAAACTGGCTAATGAGCCTGGCCAGGTTACTGACCTTTCAATGGAAGAGCATTTTGGAAACAGTGATCACGGCATGGTAGCTCAGTGGTTAGCACTGCTGCCTCACAGCACCATGTTCCAGTAAGGAGGAAAACAGGATGGCAAGATAAGGGACCCTTGGATAACAAGGGAGGGGCGTGAATTTAGTCAAAAGGAAAAAAAGCATTGTAAGGTTTATGAAGCTAAAAATCAGACAGGGCCCATGAGGAATACAAGGAAAGCAGGAAAGTACTCACGCAGGAAGTAGCCATGAAATATCCTTGGCAAATAGGATTAAAGAGAATCTCAAGGCATTCTATACACACATTAAGAACAAAACAATATCTAGGGAGAAGGTAGGACTACTCAAGGATAAAGGAGGGAGTCATGCTTGGAGGCAGATGATGTGGGCAAGATTAGGATGAGTACTTTACTTATAAGTACAAAATGAGTACTTTACTTATAAGGCCACCATCAGAGTGATTGCACCCATCTTACTTTTGAGCTGTACCCATGTTGCATCAGTGGGCGTGCCCTCCAGTATGTTCTCTCTGAGTGCAGATGTAACATTCTTCCTGATTAGTAATGCAACTCCTCCACCTCTTCTACCTTCTTCTCAACTAAAAAATGAGACGGACGATAGTGAAATTTGTGCGGACCATGCTAATATGCTCCGGCATTTTGAGATCAAAGAAGTGGTGTTGGATCTCTTGAAGTGCATTCAGGTGGATAAGTCCCCAGGGCCAGACAGTACCTACACCAGGTTATTGAGAGAGGCAAGAGAGGAGATTACTGGGGTCTTGACCAAGATCTTTGTATCCTCGCTAGCCACTGGAAAGGTCCCAGAGGACTGGCAAGTAACTCTTGTTGTTCCTCTGTTCAAGAAGGGAAATAAGGATAATCCAGGAAGCCATAGACGGGCGAGTCTCACGTTGGTGGTTGGGAAACTATTGGAGAGAATTCTTAGGAATAGGACTTACACACATTTGGAAAAGCATGGCCTAACTAGGGACAGTCAACATGGCTTTGTGCAGGGCAGGTCATGTCTGACTAACTTGTTTGAGTTTTTCAAGAAGGTGATGAAGATGATCGACGAAGGTAAAGCAGTGGATGTTGTTTACTTGGATTTAATAAATCTTTCAACAAGGTCCCTCATGGTAGGCTCATCCAGAAGATAAAGATGCATGGGATCCACGGTGGCTTGGCCACATGGATTAAGAATTGGCTGGCCCATAGAAGACAGACGGTAGTGATGGATGGATGCTTTTCAGGCTGGAGGTCGGCGACTAGTGGTTTTCTGCCGGGATCTGTACTGGGACCTCTGCTGTTTGTGACATATACAAATGACTGAGATAAAAATTCCTTCTCCTCTGTGTTGATGTGCTACTCCTTATTCTGAGATTATGCACCCTGGTTCAGAGTCTTCCAAAAGGGGGACAACCTTTCTGCATCTACTCTGCCAAGCCCTATAAGAATCATGTATGTTTCACTAACGTTGCTTTTCATTGCTCTATATTCCAAGGAGTACAGACCCAATCTGCTCAACCTTCCTGACAAGACAGTCCCTTCATATCAGCCTTGTGCATCTTCTCCAGAGTGCCTCCAATGCCGGTACATCTATCCTTCAAAGACAGGTCTTTGTCTAATTGCAATTACAAAAAAAAAATGACTCATTCTGATCTAATTTTCCAGTGTTTCGTTTATTTGTGTCCCTTGCCACTGCCAGTACACATCTAAATACTTATTAAATGTTATGAGGTTTTCTACAACTACCACCCTTACAAGCAGCGAGTTCCATATTCCACCAATCTCTGAGTCATTAAGGTTTTCCTCACATCCCCTTTAAACCCTTATCTTAAATCTATGCCCCTTGGTCATTGATCCCTCCGAAGAGAAAAGTTTCTTCCTGCCAACCCTCTGTGCCCCTCAATTTGATACATCTGAACCATGTCCCCTCTCAATCTCCTCTGTTCCAAGCAAAACGTCATCAGTCTGTTGAATCTGTCTACCGAACAAACTCTCCAGCCAGGCTACATAATAGTAAATCTCCTATAATGTGGATTCCAGGACTGCACACAATACCCAAGCTGCGACCTAACCAACATTTTATAAAGTCCAGCACACCCTCCCTGCTCCTAAGTTCTGTGCCTTGACTAATAAAGGCAAGTATATCATATGATTAATTAACCACTTTCTCCACCTATCCGGATACCATAATGGACCAGTGTTAATGCACACCAAGGTCCCTCTGATCCTCGGTACTTCACAGGGTCCTATCATTCATCTTGTGTTTCCTTGTCTGTCTGTCCTACCCAAGCACATTACCTCTCATTTATCTGATTGAATTCCATTTGCCACTGATCAGCCTATCTACATCCCATTGTAGTCCAAGAATATCTCCCTCACTATTTTCCACCACACCAATATTTGCATCATCTGCGAACTTACTAATCAACTCACATGCATTCAAGTCTAAATCATTTATATAAACACTGATCTCTTTGGGACCCCTCTGAACACAGACTTCCATTTGGAAAAACACCCTTCAACCATCACCCTTTGCTTCCAGACACACAGCCAGTATTTGATCCAATCTGCCAAATTTCCTTGCGCCATGGGCTCTTAACTTTGTTATCAGTCTCTCATACTGAATTTTATCAAAAGTGTGGTTGATGTCCAAACAGACTACACCAAACACACTTTTGCACTTTTTCTGTAGTTACATGCCTCATATTTATTTCCTTTCCTTCTTTTTCCCTTGATTAATAGCATTCAAAAAATACTAAGTAGTGTCTTCTACCGTGAAGATTGAGACAAAGTATTTTTTTCAACCCCACTGCCATTTCCTGGTTCCCTATTGTTATTTACTCAGCCTCATTCTTGAAGGGTTCTATGTTAATCTTAGCTTCTCTCTTTTCCAGTAATTTGTTTTTGTTTCAGCTATCCTTAACTTCCCTGGTTTACCAAGGTTGGTTTACCACTTCCTAGAGCCCCTCTTTCACAGAGATAAATCTTAGCTGTGAGCCATAAACCATTTTCTTAAAAGTCTGTCATTATTCCTCAAGTCTTTACTGCTAAACTCCTTTCCCAGTCCACCTCAGATAGTTCTGTCCTTGTTCCTTTGTAATCACTTTTAAGTTCAGCACAAGTTCCTCCCTCTCAAAACTGTACATTGTACATTTCTGATCACTACACTTTCATATGAATAGGACAATCCTTGAGACATCACAGGGCAAATTTACCGGAACATATCCAGGGAAGAGGGGTTTAAGCTCCCAGGTTAGTTGAGAGAAGTGGATCAGAGGAGATTGAAAAGTGATTTAATAACAGTATATAAGATTATGCCAATTCAGACAAAGTAAAACTGTCTCATTAGCTGCTGGTGCAAAAACCAGGAAACAAACAGCCAAGAGTCTGGGCAAGACATACAAAGAGTGATAGGAAGGAGAATCCCTTGTTTAAAACACAGTGAGTGATAATGACCTAGAGGTCGACATACACGAGGGTGACAGAGGAAGAAACTAGATTTCAAATGGAAGCTGAACACACACACCTGAGAAAGGCAAGCTCGCAAGGCTCAGGATACAGGGGACAAACAGGTCTGGACTGCCATTTAAGATGCATCACAGCCTCAACAGTCTCCATCTATGCTATATCCCAGTGACTGTGACATACAAACCAAAGCATGTACTACTGAATTTCACAAAATACTTAGATGCCTTTTCCTAAACTTACTGTTTACAAAGCAGGAATCAAGCTCCTTGCCATTTGGAATTGCACATCATCAGCTTCAAATACCATCATTTAATTGATTGTGCTGTGGTTGGTCATATCCACAATTACAATGGTCTCCTTTTATAACGAAATTAAGACGACACTGCAGATTCCAGTATATCAACATCTTTAAATTCTGACAGAAGCAGCTTCTTATTTGGAATGTTTCCTCCCCTTTGCAAATATTTAACTAAGTTGCAGTCCCATTTGGAACACTATTCAAATAACTGGTGAATACCATATTTGCTAAAGTGTGATATAGCACAACAATGGTGTCAATTCTAAGAAACGCTATTCATATGTTGAGCCAGAGATCATTTGAATAACATCTGATATTGAGTTAATATGGAAAATTCAGAGTGAGGGGGGGAAAAAAAAGGGCTTTGCCACATCACTGCCTTTTTTTAGTTCTTTTCACAAAAAAAAGTCAATCATTGCTTTGCATTTGTCAGGTGCAGCGTTACCAGGTCATTATTAACCCATATTACCATGTATGCTAATGACTAATTGTTATTTTCGACAAGGTGGTCCCTTTAGGAAATGCAGAAAAAGTGCTTACCATTCAATAAGAACTCCTTTTAAGACATTAACCATCTTTCATGAGTCGCTGATGATCACCAAATTGCATATGAACTAAACTGCACAGAAAGTTAATCCTTCAGAGCTAAAGAAGATCAGAGACAAAATTTAAACATTATAAACACATTTGATTCCCAATAGGGAACATAAAACAGTTAGTAATTCCTCATCAGAATGTGTACTAAAATTACAGAATAAAAGACTTCAGGCTCACTACTTTCTCTCCATTCAGACCCAATGCGATGACATATATCACACATCAATCCACATTTGGCTTGATTGGGAGATTTATTCTATATGCTATAAACAAGACAATTATTAAATATACTTTATGGATAATACTGTCAATTCATCACCACAAATTGACTTCACCAGCATACAATTTGGACATGCAATACTCAACTTATTGTGTAAAATACTCAAAGCATAGCTATGCTGCTTGGTTGAGTCTTTATTGTTGAAGCGCACATGGTGAGCATTATAAAAGATTCACTTATGCTTTTCTCACATGCATATTTGTTCCAGCAATAACTTTGTTCATTTTATTTGCATTGGACAGACATTTGCCAATGGCAAATACAACTGATTGGGTGCAAAGAGTGAGTGCAGTTGAGTTGGCTGGCGCAGCAGAGGGCAACCAATGCAAAGCATGACTAAAGGGCAGCATATAAAAAGAGTGGGAGGTTAGCAAACTGGTGGCCACTGAGAGGAGCTTCACCATTTCATTGATGGTTTATGGGAAGAACTCTTCATCCTTGTGACTCACAAAGGGGTGTTAAAAGCATTTAGGTGTTGTCACTGGACCAGTGATTCTGAGCCCCAGATGCATGTTCTGAGAGAAAGGGTTCAAGTCCCAATTTGGCAGATAGTGATATTTCATAGATCATAGAATCCCTACTATGTGGAAACAGGCCATTCGGCCTAACAAGTCCACACTGCCCTCTGAACAGCATCCCACCCTGACTCATTCCCCTATCCCTTCATTGCCACATAACCTAAATATCCCTGAACACTGTGGGCAATTTAGCATGGCCAGTCCACCTAGGGTGCACATCTTTGGACGGTGGGAGGAAACCAGAGCACCTGGAGGAAACCCACGCAGACATGGAGAGAATGTGCAAACTTCACACAGACAGTCGTCAGAGAGTGGAATTGAACCCGGGTTCCTGGCGCTGTGAGGCAGCAGTGCTAACCACTGAGCCATCTGTGAAAGACCTTAAGGTCACCAGACCTTAACTTGGTTGCAAGTAAGCTTATTTCTTATTGTTTGTCTCAGTTCTCTTTTGTGGGACGGGGTACCCTGTTACTAATTGTACGGGATGCTATATGAACAATCTTGAATTGCTTTCTGGCAACCACAGATTTTACAGTTTCCCCAAATAAGAAATTGGATTTATTATAATTGGAAGTAACCTGATATGGAAGCATAGTCAGTTTTTGCCTGTGTACTATTTGCTTCATAGTTCATGTACACAAGGATGTCTGTATCCTGGCGTATGCTCAATTGATGAAATAGGGTACTGTGGATTAATGTGAGTGGGGTAGATGGTCACACAAATCAGCAATGAGCTCAGTTTAGTACTTGTTCATTGGCAGTTTGTACGTACAGACACTTTTGTACTTTGAAATGTGCTGAATGGCATCATTGTCCCTCTTAGGTTACAGGCCTTTGTTTTTATAGACAAAATTTTATTTGCTTTCAACTCTGATATTTCTAATGTACTGTTCTTTAGCACTTAAAGTGAATTTTCTGTTTTATTTACGTATTTGCCAGCTTTCCTGATTTTGTCAGAGAGGTCATAAAGATATTAAAATTCACTAAAACCTGGAATTAAAAGCTAGTTTAATGATGTCAATAGTTATATGGCAAAACACAGAAACTCAGACATAGAAAACAGAAGCAAGATTAGGCCATTTGGCCCATAGAAATTGCTCTGCCATTAAAGACGATTACAGATGAACCTCTATCTCAACACCATACTCCCACTCACTACCTCAAACCCTCAGCACACTTAGTGTCTAGAATTCTACTTATTCCTTTCCAAAATATTAGGTGGTTGGGTCAGGTTACTAAAAATGTGGTAGAGAATTCCAGAGTCATCACCAAGTGATAAAATTGCTCTATCTCAGTCCTAAATCTGTATCCTGAGACCATGACCACTTGTTCTAAATACCCCCAACGGGGGGAACAACATCACTGCATCCAGTCTGTCTTCACCTGTCAGAATTTCATACATTTCAAAGAGATCCCTTCTCATTTTACCCCATATCCAATGAATATAACATATCTAGCTAACCCAACTTCATCTCATGTGACAAACTTGTCAGGAATTAACCTGGTGAACCTTCACTGAACTCCAAAATTACAAGTACATCTTTTCTTCAGTAGGAAGACCAAAGCTGCATTCAAAGCACTAAGTGTGGTCTCACCAAGGCCTTGCACACAGCCACAGTAAGACATTGCTGCTCTTGCACTCAAATCCTCTTGCAATGAAGGCAAACGTACTATTTGCCTTCCTAACTACTTGCTGCATTATTATACTTGCTTTCAGTGACTAGTGTAAAAGGACACCCAGGTCCTTTGGTGCATCAACATTTCCAAATTTAAACAATACCCTGCCTTTCTGTTTTTCTGACTGAAGTGGGATAACTTCACACTTATCTACATCATACTACATCTGTCATGTATTTATCCAGTCAATTTGTCTAAATCACCTTGAAGTCAATTTACATCCTCCTCAAAATTCACAATCCCACCCAGTTTTACGTCCTCTGCACAACTTGGAAATGTTAGATTTAATTCCCTCATCCAAATAGTTGATACACACATATATTCTGAACAGCCTGGGTCCAAACACATTCCTGTGATACCCATTAGTCACTACCTTCTACTCTGGAAAAACATCCTCATTTTTTTAAGTGAGTGAGGTTACGTTTATCACCCTACAATCTGCGGGACTATTTGAGAATCCACAGAATTTTACAAGATGCCAATCAACACATCCACTGTTTCCATAATGACCTCCTTTATTTGCCACAGATGTTGATTATCAGGTCCTGAGGGTTTATCAGCTTTCAGTCCCATTAATTTCTCCAGTACATTTTCTTGACTAATATCAATTACTTTGATTGCTCTTTCTCCAAAGTAGTTCAGATTGCACAAGTGATTTTTTTTCTAAAAAAACAATTTTGCATGGAAGAAAGAATCATACAAACAAACAATTTGAAAAAAATAATACAAACAAATAATGCTTTGAAATGTGACTCAAAAATGATTTGTGATAAGGAGGTAAGCATAGTAGATTTGAAATCTTATTGCCTCACTTGGTCATTGCTGCGAACTCATAGCAGGTACCCTGTTGTCAGTTTCCGTTTGTAGTCGTGCTCTTGTCTGAGAGTTAGAGATTGTGGGTTTACTTTTGAATGCAGAATTTTAATGCACCACTTAGGAGAACACTTTTTTTGACTTCAGATGGAGCACTGAAGTCACAGTCATTGTTGCACACTATGATGCCTTTGTACCACTGAGTCCATGCTAGTACCTGTGTAGAGCAATCTAGTGAGTTCCATTCTCCCACTCTGTTCCCAGGTTAGAACGAAATCTAGGACAGACAGCCTGTTACCAAGTTGTTCCCTCAACATACTAAGCTAAAGCAACACTTTGTTCACACTTCAGGAATTTATCTGCCACCATATACTGCACGTGGTTTATCCAGTTTCACTTATGTTTACAATAGCACTGTTGTTGCATGCATTTCTGTTTTCCTATTTAACGCCATTTCCTAGCTTACCACTATTTTGAGGCCTATAGACAACATCCAATAATACTTTCTGCCCCTTGCATCTTCTTAGCTCCACCCAGACTGATCCTACATTCAGATTTTCTGGGCTAATATGCTTTCACAAATGCACTGATTTCATCCTCTACTAGCAACATGAAATCTCCCTTGCATTTTTCAACTGTCCTTCCAAACTACTGAATAACTTTAGATACTCAATTCCAAGTCCTAGTCATCCTATAGCCATGTACTTGAAATCAAACTGTATCCATTTACAACTATTTGCACTGCAAATGTGTCCATCTTATTGCAAGTGTTCTATGTATTCCGATACTATAGATTTGTCTTTTTAACATTTGACCCTATTTGCTGATTGCCTGTTTCCTCTGGGTTTCCACTTCCAACTTTTCATTTTGTTTCCCTTTCTTCCCTACTCTAGTCCTGTGTGGGAGGGTTTATACTAGGCTAGCATGAATGGGAACCAGTGCATGCCCCTGCAAAGATACTGTCGAGGTGCAATCTGTCCAGTTTGTGCAGCTTCCATCATCCCCAGAATCATTCCTAATGCCTCAGAAGTCTAAAATCTTCCCTCCTGCACCATCTTGCCTATTCCTAAACGCACTACCATGCAGCCCTGGGAGTAGTCCCCAAATTACTACCTTTGAGGCCCTGTTTTTGAATTTAACTCCTAGCTTCTTACGTTCTGCTTATCATACACCCTTTTACCTTGTGTTCTTAGACATGGACATGAACCATGCTCTCTGGTTGTTCATCTTACCCCTTCAGAATATCCTGGAACCACTCAGTGACATCCTTGACCAGAGGCCAAGGAGGCAACATACTATTCTGGCTACAGAAACATCTGCTTCCCTCATGACAGAATTTTGTATCACTATTGCTCTTCTCTCCTCTTCCTCACACCCCCAACAGCTCTGCATAGTGCAGCCACTTGTGGTGCTACAGACTTTGCAGACTGAAAGAACATGTGCACATACTACACCTTTTTCAACTCAATTAAACAGGCAACAGCTATTCTCTCCTTCATTTCCCAGACAAATCAGTCAACCTGCCTGGTTTAAAATTTACACAAAACTTGAGTTACCTGTCAATCACCACCTAACTGGTGTATTCCCCATGGCAACACCTGTACTAATCAGCACACTTCTCATACAATAGAATAGTTGCTCCCTTACAAATTGATATTTCTTGCAAACCATCTTAGTGAGTGCAAGACAAAAAGCTTTTGAGAAAAACTCAAGTCCTGTACTACTGAACATAAAATTAAAACACCTTTACTACAATTCTCAATGGATCAGGGAGAATTCCACTGCTGTCAGTACATGACTCTCATATCTGAATTTAGGCATCTTGAACTGTTTTCTTGTCCAGACTCAATTTCATCTGATGAACTCTCCAGCACTGATATAAGAATGTGGTGTGCAATGGCTTCTTCTATCATTTCAACACATCAATAGACCAGTAGATAACACCAATCACTTCCACTCAAGGAAAGTCAACAGCTGTCTCATATTGTGTGGTGATGGTCTTCTGAAGAAGCTGAAATTTCAAATTGCAAGTACCTCTCAAACATCATCCATAATGTCACAAGAAAGTTTCTGCATTCATCCAACTTCACTTGCTAGTATCCACCACAAGGAGAATAGTAAAGATCTTTGCCTCGGCAAGTTATGACAAAATGTCTTCAATGGTTAGCAGGGACTGGTAAGATCTCTTCAAGGTTTTATTGAAGTCCTTCCAGGTTATTTCACTGCTATCACTTTGCAAACCAATCTGTATGAGTTGCTTCTTCCTTGATTCATTCCTCCATTTTCAACTTCTCTTGATTTTCAGGTGGACTTGACAGCAGCCAGATCTCTCCAGATGCTGAGCTGGTCTCGCCTGTTCATTTATTTCAAATTATTTACCAGGGTGACAAAGACCTGTCGAAACATTTTCCTTTAGGATCTGTTCGGCAGTCTTGTCAATCAGTGAAACCAAGGTTACCAAACCATGCTTTAAACTTCTGCAGCTGGGATGAGTGGATATTATGTTTACTTACACTGAGTACCATCCCATCAAATACTTTCAACTTGGCCTTCGATGGCTTCATTTTGCATTCTTGGTGCAACGATAATGTTCTTGCCTTTGAGGCAGGAGGCCTGGATTCAAGGTCCACCTACTCCAGAGGTGTATAATAATATGTCTAAACAGGTCGATTAGAAAACATTTACATAGCACCAGTGTCTTTCTGACACTTGATGCTCTACTTCTGCAATCATCATTCCAACAGTCGCACACAATTTACTATCAAGTGGACTGAGGGACAAAAGGACCTTGGTGTTCAAGTCCATAAGGTGGGAGCACAGGTAGACAGGGTGATGAAGAAAGCATACAGGATGTTTGCCTTCATTAGCTGGGGCACAGAATATTGCAGCAAGGAAGTCTTGCTACAATTTGTCAGGCCGCAAACAGAGTCCTGTGTTGTTTGCTGCACTATGGGGCGGATGTGATTGCAGTGGAGAGGGTAGAGGAGATTCATCAGGACATTGCCTCCGATGAAAAGTCTCAGCTGTAAGGAGAGACTGGATAAACTGGGTTTCTTTTTCTTGGAGCAGAGAAGGTATCTGATTGAGGTATACAAAATTATAAGCACAGACAGACAAGATATATAGAATCTTAAGAATCTTTTCCCTGCAGCAGACATGTCGAAGACCAGAAAGGCTTGAGTTTAAGGTGAGGAACAAGTTGTTTAGAAGAGATCTGAAGAAAAACATTTTCACCCAGAGGGTAGTAGAAATAAGGAATGCGCTGCCTAAGAGGGCGGTGGAAGCAGATACTCTTACAACACTTAAGAAGCATCTGGCACTTAAAATGCCAGGGCATAGTAAACTGTGCACTAAGTGCAACTAAACAGGATTAGTGTGGTTTGGTAAAAACCGAAAGAACTGCAGATGCTGTAAATCAGGAACAAAAACAGAAGTTGCTGGAAAAGCTCAGTAGGTCTGGCAGCATCTGTGAAGAAAAAAATCCGAGTTAACGTTCCGGGTCCGGTGACGCTTCCTCTGAGGAAAGAAATTATAGCAACTTCTGTCAGTATAGTTTGATGTTTGTTAGTCAGCACAAACGTGGTGGACCGAAAGGCCTGTTTCTGTGCTGCGTGATTCTATATAACTCCTGTCATCCAAGTAAGATGAAGTGGAGAAAGTGCAAATTACCGTAGATCGGGTCAGATCTGTAATGGGCGTCTTCACGCCCTCCCGAGAAAAAACTCAAACCTACCATACAATATAAAAGAAACATCAGTTGGAGGCGGGACATATCTCGAGACAGCACACCATTATTAACATGGTTAAGTAAGGATTAGCATTACGAAAACACACACATAACTTTTACAATTTACGGGGGGGGGAGGAAGATTCAACACCCAAACCTGCTCTCTACGTAACAACCATTTCTCCTCTCACAGCGCTAAGCGATCTGGGATAATACACGCAATTCAAACACGACCAATCAGTTAACGGCACCTCAGACAACATGATACCGGTTGGGTCAGAGTTGCACCGGAATGATTAGAGGGGTTATTTAGCGTTTCAGTTCGGAGTCAGAGGAAGGTTTTCTCTGATTGGTCAGTGTGAGGGAATAGTCTGAAATCTACATTTACCTTTTTAAGTCCCGATGGTCCTGGACTCCTTGTAGGAATGTGTTTAGTTTTTGTTCGCAAATTTCCCTCCAAACTGTTGTTATATTATCTCAGATTGAATTGTCTTGTCATATGTACACATGAAATCTGGTATGCTGTATCACGCATGACTGCTTTGGTCAGTGTGCCAAAGTAACAGGATATCCTTCCACAGTACGCGGGCAGCTGGAAAAGTACATTCAATGTTTGTATCTTAAAGTGTGATCAGGGAACCTCAAGCCACTCCTTCACTGACCTCCAGTGGCCTCCTCCCAATCCACCCAAATATGCACCAAAGAGAGTTGGAGGCATGACAGTGCCAGCAATTCTGATAAAGGATTCACATGTTCCACTGAAGGACATGTCAGCTAAGCTGTTTCGCAAAACATGGAACCTGTGAAGTCAGCAAAGTTGGCTTGGTATGTGAATATTAACCGAGAGACAGAGCAAGTACACCCCAAGATAGATTAATTGGATAAAGATAAAATTGTTCTCCCCGACGTTTACAGTTAAGGATAGTCAGAAATTCCTGACCAATTTTCCCAATTTTCAAGGATTGTCCTGCAGCTGCTACTTCTACTCACCCTACTACTGCTCATCCAGATTTATTAGTACAGTGCAACTCTGACTCAGACCAGTACAGTGTTACTGTGCCTCTGATATGAATCAATCCAATGTAGATCTGAGCATGTTTCTGAGAAGGGAATGGTAGATACAATGGATTAGATTGGAGTGAACAGTCAATTTTAGTCCCAGACCAGAAGTGTTGGGATAAAAACCTCGACAAGGTTACTTAAAATAAGTCCAGTCAAACTCAGGTATGTGGTAGCCCCAGAAAAAAGCTACAGCTTATTCCAGAAAAATTGAAGTCATACGTGACTTAAATCTAGGTACAGGGACTGTAGTGTGAATATTATGTGAAGCATGTTTGGGACCTGTAGCAGGGGTGTGTTTTGGTATTATACAATAGATGTTTTGTTTCCTTTCAATTTATAAAAGAATATGTTAGATTTATTGGGTTATACTTTTACTGTGTATTTAAAATATATGAATTTGTTATATATTTTATTGTTAAAGCAAAATCTGCAGCAATGCATGCTTATGTTTCAGTGAGAGACCACATTGTTAAAATCACAACAAATAAAAATATGATCTATAAGCTAGGGTCCTGACTGACATCTGACTTGTCCAATAATAACATCAACTCAGATCATAACTGAAGGAAGAGATGAACTTGGTGAAGTTACAATCACCAGGGAAGTAGTAATGAACAAACTGATGGAGCTGCAGGCTCACAGTGCCAGGGACCCAGGTTTCATTCCACCCTTAGGCGACTGTCTGCATGGAATTTGCATGTTCTCCCTGTGTCTGTGTGGGCTTCCTCCAGGTGCTCCGGTTTCCTCCCACAGTCCAAAGATGTGCCGGCTGGGTGGATTGGCCATGCTAAATTGCCCATAGTGTGCATGGATGTATAGATTAGGTGGGTTATCGGGGGATGAGTCTGGGTGAGATGCTCCAAGGGTAGGTGTGGACTTGTTGGGCTGAAGGGCCTGTTTCCATACTGTGGGGATTCTGTGATCATTCATGTAAATCATTTTTGCACTGTCTCCAATGCAATCACACCCTTCCTGTAATGTGCCCACTAACATATACAATACACCAGCTGAGGTTTAACAAGTGTTTTGTACAAGTTCAACATCATCTCCCTGCTCTTGTACTCTATGCCCTTATTAATGAAGCCAAGAACAAAGTTCCCAGGTCCTGATGTACTTCATCCGAGGGCATTGTTAAGGTAGAGGTCAATGATCGTACATTGATCCAGTGCTGGGAAGGTCTGCCCAAGAAAAGATTCCGAGATAGCACTCTAACTGAACGAGGATTAATCAGATATTCATACATTGTAAGTCACATAGATAGTACTTGAATTCCAAAATGATCTGCTTTAGACAAAGACCTTGTTTCTCACACATTCCTAAAGTGCCAAGGTGCCTGTTACGCCTGGTCTCACCACACGTATCTTCCCAGATGTCATTGTATCTCCTCTCTGAAGGCTGTGCTTTGTTCCCATCCTTGACTAGACTCCATTGTTTGTTTTTCTCAGTGTAGTATGGGATCATCTTCCCATTCCATTTCCAAATAAGACCTCAGGGTTAAGGCTGGTTCAGCCACAGTACATTTTCACAGAAACTGTGTCAGCTGCATCAGCATCTGAACGTATTTATGCAGTTTCTTTTAATCTGATTACTTCCTTGAATAAGAATAAATAAAACAGAATCATAAATGATTTATATTACTGAGATAGTAGGATTTATATTACTGTTGCTTATGAAGTTATCTAAAACTCTCTAACTCATTCTAATCCCAGTTGGAACTTCAAGTAGATTACAGATTAACTCGTCATACCCAAATTTCCCCGTAACAGCATTAAAAGGGGTAGTTAATGAGGTAGTAGATGCATTTGTGTTAATTTTACAAAATTTGCTAGAGTCCAGAATATTTCCATCAGACTGGAAAGTGGCAAATCTAACTCCTCTATTCAAGAAGGTAGTGATGTAGAAAACAGAAAACTATGGGCCAGTTGCTTTGACATCTGTGATGACGAAGCTGTTAGAAATAGAAAGCCAGTTAGGAGAGCAGGTGTTGACTGAGTGAGTCATAGGTTTAAATGGAGTTACTCAGAAAGTGTGAGAAGGGAGAAAATTCGGATGATGGGCATGGTGAGTGAGTGTGATGTGGGGCCTGGAAGAGGTTCATGAAAGGTGAGCAGGGGACAGTGATTGGGAAAAGATGTATACAAACAAATGAGCAAAAATAGATATAAATCATGTGCCAAAATCATGCCTCTCTGTAACAAATGAAAATCTACCTTTAATAATAATTTTCATTATGCATCAAAAATTATCTTAATATCATTGCCATGTCACACTAACAGTAGTGACATATTGACATTAACAGTGAGTCAGACAACAACCTTATTTTTTATTAGTTTGTGGGAACCACATTACTCAGTGTCCTTCAAGTGTTCACTTGATAAAGCGTCTGCTATAACCTTTTCTTTTCCAGGCACATGAATGATTTTCTAACTATACTGTTGGAGAATGAAGCATCATCAAAATAATTTTATTATTCTTTGTTACTGGGGACTGCGAGGCTGAGGAGAAGTGGGGATGACAATTATGAAGGGGGCAACAAGGCGGGCATGGTAAAACATGGATGGGAAGGTGTCGTGCGGGGCAGTGGGGGGAGGTGGTGGGGTGCAGGAAAATTTGTCAGGAGAATCCTGGCATTGGGAGCAGGCATATGACCACACTCAGCCTGGTTACCTCATACACCAGGTACTAGGTGAGAAAAGTTATCAGGACAGACTCATTAGATGGACTGGATAGAGACCTGCAGTCGTGCAATGTTTATGTGGTTTACAGGAAGGGCTATCAGAAATGATATTTGGATGTTTGGAGACTGGAAGCCACTGGCTGAGAAGTGCTCTGGATTGCCTTCCATTGAGCTGGAAATCAAAAGTGTGCAATGTGAAAATAATGGCTGCAATTACAGTTGGCAGGTGTGTCCAGAACTAGGGAGATGAGGAGACATTTCTTCACCCAAAGAGTGGTGAGCCTGTGGAATTCATTACCACAGGAAATAGTAGATGCAAAACATTGCATGTTATTCAAGAGGCAACTAGATATAGCACTTGGGGTGAATAGGATCAAAGGTTATGGGGAGAAAGCAGGATTAAGCTATTGAGTTGGACAATCAGCCATAATTGTGAAGAATGGTGGAACATGCTCGAAGGGCCGAATGGCCTCCTTCTATCTTCTGTGTTTCTATTGTGTACAGTTCTGGTCACCACACTACCAGAAGGATGTGGATGCTTTGGACAGAGCACAGAAAAGCTTTATCAGGATGCTGCCTGGTATGGAGGATTTTAGGGATGAAGAAAAGTTGGACAGATTGAGTTTGTTTTCACTGGAATGCAGGAGGTTGAGGGGCAACCTGATTGAAGTTTATAAGATTGTGAATGGCACAGATGAAGTGGGAAGTATGAGGCTTTTTCCCAGGGTGGAGGGATCAATTACTCGGGCACACAGGTTCAAGCTGCAGGAGGGGAGAGTTTTAAAAAAGATGTGCAAGGCAAGTTTTTCACACAAAAGGTGGTGTGTGCCTGGAACATGCTGCCAGAGGAGGTGGTGGAAGCAGACACCATTGCAGCATTCAAGAAGCACCTGGACAAATACATGAATAGGAAGGGAATAGAGGGATACGGATCCTGTAAGTAAATCAGTTTTAGTATGGAAAGGCAAAATTTGTTGGCGCAGGCTTGGAGGGCCAAAGGGCCTGTTCCTGTACTGTACTGTTCTTTGTTTCTGATATTTTTCTACAAGATAAAATATGATGCTATCTAACCTTTTAAGCACTTCCATATTTTCTAATTTTTTGTTGGAGTATGAACTTTTGGATTTTCACTCTATGATTCATTCTCCGAATGTTCTGATTGTTCTGTTTCATTTGCTATGTTTTTCACTACAATAAGTATACTTTTCCGCTGTAACCCTGTCACAATATCTTTTCAACATGTCAACATGATATACTCATAGATTATTTTTCCTCTCTGGAGTATTAATTAAATAATTCACACCATTGAGTTTCTTTTTGATAAGGTCCAATAAACTTTCTTTTTGATAAGGTCCAATAAACTTTACCTTCCATGGTTCCCCAGGTGACAATACTATCACCTTGGACAGAATCATATAGAGGTCTGAGCAACATGAGTGGAATTTGTGACAGAATCGAACAAGAAGTCCAGTAGGCTCATCTCAATGTCAGGAGCATCTCACTCCATCTTTTAGCCTTTTCACAAATGGCTTGATGAGTTTCTCAGTTTGCCGTGGCAAATTGCAGTTAAGGGTAATTATTTGCTTGTTAAATGCCTTGTTGATGGCCCAACTTGCCTCATTAATATTTATCTTTCTATCTTACCAAACTTGCCAAACAAGCTAGACATCAAGAAATCTTAACCTGGAAATTAGAGCAGCTGAATGGTGAAATCAGCTCATTATTTGCGCCAAAGGACCTCAAAGAGGGACACTGATCACTAATGTCTCAGGGCATGATCCACAGACACTGGTATCTGATATGTGCCACCCTCAATGAACCCTCATAGCTCATGTACTTACAGGACACTTCACTTCAATGCTGCACTGGAAACTATTATTGCAATGCTGTAGCAACGACACTATGTCATCAGATACCCGCACACAGCTGGTACAGGCCGCATGTCCAGGCACTTTTCTTGCTGTCATAACACACACTGACTCTGAACCTAACTGGATGCTCACAGTATCCCTGCCCTGTTTTGTCTTGCCTTTTTGTGCTTTGGCCCTTCAGCCGGAGATTCAAGGCTTACATTTCTGATGTTTAGCCTTGGTGTTTAGCAGACGGACAACAGAAGGAAGCATGTCATGGTTGTCAACAGGCTTCAGTCAAGTCAAGGGGGATGCTGTTCACCAAGGTGTTCTTGTACAGTAATTCAAGGGCACTCTCTGATACCAGTCAAGGGGTTCAAAGTGACCAGTCAGGGCAATCAGAGTCAGGGAGCTCTCTACATAAGGGGTAAGGTGCTGAACATTGGGCAGCCTACCACTTTTTCTGCCTAACTGGGGGCTCTCTTCCACATGGAGTTAATAATCATAGGAAGATATCGTAGAATCACCACAGTGTGGAAGCAGGCCATTTGGCCCATCAAGTCTACACCTACCCTCCAAAGCATATCCCACCTCCTACCCTATCCTGTAACCCTGCATTTCCCATGGCTAATCCACCTAGCCTGCACATCTTTGGACTGTGGGAGGAAACTGCAGCACCCAGTGGAAACCCACACAGACACAGGGAGAATATGCAATCTCCGCACAGACAGTTGCCTGAGGTTGGAACCTGGGTCCCTAGCCCTGTGAGGCCTCAGTACTAACCATTGAGCCACTGTGCTGTCCTAAAATTAGCTTAACTAATTTAAGTGATCCTCTCATTTTCGTATATTAATTCAAAAGAATGAAATCTGTTGAATTCATTAGGAGCTGTCTAATGCAGTCAAATATTGATTTGCACCTAATGCCACAGTGGAATGTCCCAGGACATTACTACCGATTTTGAGGCTTTGGCTAGGGAAAGAGATGGGTGAATAAGAGAATAGGTGAATCCAGAGGCCTATCTGCAGTGTGACCAGCAACAGTGTGACATTACAAGCTATAAAGTAAAGCAATAATGATGAGTGATGAACCTGGACTGTCTAAAATGAAACTTAAAATGTACAACTTTCACGTGGAATCGGAAACTGAATTTCTCTTCACAACTGTACAAGATAAGAGCCTTGTATGTCACCAAAATATATTGATAAATAAAAAGAGAAATTTGGAATGACGCCACACAACAATGCGCACCAAATTTAATGATATCTTTCCATGAAAGGCACGCTTTGGACAAAACTTGTACTGAAGCATCATTTTGTGCTTGCCATCTTCTAGCAAAACAAAAAAAAAGCCCAAAAAATGCCCAAATAGTGAAGTAATTAAAGAACAAGTATTGCAGCCACTGACTGTTCAAAAACTTTAAGAACAGAGAAAAAAATAACAACAGCAATCCACAACGTATCAATTGGTGCTTTTGCAGTAGCAAAACGAGTGAAAGCTTTGTCCAAAGACATCTTTCAGGAATTAGAACAGGTCTTTCCCTGCAGTGTTTCTCACTGCAGTTCAATGAATCCATTGACATGCTCAACACAGTCCAGCTGATTGCTTTTGTTTGCATGCATTTTGAGAACACAACAATGAATGAGGACATTTTCACCCCTACGGCCCTTATGTAGAAAACAAGGAACAAGGATATCTACAATGAATTCAAAAAATATGTGTTTGAGAAAAACATTCCAATCAGGAAACTGGTTTCCACCACAATTGATTGTGCACCACTTATGCTTGGTGCAAATGTGGGCTTTGTTGCATTTTTGAGGAATGATCTTGATTTCCCCTCTTTTGTCATCTACCACTGTATAGTTCACCAGCAAGCATTAGAGAGTAAAGTTATGGACAATTCTCATGTAATGAAAGTTTTTGTTAATATTGTAAAGTAGTTTCGAGCAAGAGTCCTTCAGCACTGCTTGTTTGAATGCTTGCTCAATGGACAGAATGCTGCTTATTGTAAACTAATCCTCCATATTAAAGAACAAAGAACAAAGAAAATTACAGCACAGGAACAGGCCCTTTGGCCCTCCAAGCCTGCGCCAATCCAGATCCTCTATCTAAACCTGTCACCTATTTTCCAAGGATCCGCATCCCTCTGCTCCCTGCCCATTCATGTATCTGTCTAGATACATCTTAAATGACCCTATCGTACCCGCCTCTACCACCTCTACTGGCAACGCGTTCCAGGCACCCACCACCCTCTGCATAAAGAACTTTCCATGCATATCTCCCTTAAACTTTTCCCCTCTCACCTTGAAATTGAGTCCCCTATTCTGGGAAAAAGCTTCTTGCTATCCACCCTGTCTATAGCTCTCACGATTTTGTAGACCTCAATCAGGTCCCCCCTCAACCTCCGTCTTTCTAATGTAAATAATGCTAATCTACTCAACCTCTCTTCATAGCTAGCGCCCTCCATACCAGGCAACATCCTGGTGAACCTCCTCTGCACCCTCTCCAAAGCATCCACATCCTTTTGGTAATGTGGTGACCAGAAGTGTACTCAGTATTCCAAATGTGGTCGAACCAAAGTCCTATACAACTGTAACATGACCTGCCAACTCTTGTACTCAATACCCCGTCCGATGAATGAAAGCATGCCATGTGCCTTCTTGACCACTCTATCCACCTATAAGTTGCCACCTTCAGGGTACAATGGACCTGAACACTCAGATCTCTATGTGCATCAATTTTCCCCAGGGCTTTTCCATTTACCATATGCCCGCCCTTCCCCGCTCCACACCAATCATCCACCCCACCCTCATCATCCTCCCCATGCCCTCCCTCTATCTCCTCCCCATGCCCTCCCTGTCTCTCCCCCCATGCCCTCTCTCTCTCACCCCCATGCCCTCCCTCTCCCTCCATCCCATGACCTCCCTCCCTCTCTCTCCCCCCATGCCCTCCCTCTCTTTCCCCCCATGCCCTCACACTCCCTCCACTCCATGACCTCCCTCCCTCTCCTCCCAGGCTCTCCATCTCTCTCTCCCCCCATGCCCTCCCTCCATCCCTCTTTCTCTCTCTCTCTCTCTCTCTCCCCCCATTGATGTGAAGTTGTTAAATTGAGGGAAGATCCTACAAATGTTTTTAGATCTGATGTCTGAAATTGTCCCTTTCCTAAATCAAAGATTGAAACGTGCAACGAGTTGTCAGACAATGTGTGGTTGCTCAACTTTGAGTTCATTACAGACATACAAAAATGAATGAACTGAATAATGAACTACAAGGAAGCACATATGGTGAACGAATGCAGTGAATGTACTCAAATTGAAACTGGGCCTATGGTCCTCCCAATTTAAAACTAAAATACTGCAACATTTCCCTGAGTCTGGAGAAAATACCATAAAAAGAAGTCAAAGACAAAGAATACGGTTTCACTCAGAAAATATGTGCACATTTGAGGAAGTTAGCAGAGGAATTCAACAGGTGATTTTCATAAATTAGATGTGGTGGAACAAACATTCATCTCAAATCCATTCTTTCAGGTAACTTTTGGTGGGTCGGTGACAAAATTCCATCAAGTGTTTGATTTGCA
This sequence comes from Ginglymostoma cirratum, assembly GCA_024137785.1. Lineage (NCBI taxonomy): Eukaryota > Metazoa > Chordata > Chondrichthyes > Orectolobiformes > Ginglymostomatidae > Ginglymostoma > Ginglymostoma cirratum. The sequence goes on from JAHRHZ010000275.1 coordinate 63,264, forward strand.
AAACAATGAAGTTGACATGGAGATAATTGCTATGCAAAATGATTTGAGTTGAAAGTCAGATTTTTGATTTTTAGACAACAATTCGTATCTCATATACTCATAAACAGAGAAAATTACCCAATTCTATCATCCTGTGCTTTTAAAGTGAAAGCTTACTTTGGTTCTATGTATGTCTAAAAGACAGTGTTATCCAAAATGTGGATAATTAAGCCCAAGCATTGCACCTGCCTCACAGACAGCTATTTGATGGACTGTGTACGACCAACAGGCTCAAACTACAACCCAGGCTTCAAAGCACTGGCAGATAATGTGCAGTCACAAGTGTCACATTGAGACTTAGTGAATAAGGAATAAAATTAATAATTATATGTGCTTGGCTTTAGAGTTATACATCACTCGTAAACTAGTTATTTTATATTTTCTTCAGGGTAGATCCTGTATTTAAGTAAAAAAAATCTTGTGCTAAAAAAAGGTTGGAGAACATTGGCCCAAACTGTAAAAGACACCAGCTAATCTGGAATTAACCATGGGGAGTTTTGTCTTATTTTAGGCATCATTCAATTGGATTTGCTATTCTGCTGGTGGGAATAGCTGATAGCTGTGACACAATCACAGCCCTGTCACATCCAAAGTTGACTCATCACAATTTTACTATTTCTGAAAATGAAAAGAAGAATGCTGATCTTGAGAGAATACACAGAGGATTGGCACTGGGTATAAGCACTGCCATCTGAATGATATCTTACATTTCTATAACCATTCTGTGATGACATCTTCTTTCTTTAAAAGAAACATCACACCTCTTTGTGTCCAAGTAAAATTTCCAATCAAATTTTGTAATGAAATACTAATTCTGAAATTCAAACTCTTTTATAACACTTCATCTCTTATACCAGCTAACTGTCAGTTTTTCATTTGCTTCTTTGAATTTGCACTATGATTACATTTCTTAATATCATTAGGAAATTGTCAACAGCTAACCTACATCTTTCCCAAGGCTCTGAAATTTGAATTGGCGAATCAGATGGTTCAACTTTGGCTTGATATGTGCACAGTTTTGTTTGAGATTTTACTGTCATCCTCACTTATTTCCTAGTTATTAAAGAAATGCAATGCTTCTGTCTTGCCCACAGAAGAAGTATCTTACCATTTCCTTTTCCCTCTTCTCTAGTGCCTTTTGGAAAACTACCAGTTGTCAACTTGCATTTCTATTTATTTTCCTCAAATATCTCCATGATCTCTCCAAATTTTCAATTAAAACTGGGCTTGAGTTATGCGTTCATGGCAGCTATTTCATTTTTTGCATGATACATTCAGTTCTTTTCCCTCCCTCTGGAACAATTTAATTTTCTTTTCTCAATCTAATTCAGCATATATTTTCATTCATAGTGTTTGGGTTTTCGGCATAAACACCTGCTGTCATCATGTTATGTCTTGGTCTCAGAAGTCTGAAGAAATCACACCTTTAGAGACAAATACTGGAACTTTCAATGGTAGTTTTTTAGATCTAGATATGATGTGGAATGATACATGTTGCTTAGATACAAAGATTGTAATGCTTGATACTGTTGCCTAAATATACATGCATACATGACATAATAGTTCCTAAATCATATTTGAATTATGTAGCAATATAACAAGGAGAATTCCCAGTAACAGTCTATAGAGGAAGACATATAAAAACAGAATTCTGAAAAAAATGAGGTCAACTTTGATTCCACACCAAGTACACAGGTGAGAGCTCTGAGGTGCAAATCAGTGAAGTAAGCAGCAAGTAATTTCACTTCTGAAGGAGGGTCCAGACCCAAAACATTTGCTTTCCTGCTCCTCTGATGCTGCTTGGCCTGCTGTGTTCATCCAGCTCTACACCTTGTTATCTCAAGTAATTTCAACTGTTTTTTCTTTAATAAAAGCAGCTGCTAAGTTCCACTCTGTGATGAAAAACTTAACTTACCAGCTGCTTACCAATCACCTCATGCCTCCTTTTCTCCAGGCTCTTCAATTTAAGACTGCTTTTGGTCAAGGAGATGACAGCAGGCCCTGAATAAGGTGCAGGAGCTGAGTGAAAGCAGAGTGGGATAATTCAGCGGGAAAGCAGGTCTGAGGCTAAGAATAGGAGCTGAATCAAAGCAAAATGGGGTAAATCAATGCACAGCAAACTCAAGGTCAGGAGCTGAGTGAAAATAGATTGGTATAAATCAGTGGCACAGCAGGGCTGAGACCAAGAACAAGAGCTGAATGAAAGTGGAGTTGGATAAAAGGCATGGTGACGCTAGGTTTGACTGGAAAGAGCACATGCAAAAATTGAAAGGGTGAGGGCAGAGTCAGTGAATAAAGGAAGGAGAATCCAATTTAAAATTAGCAGGAAAGGTAAGCATTGAAGTTAGAATCTAAGTTAGGGAGTTGGATAATTAGATTGGACTTTAAATTCTAAGTTCATTTGTTGTGTTATGTCTCACAGCTAGTATGCAGTTATCTTGTAAGAGACATGCTCATGATATAATCATTGTATTAAAATGTGACCTGCGGGCCTAAATGTCTCCGACTCTATCTTAACTAGGCCGTATGAAGCGTGACATGCTGACAGAAATGCGCCACTCTTTGTAATGGAATAGTTTAGCATTAGTCAAGGCACTAAAGTGCCCATGACTGTAATATATGGTATACATGAACTGTGTGTGAAACCTTTCAGTAGTAATTGACATGCATCTGGTTATGATGTTACAGGAGCTAACACATGTACTATCTAATCAGGTGTAAATACCCTGCTGGAGGCAAAAGCCCACATCATAGTGGCAGATCACATTTTAAAATTTAAAATTTATTTTCTAATCAATTTATTTGGTAGGCCAAATTGAGGTCTGACAGACATCTCAGACCCAATGAACACAGATCCAGTTCCATACGAACTTCTGAGTATATCTTGCGTGGCCATTCATTTCTTGTGTGCAACTTTGCAGGGATATTACAGAGAGATAAATAAACTGAAGATTAATGATTAAAGGGAACTTCAATTAGTTTATAGACTGGATTGGTATAGAATAGAACCATAGAATCGCTACAGTAAGGATACAGGACACTCATCTCATTGATTCTGCATTGACCCTCTGAAGAGCATCCTACCCAGACCCACCCCGCCATCCCTGTAATCCTGCATATACCATGGCTAATCCACCTAGCCTACACATTCCTGGACACTACAGGCAATTCAGCATGGCCAATCCACCTAACTCACACCTGTTTGGACAGTGGGCTGAAACTGGAGCAGCCAAAAGGGGAGTATGTGCAAACTCCACACAGTCACCCAAAGGTGGAATTGAACCCAGGTCCCTGCTGCTGTAAGGCAGCAGTGCTAAGCACTGAGCCACTGTGCTGTCCCCAAATAATACCTATAGTGAAATTGTAAGAAGTCAAATTCACATAACAGAAAAGCTCTAGTTGTGGAGAAATTGTCAGACAGGCAGACAAATGGCATGAGCTTATTGGAATCAAAGATTGGCAGGCAAAGCTGTAATGGAAAATGGGCTGTTCTTTTAAAGAAAAAAAGCCATTCAGTCAAGGCACTTTTCCACAGAGGATTTAGGGCATTATAACAGGCCACTAGGCCCAAATAACCATCTCTTCCCATCTACGTCTATCATCATAACACACCATTTCTTAATCACTAGAATATCTGCTAATCTCCTGGCTAAGTGTATCTGTACTACTTACTTCAACAACAAAAATCCCTGTGGTTGCATGTCCCACGTTTTTACTAATCTTTGGGTAAAGAGACTTGAGAATACCTGATTGGACATTATGATGATTATTTTATGTCTCACGACTTAAGCTGTTCCCCACAAGTGGTAATGTCTCTTTATATTCATCAAATCTAAATCTTTCATCATTTAACAACCCCTATCTTGTCAGTACTCAGGCTTCTTTTTCAAAACAGATCCAACCGAAAAATTCTGTCCCTGATATTTTACCAAAATATTTCCAGTATAGACATTGTAAAACTTCGTTGTAGCTTCAGCACTGCCATTACACCACTTAGCAGAGAGTTGGTGCAGGATCAGATCTGTGAGGGAGCAGCATGGAATGAGACCTAAATTGAGTAAGAGAACTCATAGACTGGTGCCCAGGAGAGTGCATACCCTGGAAAGTCCACCTATATCTGGTTAGGAACAGCTAAATTGCTTAGCAACATCCAAACCAGAACCAATAAAAATAAACATCTAGTTAAATGATCACCTGGTTCTAATGGGGCTCAATACCAGTGCGCTGATAGTAGAACCAGTCATTAATAAAATTCACTCTGGACTCCAACCCGTAAGTTTGCACAAGACCTTGGCTGGACTGAGAATCTATATCGGGGAACCTCGACAAATTAAGGGTACAATTTTGGTTCCTCTCTCCTATGAGAAGCAGCTGGTTCAGTTACCACTGACTGTAGTAAAAGGATTGGGCCCAAGCTTGATGAGGTGAAATTGGTTGAGAAAGATTCACCTAGATTGGCTCAATATTTTTCATTTAGAAAACGGCTGCCTGAGTGAAAGTTTTTCAGGAAGGTCTAGGGACTATCAAAGGAGCCCAGGCCACTTCCATGTTGACCAGGAAGCAATTGCATGATTCTGCAAGACATGCCCAGTGCCATTTGTCTTACGGGCAAAAGTAGAGGCAGAAATCAGGAGACTAGAAAGTGAAGGAATCATCAAACTAGTCTAGTTTGCAGAATGGGCAGCACCAGTTGCACCAATTGTGAAGACTGATGCGTCGATTTGCCATGGTAGGGATTTTAAACAAATGGTGAATCACTTTTCAAACCTGGATAAATACCCAATCCCTCTCAGAGGATTTATATGCAAACCTGCAGGGCGCTGCCCTTCACAAAGCTGGACATGAGCCATACATATTTTCAATTGCGGTTAGGTAAGGATTCCCAGAAGCATACTACAATTAATACCCATAAGGGTTTGTAGAATATTCAAGACTGACATTTGGGCTTTCGTCAGCTTGCAAATTTTCAGCAAACAATGGAGAACATTTGATATGGTATACCCCAGATTATTTATCTAGATGATGTGCTAATAACAGGGAAGATCAATAAAGCACGCTTAGAGAATTTTGACATAGTCCTTTGTCATTTCTCTCACATGGGTGTACACCTTAGAAGGGAAAAATGTGTATTCCAGGTACCACAAGTGACCTTCTTGGGCTACAGAATCGACAAGACTGGGTTACATCCATTGGAAGACAAAGTAAGAGCGATCAAAAGTGCCCTGACTCACCCGTCTGTACCAGAGTTTAGGTCTTTCTTTGGGCTGGTGAATTACTATAGACATTTCATATATAACCTGGCCTCTGTACTGGCACCTTTGCATCAACTCTTAAAAAAGGTTCAACGTAGCCAAGTCATAGCTTTTAGGGAAGTGAAGAAACAGCTGTCATCCTTTAAGGTTTGATCACAATTTGATCCTAAGCGAGATCTGGTATTGACATGTGATGCCTCCCCGTATACCATCAGGGTAGTATTAGCTCATAGGTGACTCAATGGACAGGAACGCTCAATAGCGTATGCATCCAGTTCCTTGACTTATGGAGAGTACAAATGTCCCTGATAGAGAAAGAAGGTTTGGTGGTCATGTTTGGAGTCATGAAATTCCACCAATATCTTTACTGACGTAAATTTGTGACAATAATGGACCACAATCCTCTGCTTGGTCTACTTAAAGAAGACAGGGCCATGCCGCCAATGGCTTCAGGCCGAATTCAATGGTGGGCTGTAATGTTAAGTGCATATAATTACAAGTTGGACCACCGTCCAAGACGCCAAGTAACAAATGTGGATGATTGAGCTGCCTTCCGCTGGCAGGTGCACCACTGGTGGTACTGCCATATTAAAAGTCTGCAATGGTTTTAAAATCTTGAGACCATTCCACTCATAACTGACAATTTTAGACTTTGGATGTAGTAAGATCGATCTGAATTAAAACCTTTCTGGACACAGAGAGACCATGTCATAATAGAGGATGGCATATTATTATGGGGAGCAAGAGTGATTGTCCTGAGCAAAGGTCACTGCCAGATACAGGCTGAACATCAGCAGCGTCATCCATGGATTTCCAAAATGAAGATCTTGGTGAGAAGTTATGTCTGGTGGCCAGGATTGGATGCGTTGGTGGGGCAGAGTGCCAACAAGGATGAAAATTACCACCAGCAGCTTTCCCACAATCGTGGGAATGGCCAGGTAAATACTGACATGGTTATACGTTGACTATCCAGGTCCTTTCATGGGCTCAATGTTCTTAGTCACTGTGGACGGCCACTCAAAGTGGCTGGATGTGCATGGAATTCATTCGCCAAACATGGGGACAATGATAGAAAAACTGTGTGCATCTTTTGTAATACATGGGCCACCAGAAGTGTTCATCACAGATAATGGACCATTGTTTCCCAGCAGGAAATTTGAGTATTTCCTAAAGTTGAATGTTATTCAACCTATATGGACAGCTCCATACCATCCATTATCCAATGGTCTGGCAGAAAGAGTGGTCCACATTTTGAAAGCTGGCTTAAAGAAGCAGCCTACAGTTTCTCTCGATACCAAACTGTCCCGATCCCTATTTTCTTATAGGACCACCTCTCACGCAACTACAGGGAAGTTTAGTGTAACCTCCATGGGAACCATGGGAATGGCCCTGCACGCATAAAAGGCATGGTTGATGTGAGGTCTGATCCAGAGACGTACATAATTCAGTAGGCGCAACGGTCCTGAACAAGCACGTGGACCATATAGAGTCATAGAGCCATACAGATGTACAGCATGGAAACAGACCCTTCAGTCCAACTCCTCCATGCCGACCAGATGTCCTACATTAATCTAGTCCCATATGCCAGCATTTGCCCCATATCCCTCTAAACTCTTCCTGTTTCATGTACCCATCCAGATGCCTTTCAAATGTTGTAATTGCACCAGCCTCCACTGCTTCCTCTGGCAGCTTGTTCCAGACACACACCATCCTGTGCGTGATAAAATTGACCCTTAGGTCCCTTTTAAATCCTTCCCCTCTTACCTTAAACTTATGCCCCCTAGATTTGGACTCCACTACCCTGGGGAAAACACCTTGGCTGTTAACCCTATCCATGCCCCTCATGATTTTATAAACTTCTATAAGGTCTCCCCTCAGCCTCTGATGTTCCAGGGAAAATAGCCCCAGCCTATTCAGCCTCTCCTTAAAGCTCAAACCCACCAACCTTGGCAACATCCTTGTAAACCTTTTCTGAACCCTTCCAAGTTTAACATCTTTCCAATAGCTGGGAGGCCAGAACTGAATGCAGTATTCCAAAAGTGGCCTAACCAATGTCCTGCCCAGCTGCAACATGACATCCCAATTCCTATACTCAATGCACTGACCAATAAAGGCAAGTGTATCAAATGCCATCTTCACTGTTTTGTCTACCTGCGACTCCAATGTCAAGGAACTATGAACCTACACTCCAAGGTCTTTTTGTTCAGCAACACTGCACAACACTCCTTGCCATCAGTTGTATACCTCCTGCCCTGATTTGCCTTACCAAAACGCAGCATGTCACATTTATCTAAATTAAACTCTATCTTCCACTCCTCGACTCATCAACCCATCTGATCAAGATCTTGTTGTACTCTGAGGTAACCTTCTTTGCTGTCCACTACACCACCAACTTCCCTGTCATCTACAAACATACCTCCTTTATTCACATCCAAATCATTGATATAAAAAGCAGTGGACCCAGCACTGATCTGAAAAGCAACCTTCCACCACCACCCTCTGTCTCCTGCCTTCGAGCCAATTCTGTATCCAAATGGCTAGTTCTCCCTGTATTCAATGTGATCTAACCTTGCTGACCAGTCTACCATGAGGAAGCTTGTTGAACATCTTACTGAAGTCCATACGGACCGCGTCTACCCCTCTGCCTTCATCAGTCTTCTTCGTCACTTCCCTTGCACTAAGCCATGTTGACTATCCCTAATCAGTCCTTGCTTTTCCAAATACACGTAAATCCTGTCCCTCAGAAACCACACCCCACCCCCTCACAACAACTTGCCTACCACTGATGTCATTCTCACTGGTCTATAGTTCCCTGGCCTTTCTTTACCACTTTCTTTAATAATGGCACCACGTTAGCCAACCTCCGTCTTCTGCCACCTCACCTGTGGCTATCAATGATACAAATATCTCAGCAAGGGGCTCAGCAATCACTTCTCTAGCTTCACACAAAGTTCTGGGGTACACCTGATCAGATCCCGGGGATTCATTCACCTTTATACATTTTAAAACATTCGGCACCTCCTTCTCTGTAATAAGGACATTTTTCAAGACATCGCCATTTATTCATCCAAATTGTCTCGCTTCCATATCCTTCTTCACAGTAAGCACTAATGCCAACTACTCATTTAGTATCTGACCCATCTCCTGTGGTTCCACACAAAGGTGCCTTTGCTGATCTTTCAGGGGCCCTATTCTCTCCCTAGTTACCTTTTTGTATTCATACAATCCCTTTGGATTCTCCTTAACCCTATTTGCCAAAGTTATCTCATGTCCCTTTTTTGCGCTCCTGATTTCCCTCCTGAGTATACTCCCACTGCCTTTATACTCTTCTCAGGATTCACGATCTCTGCTGTCTATACCTGACATATGTTTTCTGCTTTTACTTGATCAGAACCCCAATTTCTCTAGTCATCCATTCCCTACATCCACCAGCCTTACCCTTCACCCTTATAGGAACAAGAGTCTCTGGACTCTTGTTATCTCATTTTTGACGGCTTCCCATTTTCCAGCCATTCCTTTACCTGTAAATAACCGCTCGTAATCAACTTTTGAAAGTTCTTGCCTAATACCGTCAAAATCTGATTTCCTCCAATTTAGAATTTTAACTTTTAGACCAGGTCTGTCCTTTTCCACCACTGTTTTAAAACTAATGGAATTATGAACACTAGCCCCAAAGTGCTCACCCACTGACACCTCAGTCACTTGCCCCGCCTTATATCCCGAGAGAAGGTCATGTTTTACCCCTTCTCTAGTAGGTACATGCACATACTGAATAAGAAAATTTTTTGTACACACTTAACAAATTTCTTGCCATCCAAGCCCTTAACATTATGGCAATCCCAGCCCATGTTTGGAAAGTTAAATTCCTCTACCATTACCACCCTAGTATTCTTACCGAGTATACCTAGTATAACTCACCTGTGGCTGTTGATAATACAAAATCTCAGCAAGTGGCACAGCAATTGCTTCCTTAGCTTCCCACAAAGTTCTGGGGAACACCTGATCAAGTCCCAGAGATTTATCCTTCTTTGTACATTTTAAGACATCCAGCAACTCCTCTTCAGTAATATGGTCACTTTTCAAGACATCACTATGTTTTACCCAAGTTCCCTAGCTTCTGTGTCCTTCTCCACAGTAAATACTGATGCAAAATATTTGTTTAGTATCTGACCCATCTCCTGTGGTTCCACACATGGATGGCCACGTTGATCTTTAAGGGACCCTAGTCTCTCCCTAGTTACTGCTTTGCCCTTAATGTAGAACACAGAGCATAGAACGGTACAGCACAGGGATGGGCCATTTGGCCAATGATGTTGTGCTGAAAATGATGCCAAATGAAACTAATCCCTTCTGGCTGCCCTTGGTCCATATCCCTCCATTCCTTGCATATTCGTGTGCTTCTATAAAAGTCCCTTAAATGCCCTTATTGGATCTGCCTCCACCACCAACCTTGGCAGTGCATTCCAGCCTCCTACCATTCTCTGTGTAAGAAACTTCCCCCTCAAGTTTCCTTTGGATGTTCCCCTCTCACCTTAAATTCATGCCCCTAGTATTATACATTTCAACTCTAGGAAAAAGATTCTGACCATCAACTCTATCTATGCATCTCATGATTTTATACACTTCTATCAAGTCTCCCCTCAGCCTCTGCCACTCAAGAGAAAACAACCCAAGTTTTTCTAGCCTCTCCTAATAGCTCATACCCCTTAATCCAGGCACCATCCTGATAAACTCTTCTGCACCCTCTCCAAAGCCTCCACATCCGTCCTGTAAAGTGGCAACCAGAATTGAACAGAATACTCTAAGTGTGGCCTAACTAAAGTCTTATAAAGCTGTATTTATGGAATCTCTTTGGAATTCTCCTCAATCCTATTTGCCAAAGCTGTCCCGTGTCCCCTTATTGCCCTCTTGATTTCCTTCTTAAGTAATGCCTTTTCACTCTTCAGGGGATTCAAGCAATTCCAGCTGTCTGTACCTGATATATCCCTCCTTCTTTTTCTTGACCAAAGCCTCAATTTCTCTCGTCATCCAGCATTCTCCACACCTACCAGCCTTGCCCTTCACATCAACAGGAATGTACTGTCTCTGAACTCTCATTATCTCATTCTTAAAGGGCTCTCACTTCCCAACTGTCCCTTTACCTGCGATTAGCTTCCCTCAATCAACTTTTGAAAGTTCCTGTCTAATAATGTCAAAATTGGCCTTACTCCAGTTTAGAACTTTAACTTTTTGATCAGTTGTTTTCTTTATCATTACTATTTTAAAACTAATAGAATTATCATCACTTGCCCCAAAATGCTCCCCCACTGACCCCTCAGTCACTTGTCCTGCCTTATTTGCCAACAGAACATCAAGTATTGCTCCTTCTGTAGAGAGTACATCCACATATTGAATAAGAATGTTTTCTTGCACACATGTAATTTCCTCCCCATCCAAGCCCCTAACACTATTACAGTTCCAGTCTGTGTTTGGAAAGTTCTTGCAGTCTCAGATCTACTGGATACGCAGAGGCCTGCACACCATCGCTCTAGCCATTGGTACTCAGCACCAACAGTAAAGAACCAGGGAGACAAGGAACTTTGAGTTTGTTCCAGGTGTCTCTTCCTCACAAGGAAACAAGGTCGTGTCAGGAGGTACCTAGCTAGAGGAGGAACTACATGCAGGTATCCCCAAAAGTTTTGTCTTAGGAAACTCCAAAGATGGCTGGGCCTTCTATCTCCATCCCTGGCTGCCATGCTCAGCCCTGTGTATTTGTCTCACAAATGACTGGCGTACAGTGCAGATGTAGTATGGTGCCATCCAACAACATTCCAAACCCCCTCCCCTTGACTGATGATTTCTGACAACCATGTCAAGCTCCTTGGCTTTGTATCTGCACTAAAAGGGAAGTCAACATAGAAATACTGTAAGCCTTTAAGCTATGCCTGAGAGAGAAAGGTAGGATAAGGCAAGGATGCTGTGAACATCAAAGTGGGCACAAAATGAGTGAGTACCAAAAGAATGAATAAGAGGCCTGAAATGCACCTTAGACCAAACCAGGAGCTGAGTGACCCGCTCTGCACATTTGGTGTCATAGCAACAGTATGGCATTGAATGTTGCTAGTATGTTCCAAAGTCCAACAATGATTGAAATGCAGAAGGTACTGTAAGTTGATTATATCATCATGGCACATCTCCAGTGAGGTTGATATATGTTGATTGTTGTGCCTAAGAACTGTGCCCTGAGATGTTTGTGCTGAGTATCCAAGATGGAAGCCTAGGTGTGCAAGCAGTGAACTGGGGTCACCAGATAATTGCTCTGACTTTGAACCAGTGAGGGAGCAATGCAGAACTGGAGAATATAAATCATGGCTCAGGCCCGTGACCTGCACCACTTAACTGGGATTAGGAAAGGAATGGGACCTCTGAGGAAGCAACACAGAGTGGCAAAGCAGAAATTCTTTACCTGGATATCAGAGAGGGATTGGATTGTGAGAGATCATTACAGTCCAGGAGAGTACAAACTGCAGCTGAGTCTCAAGGCCTACACCACTTACCTGGGTTTCAGAGAGGAATGGGACTTCTGAGGGAGCAGCGTGGATTGGGAGAGTACAAATCATGGCTGCAGCTCGAGACCTGCGCCTCTTACCAGAGAATTAGTGCAGGATCAGACCTGTAAGTTAGAAGCGCAGATTTAAATTGCATCTATGTCTCTAGGTCTATACCACTCACCTGGAAGTTGAAACATGATCGAAACGGTGAGGTCGCAGCGCAGAACAGGAGAGTGTGAATTGTGACTGAGGCACACTACACTACTTACATGGGAATCAAAGTGTGATTGGAACCATGAGAGAGCAGCATGGACAGTACAAATCGTGGTAGAGGCTTCAGCCCCCCATTATTTACATGGAGGTCAAGGAGGGATCAGACCTGTGAGAGAGTATTGTGGAGTGGGAGTATAAATTGTGACTGAAGTTCGAGTCCTACACAAACTACACAGGAGTCAGAGTAGGATCAGACTGTGAGGGAACAGTGTGGAGTGGGAGAGTTAAATCACAGCTGAGGCTCTGGTCCAAAACACTTACATCGGAGTCGGAATGGGATCAGACCTCTGAGGAGGTAATGTATATTGGGAAGGGTATGAATTATAGCTAAATCACAAGGCTGACACCACCCACCTTTAGTCAGAGTGACATTGGACCTATGAGGGAGAACACACAGGGGAAGAGTATGAATCATGGCTGAGGCTCAAGGTCTACACCATATACCTGGGATTTGGAATGTGATCAGATCTGTGAGGGAGCATCATGGAGTGGGAGAATATGAAATATGGCTAAGGCACAAGACTTACAACATTTACCTGGGAGTCGACACAAGATTGGAACTATGAGGGTGCAGTATGTAGCAGAAGTGTGTAAACTGTGGCTGAGACTCGAAGCCTACACCACTTAACTGGGAGTCAGAAAAGGATCAGACACTTGAAGGAGCAACATGGAGCTGCGAAGTATAAATTGCAATCCAGGCTCAAGACCTAAACTAATTATGTGGGAGCCGAAGCCAGATTCGAGCATTGAGGGAGCAACGTGGAGATAGACCAAATGAATCGTGGCTGAGGCTCAAGGCTTACACCACTTACCTGTGACTCAAAGGGGAATGAGATGTCTGGGGGAGCAGCACAGAGCAGGAGAGTACAAACAGTGGTTGAGTCTCAAGACCTATACCACTTATAGAGAGTCAGTGCAGGATCAGGCCTGTGAAGGAGCAGCATGCAGCAATAGAGTACAAATTGCAGCTGAGGATTAAGGCTTGACAACAGATACCTGGGAGGTGGTGTGGAAACAGAATTTTGAGTGAGCAGTATGGAGCTAAGAATATGATTCATGGTTGAGGCTGAAGGCTGACACCCCTTACCTGGAAGTCAGAATGGGATCAAACCTGTGAGGGATCAGCATGCAATGGGAGGCTACAAATCATGGCTGAGGCTCAAAGTCTACACCACATATCTGGGAGTTGGAGTGGAATTGAACCTGTGAGGGTGCAGCACAGAGTGGGACAGTAAAATTCATGCCTGAGGCTCAAGGCCTGTACCACTTAGCTGAAGGTAAGTGTGGAATTGGGCCTGTGAGGGTGCAGTTGGAGCTGGAGAGTGAAAATCGCTGACGTGGGTCAAGGCCCACACCACTTACATCGAAGTCACTGTGGGATCTGGCCTGTAAGGGAGAAGCGTGGAGCAGGAGAGCATGAATCACGGCTGAGGCTCAATGTGTATGCTCCTTACCTGGAGTTTAGAGCAGAATCAGGCCTGTGAGGCAGGCTTTGAGCAGGAGAATATAAATTGCTGCAGTGGCTTGACACCTACACCACCTACTATGGAATCAGGAACAAAAGCAAAATGGCTGGAAAAGATCAGCAGGTCTGGCAGAATCTGTGAAGGATAAAACAGAGTTAACATTTCGGGTCTGGTGACCCTTCCTCAGAACTTGGAATCTGAGTGGTATTGGACCTGTGAGAGAGTGATACATAGCAGGAGAATATAAATCATGGCTAAGGCTCAAGGTCTTCAATACTTACCTGGAGGTCAGACAGGGGTTATCATGGATTAGGAGAGCATAAATCATGACTGAGGCTTGAAGCCTACACTACTTAATTGGGAATTTGTGTGGGATTGGACCTAAGAGGGAACAGTCATAGAGTCATACAGATGTCCAGTACAAAGAAAAAGGTCTTTAGGCCAATTGCTTCCTTACTGGTTGAAAATCTACCTATTTCTAATCCATTCTTCAGCACTTAACCCTTAACCTTGTACGTCTTGGCATCACGAATGAACATCTAAAAGTTTCTTAAATATTATGAGGGTTTCTACTTCTACCAGCCTCACAGGCAGTGATTTCCAGATTCCAATGCCCTTTGGATGAAAGCTAATTTCTTCATATCTCCACTAAACCTTCTGTCCCTTACCTTAAATCTACACCCACCTCCTTCCTGGTCATTGATCCCCCCATCAAGGGGAAAGGTTTATTCCTGTCTATCCTATCTATCCCCCTCATAATTTTATACATCTCAGTTACGTCCCCTCTCAATTTCCTTTGCTCGAAGGAAAACACACCAGTCTGGCTAATCTGTCTGCGTAACAAAAAGTGTCTAGCCCAAGAAACATCCTGGTAAGTCTTCTCTGCACCGTCTCTAGTGCTATCCCTCCTCTAATGCGGATTTTGGAACTGCACATAATACTTTCGCGTGGCCTAACCAATATTTTATACAGTTCCAGTATAACCTCCCTGCTGTTAAAAGTTACGCCACAGCTAATAAAGTCTAATATCTCATATGCCTTCTGAAACACTTTTTCTACCTGTCCCACTACCTCAACAGACCAGTGACATGTAAGTATCCTGTATACTTTCTTAACCACTTTACCCACCTGTCCTGAAATCTTAGGGGGGCAGTAAACTTGCACACTAAGGACCTCTGATCTTCAGTGCTTCCCAGGATCCTATCGCTCATCATATATTCCCTCACCTTGTTTATCCTGCCCAAGTGTATCACCTCATATTTATCCAGATTAAATTCCAATTGCCATTGAACAATATATCCTTCTGTAATCCAAGGGTATAAAACTCACTATTTACCACCCCACCATTTTTTTATTGCCTGTGAACTTACTTGTTAACCTACCTACATTCAAGTGTAAATAATTTATATAAACCACAAACAACAAGAACCCAATACTTACCATTGTGGGACTCTACTGGACACAGCTTTTCAGCTGGAAAAGCTCCCCTCTACTTCCTGCCACTCAGCCCAATATGGATAAAACTAGCCAAATTTCCTTGGATCCCATGGGCTCTTACTTTTGCGATCAGTCTCCCGTGCGGTACCTTATCAAAAGCCTTGCTCAAGTCCAAATACACTATGTTTAAACGCATCAATACACCTGGTCACTTCTTCAAAAAATTCAATCAAGTCTGTTAGGCATGACCTCCCTTTTACAAAACCATAACTTTTCTTGATTTATTCCTGCTTCTCCAAATGCAATTTAATTCTCTTCCTTAAAATGGCTTCCAATAGTTTCCTCACCACCGATGTTAGACTTGAAGTTTCCTGGCTTATCCCTTGCTCCCTTCTTGAACAATGGTATCAGACTGGGTGTCCAACAGTTCTCTGGCACCTCTCCTTTAGCAAGAGAAGAAGTGAAATTTTTGCAGGTGTCCCTATTATTTCCACCCTTGCCTCATTTAAAAACATGGGATACATTTCATCGAGCCTGGAGATTTATCTGCTTTTAAGCCTGCCAGACCGCTCAGAACCTCCTCTCTGTTTATGCTAATTTCTTTCATTGTGTCACAGAACCTCTCCCTGATTTCTATACCCATATCATCCCTCTCATTAGTGAACACCAATCCAAAGTATGCCTTTTGAACCTACCTACATCTTCATTATCCTTGTACCCTTAATCATCTATAAAACAACTCAGCTTTTCATTTATTTTACCTGCCAGTATCCTTTCATATCCCCTTTTAACTCTCTGAATCTCCCTTTTAAGATCACTCTTGCACATTCTAAACTCCTCTAGGGCTTCTGCTGTTTTCAGCCCTTGGTATCTGTCATAAGTCTCTCTTTTTCCTCTTAAGGATTAGAATTAGAATCCCTACAGTGTGGAAACAGGCCCTTTGGCCCAACAAGTCCACACTGACCCTTGGAGCATCCCATCCAGACCCATCCCCCTATAACCCACACACCCCTGAACACTATGGGCAATTTAGCAAGGCCAATCCACCTAGCCTGCACATCTTTGGACTGTGGGAGGAAACCAGAGCACCCAGAGGAAACCCATGCAGAGAATGTGCAAACTCCGCACAGACAGTCACCTGGAATCAAACCCAGGACTCTGGCGCTGTGAGGCTGCAGTGCTAACCACTGAGCCACCGTGCCGCCCCAAAGGGAGCAGAGTGGTGCTGGAAATCGCTGCAGAGGCTTATGCTTATTACCGCTTACCTGAGAGTCGAAATGAGATCAGACCTGTCAACAAACAGCCCCGAGTGAAATTGTATAAATTGTAGCAGACAGTCAAGGCCTACAACACTTTCCTGGGAGTTAGAACATGTAGGGAGCATGAGGGAACAGCGTAGAAGGGAGAGTATAAATTGCAACTGAAGATCAAGGCCGAAACTGTAGTGATTGTAATGAGGTCAACCAGGTGGATATCATAGAATATGTGTTCCCTGACTAGGGCTGTTAACCTGGTCCAATCAGGATTCTGGATTGACAGATATAAACAGGAGTGTCATAGGTTCTGCTCTCCAGCAGCCAGCTCTGAACTAGCTGGAGAAGTGCCAAGTACTAAGCATGTGGAAATAAAGGGTGACTTGGTGACAGGATACCAGCCTTCGTTGAGTTATTTCAGCAGTGATGAGAGAAAAACATGGCCCTGAAGAGATTTGCTCACTACAGTTGTTTTGATTTGGGCTAAGCATTTCTGGCGTCATGCTGCTATTTGGGAAGCTTGACTCATTTGATCTTGCTGTTAAAGACTGAGCCCAGTATGTGAAAATAATGCGTTATTTTTTCCAGGCATATGACATTGGAGCAGACAAAAAACAATAAGAAGCTCTCCTGACAGTGCGTGGAACCATAGATTCTGGGGTAATTTTGAGCCTAACCTTCCCTGAGGCATCAGATTCTAAAACCTTTCAAGAGCTGATGGACTTAGCCAAGAAATATTATGACCCCAAGCCTCCTCTAATTCTGAGACCCCACTGGTTTGGCTCAGTAATTCAACAACCGGGGAAAGTATCAGGATTTTCGACACAGTTAAGACAACTAACAGAGGCGTGTGATTTTGGTTTAACCCTAAGTGCGATGCTGAGAGACTGTTTGGTACATGGGATTAATGATGTGATCATGCAAAAGCACCTGCTGAGTTCTGAGGAAGGGTCACCTGACCCGAAACGTTAACTCTGTTTTCTCCTCCACAGATGCTGCCAGACCTGCTGAGCTTTTCCAGCAATTTTGTTTTTGTTCCTGATTTACAGCATCTGCAGTTCTTTTGTTTTTTATGCAAAAGCACCTACTGGCTGAAGCCAAGCTGGACTTCAAACAGGCAACAAAACTGGCATTGTCCTTAGTAAATGTATCAAGTGGAGTTTATGAGTTACAGGGTATTCTGATGAAAGTGGATGCCCTTGCCAAGCCAACTGAGCTTGGGGAACACCAACTGAGTGAAGGCAATTGCACTGCCTCAGGACATATCCTGAACAGACGAACTCTAGGTCGGTCCACAGCAAAATCCCAAAACAAAACCAAATCTTGGCCAAACGGTTAAAATTTTCTCCATGATCTGGATTGGCTAGCCATCATAGTTACTGCTGACATGCATTCTTGAATTGAGAAAGAGAACTCATAGGCTGGTATTCAGGAGAGTGCACACCCTGCACACGCACAACTGGTTTGGAACAATTTCTTAGCCACATCCAAATCAGAACCGATCAAAATAAAGCTTTAATTAAATGGTCACCCAGTTCTGATAGAGGTCGATAGCAGCGCTGTATCAGTGATTGTGAAACCAGTCTTTACCAAAGTTTACTCCGGACTCCAACCCTTAAGTTTGCGTAAGATCTTGGCCAGGCTGAGAACCTATACCGGGGAATCTTTACAAATTAGGGGTACGATTTTGGTTGCAGTCTCTGATGAGAAGCAGCTGGTTCAGTTAACACTGATAGTAGTAAAAGGCTTGGGCCCAAGCTTGATGTGGCAAAATTGGTTGAGAAAGATTCAATTTGATTGGCTCAACATTTTTCAATTAGAAAATTACTGCCTGAGTAAAGTCCTAATTAAATCGCCAGAGAAGTGACAAGCGAAGGGGCCATGGCTACCTTACATGTTGACCAGGAAGTAATTCCACGATCCTGCAAGACCCACCTGGTGCTGTTTGCCTTACATGCAAAAGTAGAGACAGAAATCAGGAGGCTGGAAAGCGAAGGAATCATCAAAACCAGTACAGTTTGCGGAATTGGCAGCATCAATCATACCGATTTGTGAAGCCCATTGGGTCAGTTCGCATTTGTGGGGATTTTAAACAAACAGTAACTGCTTTTTGCAGCTGGATAAATACCCAATACCTTGCATAGAGGACTTCTATGCAAAGCTGGTGGGGAGGGCTATCCTTTACAAACAGCAATTAGAGAGGATTCCCAGAATTATGCTACAATTATTACCCATAAGGGTTTGTACCAATAGACAAGACTACCTTTAGGGGTTTCATCAGCCTGTGCCATTGTCCAGTAGACAATGGAGAACATTTTACAAAGTCACCCCCAGGTTGCCATTTATCAGGATAATGTATTAATAACTGGGAAGCCCAATAAAAAGAATTTAGAGAATTTAGACTAATGCTCAAATGTTTTTCCACGGCAGGTATATACCCTTGAAGGAAAAAATGTGTGTTACAGGCCCCCGAAGTGACTTGGGCTACAGAGTTGACAAGACCGGGTTACACCTGTTAGAATGTAAAGTGAGGATGATCAATGGTGCCCCAGCACCCCCATGTTTGTATTGGAGCTGGACTTTCCTTCGTTTGCTGAATTAATACAGGATATTCATATGTAACCTGGCTTCCACGCTGGGACCCTTATATCTCCTATTAAAAAAGCATCAGCCTTGGAAATGGTCTCATAGCCTAGACGTAGCCTTTAGGGAAGTGAAGAAACAGCTATCGCTGTCTAAGGTGTTGGTACCCTACGATCCTGTCAGAGTGAAACCTCTGACCAGGGACAAAAACTCAGGAGGTAGGCAGAATTCAGGCACGAGGACTTTTTATTCAAGCAGTGACCAGATCGTGCAGGGAGAGGGCTAGAAATTTCCACAAATCTGGCCTGGATGTGAAGACCCAATTATCCCCTGAATCTTTGGCTCAAATCAGAAGAGAGGTCAATGATGGTCTGATTTTCCAAGTGGGATACAGTATTTTTATACACTTGTGTTACAATAGTCACATACAACATGGTCACTATGCTTTCCTGCTTATTCTATGCAACCAATCCTGTGAAACACCTAGTCAATGATGGACACTTCAATGGACAGCCCCAGGTTCTCCATGCTCTCACGATGTTTAACAGATTTTGAAACCACCAGGTCTTGGGATCTTTCAATGCATCCTATTAATTTGCATTCTAAAGTCACTGGCTATACTCCTTCAGACATGTCCCAGACTTGCTTATCTCTAAGGATTGCTTGGATTCCGTTATTCATTGTATTCATTTGCTATTCCTATCAAAGTCGGTTACTCATCATATATTTCCCATTGTCCTAATTATAAAAGATACAAAAGACAGTTGGTTCTTACTAACTGCTGTAAGATTCAGAATATTAATTCTATTATAATGTTAGTTATATGTAAAGTTTTGTAGCTACCCCTACTGTTAGCATTCTTTAGCTAATGGTGGTGAACAGTTTGTTTCTAACAGGGTGCACTAGGCATTCCATTAATGATAACGGGAAGGCTATCTGAGACTGGTTAACTTTCACATCTTTAGTTGAATCTTATCCTCTAATGCCTTAATTGATCTAGGTATTTTTGTTATATATGTGTATTTATAATTAAGTGGAAATCTACCTCTGTGATTATCTGAAGAATCTTTAACTAGAACCTACTTCTTAATGAGACTGGAGTCAATTACTGTCGTAGTTTAATGAACTTATTTGATCCTCTAGATTTTTAAGAGCCATGATCCCATTAGTTCATTTGTTTGTTATTGGGGCAGCTTACTTTTCCCTTCGATATTTGTTGCAAATCTTCAAGCTGTCTGTCCTTGGATACTTCTTATCAAACTGTCTCTAACAAACATTTTTGCAGCTGTTGCTTTTGCAAGGCTCCTCTTCACCATGGTTATATCCCTGTTCAAAAGTACCATTGTATCAACTCAAGATCTCACTTAAATGCTGTATCAAATTTTTAATTCTGTTTAACCACTTGTCAGCCATTTTGTGTCTTTCCACTACGGGCAGCCCTAACAGTCCCCCACTTTGTCCCAAGGCTAGATAATGGCCATGGGGACGCTATTAACGCATATATCCAAATCACCAATGTATGAATAAAATTCTTTTCAGTCAGTTGGTCACCCATGGCAATGCCCATTATGCCCCTAGGCTCAGTAACAGTTCATGAAGTGGTCTTCTTTGTCTCTGTTGCATCTATGGTCCTCTTCCCATCGTGTAATGAACTTATCATTTATTTCCTCATTCCACTAGAAGTCAGTTGCCATGGTGGTGTTCAACAGAGCCACTTTTTTGGCCCTTCTGCAGTCATCTTCTTCCTCATTATAGCAATGCAACATTTAAACAGAACGATAATGACAAAAATGACTATTTCCTGGACAATAGATGTTCACTGGGATCCCAGCCACCGTGATGCCCAATTCCATAGGGTCGAGGCTGGGGGTTGTTTAAGCTTGTCAGTCACTAAATCCCATGGCCATTCCTCCTCTCTGGGTTTCAACCCTTGTCAGGCATACCTGGCCATCAGGTGTCCCTATTCCTGACACTAGGCAGGCTGCTACCAACCTACAAAGGCGGCCAGGTTGTACCCTGATGATTTCCATTGTGCTGTATTCCCTTCAGCATTTACTAGGTACCTCCCACAGTTGGTAGGCTGCCCGTCTCCCTACCCTGAACTATTCTGCCTCAATAGCCATTCGATTAATTCTGAGGAGTTAAAGGGGATGGGTCTTAGGGGTATACCTCCTTTAGAGTATATCAGAATGTGCATACAGACCCAGCAAATGGAGATATTAATACACTTGGCATAAGCATATGACATGTGTAAAAACATATTAACATTAAGTTCTTGTTTTACCATGTGCCTGTCTGCTTCCGATGGGATCAAAATTGAGAGGACCCCACAGAGGATTAGTATTTTCATGCTTATGCTAGTATCAGCGATATTCTTGATTATAGTCATCGCGCAACCATGTCACTTATATTTACATGCAAGCTTAATCTATCCAGCTCCTATTCTAGGTTCGAGGATCCCATTCCTGCTGCTTGTTGTGATCACACAGCGAGGGGCCCTTAAAACCTGCAAGAGAGAGGGAGAAAGAATGAGTGCCAGACTAGCTGGCTATTAGTCAATTCCTTTCTGTTCTGGCATTTGGATCTTTCTGTGCGCTTTAATTGAAATTATTGCTGCCAATAGGAACATGACTAATGGCTCTTCTTTAACTCAACCCTGTCTCTTTTCTTTGTGTTCCATGAGAGGGATGCAATCATGTGTCTGTCCTTCCTGATTCACATAGTTTGCTGGGTTCTCTCTATTATCTTTAACCATTTTCAAGTGCTTGTCTCCTGGCAACAGCATGGCTTCCGATTTGGCTCGGCGACTGTCTGTAACACCTCTCAGTTTACCAGCTTCCAATACCTGGACTATACTATGTGTAGAGTGTAATATCACGTTCCCTAGTTGTGTCAAGGTGGAGGATGTCAGTAGTGCCCAGGTAGCACATTATATGCCTCCAACACATAAGTGTTATCTCA
This sequence comes from Ginglymostoma cirratum, assembly GCA_024137785.1. Taxonomy (NCBI): domain Eukaryota; kingdom Metazoa; phylum Chordata; class Chondrichthyes; order Orectolobiformes; family Ginglymostomatidae; genus Ginglymostoma; species Ginglymostoma cirratum. The sequence continues at coordinate 85,058 of JAHRHZ010000275.1, forward strand.
TCATGACCAGGTCCATTTTGCCGAAGTAGTATCCTACAGGCCAGAGCTTGTCTCCATGTTTCTGTAGTACCACTGCAGACTGATTGCCATTGGTTTTTTCAGGTCAGGGAATACCAGTGCTGGTGCGGAGGCTAGTGTCCGTATGATTTTGACAAAGTCACTTTTCTCTGAGCTAGCCCACTCCCCTTTTGTAAGGTCTTGCAGTGGCCCACAAAGTTCCTGCAATAGTTAAATAGTTCTAAGATTTGTCTTACTCCTTTAACAGTAACTGGTTTCTTTTACTTCCATTGTGGTTTTCCTCTCCAATGAAAGGCTACAGCTGCCTTATGTCACTCTGTCCTAGGTAAGATACTTCCAATTTGCCTGCCTGTGCCTTTCTCAGATTTATTTTTAGTCTGGCAGCTTTGATTGTTTTTAACAGTTTCAGTAAGGCCACCAGACTGAGACGATCACAATATTGTCTATATTTTTTTTCTCAGTTAATCTGTTTGCATAACTTGCTCTATAGTTCAGTATATTTCAGATTCAAGTTCCTTGTTTTATGTTGTTTTTTTAAATCCTCTAGTTCTTTATCCACAGATCACCTCACCCAGTATGCGTAAAACAATAGCATACACAGACCCTAAATTTCTCCAGATCCCTCCATCTGTATCTGTCTTGAGAATACTTCTTTAATATGTTTCGTTAATTTGCCAATTTTGTGAATGATTGTATCATAGAGTGACATTACTTCCACATGCAAGCTCCCCTCTTAGCGGCAGTTTTATGGTATGAAACAATACAGCTTTAGTGTTCATCAAGCTTTACCTTCAGATTATGTTTCCTACCCCCTTTCACTAATACCACTTCCTTTGTTTTAAAGTCCGTTTCTCGATGGATGATGTGTCAGTGTTTTTTCATTTAACCCATGTTTTTGTGCTCTCTCAAGCCACTAATCCATTTTGTGGAGTAGATGTACATATCTGAGATCCGTTCTCCAATTTGTTTTCCTTCTGCCAGTGCTGTCCATCCTTAACTACTTCATATCATCCAATTTTGCATAAATAACTATTACCATCTAACTACTTCCAGAGATCTGGAGAGATTTGTAGTCCATGGAGAATAATCTTATAACATTTTAAAACAGAAGTCAAATATTTTTGTTTGATTCAGGCAAAGCACACATTGTTTGTTCTTTCTCTGAGATGTCCTGAATTTTTTAAAGTTACTTGATAACTCATTCTAGATTTTTGATATATCTCTATGTAAATTTGTCCCACTTCAAAGTTGCTTTTATTCCCTCTAAGTCACTAACAATTTTTATGCATTGGAATTCTAATAACTGATACTTTTAATGTTTCCACAGTACTTCTCCAACATTGAAATATGTTACTGATGGTTGAGTGTCTCATCCATCACAGTGCTGCAATGTTGAAAATCTGCAAACATGTTCAGCATTCAGTGTCTCGAATTTCTGAAAAATAAACAACCTCCATCCATTCCATGTGGAGCAGAATGTGTTGATTAATATTGATCTAGTATGGATTGAGAAAAAAGGGATGTAAACTCTTGCACATAATTTCATCACCTGTCTCTCCTACTCCTGTAAGGAAGTTAGTGTGTTAAAAACTAAGAAAGGAAAAGTTCACCTCCTTTGTTATATTCTCTTTTTTAAACTCGTTGCCCACAGAAAGTTGCACTTTCAACATCACAATTTCTCAATCACTTGGATATTTTTACACAAAAGTACAACTTACAGTGAGCCAGTCATCATCCAGAATTAAAGATCCACTCATGTGTTAAAACAATATTTAGAAATTCACTCTGGCCAGTAAATGAAATTCCAAACATGATAATCTAAACATAAAGTTCTTGAGATTAAAAATTACCCAAGCCTCCTTCCTCCTTCCAAACACAACACAGATAATACGTTATCTTGAAGAAAAAGCAGGTAAGTTACATTTTTTTTTGACTAGGCATTTTTTTCAATTAGTTTTAATCATCTATGATCAACTCCAAGAAGTAAATTTTTACCATTCTTTAAGATACAACTTCTAAATCAACACTTCATGGCAGGTTTTTCTTTACATGATCATGACTAATTCCGTAAAGTGTCATTACATTAACCAAACATGTTCCACACTTATACAGGCATGCCCCTGACTTTCAAATCACCAAACATTCCTAAAATGCAAACTAACTTCAAATTCAGATTTCTAATTCTGTTTAACCACTTGGCAGCCATTTTGTATCTCTCAGCTATGGGCAGCCCCAATAGATCCCAAGTGAGATGTGATACTAACAGGCGATACCTTCCCAATGTTAGCTCGTCGGTGGCCCAGCAGAAAGGAATGCCTGATAGCGTAAGCTTCCTGGACTTTGGCTGATGCCAAACACAGATACGCCCTGATAGAAAAGGAAGGTTTGGTGGTCATCTTTGGCATGAAAAAGCTCCACCAATATCTTTACAGAGATAAATTTGTAATAGTGACAGACTACAAATCCCTGCAAGGGCTGCTGAAGGAGGACAGGGCTCTACCACCATCAGGTCGAATTTAGCAGTGGACTCTTGTTCTGATTTCATACAATTACAAGTTGGAATACTGTCTGGGAGGCCAAGTGGCAAAGGCAGATATGTTGAGCCACCTCCCACTGGCAGATACACCACTTGCTGCCACTAGAAGAGTCTGTTCTGGTTTTAAATGCACCCTTCCGGTCACCACTGACAATATCAGACTGTGGACACAAAATGATCCTGTCCTAGCAAATCTAAAACAGTTGGTGGTGTTGGGAGAAACAAGAAGGCCATCACAGCCAGAATTGAAATCTTTCTGGACCCAGTGAGACCAGATCACTATACAGGACAGCATATTATCATGAGAAGCAAGAGAGATTGTTCTGAGCAAAGGTCACCACCAGATACTGGCTGAAGTCCACCAGGGTCATCCAGGGTTTCCAAAATGAAGATATTGGAATGTCTTGACATTATGTATGGTGACCAGGATTAGATACCAACATACCTGCATTGGTGGGGCAGTGTCCAGAGTACCAACAGGGACAAAGATTGCCGCCAGATCTCCACCACAGTCGTAGGAATGGCCAGGTAAACCATGGACTCAGTTACACTTTTACTGTGCCAGTCCTTTCATGGACTCTATGTTTTTAGTCATTGTGGATGTCCATTCAAAATCATTGGATGTGCATGGAGATCATTTGTCAAACACAGGGATGACAATTGAACAGTTGCAAGCATCTTTTACAAGACATAGACTCCAGAGAATGTTGGTCACAGTCAATTATTTATCAGCAGGGAATTCGAGTATTTCCTGAAGTCAAATGCATTTGGCATATAAGGACAGCTCCATGCTATCCATTGTCCAATGGTCTGGTGGAAAGAGTTATCCAAACTTTGAATGCAGGCTTAAGGAAACAGCCTGCAGCTTCACTCAATAGCAAATCGTTCCAGTTGTTTCATTAACAGGAGAGGTAGTGGGAAGAACGGCACAGTGGCTCAGTGTTAGCACTGCTGCCTCACAGTGCCAGGTACTTGGGTTTAATTCCAGCCTCGGGCAGCTGTCTGTGTGGAGTTTGTACGTTTTTCCCATGCCTGCCTGGGTTTCCTTCGGGTGCTCCAGTTTCCTCCCACAGTCCAAAGATGTGCGGGCTAGGTGAATTGGCAATGCTAAATTGCCCACAGTGTAGATTAGGTGGGTTAAAGGGGGATGGGTTTGGGTGGGATGCTCTGAGGGTTAGTGTGGACTTGTTGGGCCAAAGGGCCTGTTTCCACACTGTAGTGATTTGATGATTATAGGACCATCCCGATACAACTACAGGGACATCCCCAGCAGAGTTGCTAATGGGGAGAAGACTCCATACCGGGTTAAACCTGATCTTCCCAGACAAGGGTGTGGAGAGGGTGAAACGGCATCAGGAATGCCGAACTGGACACGAGACTCCTCTAAGTGACTGAGGCAGTTTACGTCTGGGTACAAAGTTTGGTGTCAAAATGACAGGAATGGCTCTGCTTGGGTAAGAGGCATGGTCAACATAAGATCAGGCCCTAAGGCATACAAAGTTCGGGTAGGAGAGACAGTTCTGAACAAGCACGTGGAGCACATGAAAGCTGAAAACCTCACAAACAGAGGAGCAAAACCTACCAGGCCTTTCAGAACATCCAGCAAGGCTATCAGAACCCATGGTTTACCCTCTGCCACCTAGTGTCAAAGAAACCTCTCAGGATGAGATGGAAACAGCAGATGTTGCAGCCTCGATGCTGTTAGTGCCTGAAGAAGATAATAATTTTCAGCCAAAACACTCTGGGTACAAGAGGTGGGCTGAAGCCTGTACACGCTGCCAGTATACAAGGCAAAGTTGGACTAACCTGACCTGGTATGAAAATGCCCCAGGAGAAGTTACAGGGAAAAAACAAAGGGTCTATGTCCCAGGACTTAGAGGGGGAAGTATGTAATGATCAGAACAAGATCACCCGGGTGAATCTCACATAGTATGAGTTCGCTGATCGGAGCTGTTAACTAGTCTAATCGGGGGTGCTGGCTGACAGATATAAACAGGAGCATCAGGGGTTCTGCTCTCTAGGAGCTGCTCTGAACTAGCTGCATCAGTGTCATGTACTATGCAAGTGTAAATGAAGGTTGATTTGGTGAAGGGATACTGGCCTTCATGGATTTATTTCAGACACCATATATCTAGGAGATGGGAGACGTACCACATCTGGAAGGGAGTAGCATGGAGTGGGAGAATATAAATCACGGCTAAGGCTTGAGGCCTACACTGCTCACCTGATTTGGTCAAACGTGGCTAAATGTGAGGTTTGGTTGAAAAACAGAGAGATAGAATATTAATGAAGTGGGAAATTGGGAAATGTGGATCTGGGTGACCTTGTACACCGTCAATGAAAGTAAACAAGCAGGTGCAGCACATAATTAGGAAGGCAATTGGTATGCTGGCCTTCATTGCAAGTACACTGGATTTCAGAAGTTGGGATGTTTTAGTGCAGTTACACAGGAACCTGGTGAGACCACACCAGCAATATTGTATTCACTTTTGGTCTCTACATCTAATAAAGGATATACGTACCATAGAGGGAGTGCAATGGAGGATCACTAGACTGATACTGGGGATATGGGATTGTCTAGGATTGTCCTATGAGGAGAGGTTAGTTTAACTGGGTCTATATTCACGAGAGTTAGAAGAATCAGAGGGGACCTGATTGTAATGTATTAAATTCGAACAGGCTTGATGCAGGGATAATGTTTTCTCTGGTTGAGGAGTTGAGAATCAACGGGCACACTCTCAAGATTGAGCATTTGACTATAGATTAGGTAAGAACATTAAGACAGAATGGGGAAATGTTTCTTCACTCAAAGTGTACTGAACCTGTGGAATTTCCTAACATAGAAGACTGTGGAGGCCAAGTCACTGATATATTCAAGAAGGAGATAAAGACATTGTGAAATTTTAAAGGCATCAAGGGTGATGGGGAGGAAGTGGGAATGTGGCATTGAGACAGAAGATCAGTCACAATCATATCGAATTGCGGGGCAGCTTAAAGGAGTGAATTGCTTACTCCCACTTCTAATTTATATGTTTCTATGAACTTTTTATACTCTGGTGTCCAGAATTGCACACAGCACTGTAATCTTGGATAAGTCAAGTTTTAGTATATGTTTATCATCACTCCCCTACTTCTAAGTTCTACTCCTCTGAAAATAAAACTTTGTTTCTTTTTGTTTGACCTTGGTCACCTGTAATTTCTTATCGTCAGTATTTTTATCCTCTGATATCTCTCTTCCTCTGCCTCACCTGTACTCTCACCTTATGTATAATAAGTGGTGATTCTTTTTGCTGTCACAGGCAAGAGGGAGAGGCAAAATGAATTTTGTTTATTATCCTCCTCTCTTGTCTGTTCCAAGGTTTGGTTTATGTTTTTCTTTCTTTTGCACATTTCCAATTTAAAAGTAAGTGGTGGTGTGTTTCTCCAAATATTGTTTGTGACATCTAATTCAACATGATCCACATCAATTCATTTGTTATTGCATTCAAAACCAGGAGGAAAGTTTGACACACTTTCATTTACATGTGCATTTAAGAAAGAAACAAAAGGAATGGAAGGGAGAGAAGGTATAAACTGCTTAAAATCAAAGAATCAAAATTAGTTCCTGTGATTTTGAAAGTGCAGTAATTTAATGGTCAGTTGAGGATCATTCAGATGACAGTGTCTTTTATGGGAGTTTAGATGCAAATTTCTGATCAAGGTGTACTTGGTGGAAGGTGGGGGCTGATTCATGGCTCAGGTGGAATGGTTTTATCTTCAGAAATCATACTTTCGAGCAATATTGTGACTGGAGGCAGGCTTTTAGCTAAACCTCAAGCTTTTTACTCTTTGGGTGTTAGTCGATGATTGATAGTTGATAGGAAGAACTTATACCCCTTTATAAATAACCAGGAGGCAAAAACTTAAAATAAAGGGGCAGGAAGCTAAGAAAGGATCTCAGGAAGAACCTTTCCACCCAAAGAATACTGGGCAGTATTCTTTCTAAGCCTTGTGGCTTAGCCACTCCGAGGTTCTGTGCATGTTGATTAGCACGCAAATGGAATTTTAGTATTCATGGTCTGTATATCAAAAGAAATTATAGGGAGTATTGGTGGTGGGTATCTGTAACTCACTGCCTAGAAGAATGGTAGAGATGGGATCATAGTATTTAAATGATCACTTGAGGCATCATAGCATTCAAGGCTACAGGTTGAGTGTTGGCAAATTAGACTAATGTAAGTAAAGAGCTTGATGACCAATGTGGACCAGAGTTTTACAGCATAGAAACAGACTCTATGACTGTATGATGACAATAGTTAAAGTGAAAGAGGATTCAAACAATTCAGCAGCTTCTGTTGTATGATTTGGTCTTTGGATTTAGTCACTTTGATAATAATATGGTCTTGGCACAGCAATTGCGTTTTGCAGCTGAAAACAGCGGAGTCATTAGGAGCCAGCCAAGGCATAATAGGTTTCATCACCCTCTATGCAAGAAGGGTTAAATTCTTAGAGATGTTGATTAACTTTTGTCCTGGTAATTGCTGGAAATTTATAGAAACAAGCAGCCAGCTGTTTCTGTGTTTGATAGCAGCCATTTGAAAATTCTGGCAAGAGTCCATTGTAGGAGGATTTAAGCATGAAAATACAGTTTACTTTGAAATGCAGTTAAGGATCTTTGTCTTCCTTTCCGCTGATCATTACTTTCCTCCAAACATCAGGGAAAAGTAATGAACACTATTTATTTTGTTTTTAAAGAGGTTCACGGAGAAGAGGAATAAAATGCAAATATCATTCTATCTCACTTTCAAAAGGCAAACCTATAAGTAGCAGGAGAATTGTCTGTCCCCTGCTACACTCCAACACATAGTGCAGGGTATCAGCAAATGTAAGTTATTTCCTTTTTTCTGTATGAATGATTTCAAGAACAAATCCTAGAATAACATCAGGCATTGGCTGTCTTGCACATTGCTAGTAATTATCAAAAAATGGTTGTGGCATTGGGTTGACAAAATTGAGTTTTCTTTCACTCTGAGGTTGACCGTGTGGGTGGGATTGTTAATGGTGACTTCCCAGCACCTTTTAAAAACAAAGATTATTTTTGATGTATGAAATAAACAGAGACTGGTATCCCATCACCAAGTCACCTTTGTCAACAAGTTCCACCGAATTCCAACCACTTCAATTTGATAGACTGAGAGGCCCACCTTGTTTGTACATTCTTCAAAGCATGGATTCTGAATGGAGTCTTGTCATGATCATGGCATTTCCTTTCTTAGTAAAATGAGCAGTGCTGTTTTGCCTGGTTCTGGGACCAGTACATCAAAGAACCTGCAAATATTCAGGAGTCAACTATTTTGGGGTTCAGCATATGCTGGATTTCTTGCTTAATCTTTGCTATCATATCAGTGCTCAGATTGGAGGGAATTTTATTTATTGGTGGGGACAGTCCCATTTCCATATCATGAAATATAAGTGGGACAGATCACGGATAGATCATGGAATCCCTACCAGTGTGGAAACAGGCCTTCAGCCCAACAAGTCCACACTGACCCTTAGAGCATCCCATGCAGACCCATCCCCCTTATCTACACATTCCTGAACACTTCAGGCAATTTATATAGAACATATGGACCAGAAAGAACAGTACAGCACAGTACAGGTCCTCTGGCCCATGATTTTATGCCAATCTATTATCCTACTAAGATCGATCTACCCTGCATGCCCTACATTTTACTGTCCTCCATGTGCCTATTCAAGAGTCGCTTAAAAGTCCCTAAAGTATCTGACTCCACTACCACTGCCGGCAGCACATTCCACACACCCATCATTCTCTGTTTGAAGAACCTACCTCTGACATCTCCCCTATACCTTTCTCCAATCACCTTAAAATTATGCCCCCTCATAATAGTCATTTCCGCTGTGGGAAAAAGTCTGTGGGTATCCACTCTATCTATGCCCCTCATCATCTTGTACATCTCCATCAAGTCACTTCTCATCCTTCTTCGCTCCAATGAAAAAAGTCCAAGCTGCCTTAACCTTTCCTCATAAGACCTGCCCTCCAGTCCTGGCAACATCCTGGTAAATCTCCTATGCACTCTCTCTAAAACTTCCACATCTTTCCTATAATAAGGCGACCAGAACTGAACACAATATTCCAAGTGTGCTCTAACCAGGGTTTTATAGAACTGCAGCATAACCTCACGGCTCTTAAAGTCAATTCCCCTGCCAATGAAAGCCAACACACCATACGCCTTCTTTAAAACCCTATCAACTTGGGGAGCAACTTTGAGGGATCTATGGATGTGGACCCCAGGATCCCTCTGTTCCTCCACACTGCTGAGAATCCTGCCATTAACCCTGCATTCTGCATTCAAATTTGACCTTCCAAAATGGATCACTTCATACTTTCCTGGGTTGAATTCCACCTGCCACTTCTTTGCCCAGCTCTGCATCCTGTCAATGTCCCTTTGCAATCTACAACAGCCCTCCACGCTGCCCACAACTCCACCAATCTTCGTGTCATCGGCAAACTTACTAACCCACCCTTCCACTTCCTCATCCAAGTCAGTTATAAAGATCACAAAGAGCAGAGGTCCCAGAACAGATCCCTATGAAATACCACTGGTCACCGAGCTCCAAGCTGAATACATTCCATTTACTACCACCCTCTGTCTTCTATTGGACAGCCAGTTTTGTATCCAGATAGCCAAATTTCCCTGAATCTCATGCCTCCTTACTTTCTGAATGCGTCTACCATGTGGAACCTTATCCAATGCCTTGCTAATATCCATATCCATCACATCCACTGCTCTACCTTCATCGACGTGTTTTGTCACATCCTCAAAGAATTCAATAAGGCTTGTGAGGCATGACCTGCCCCTCACAAAGCCATTCTGACTATTTCTAATCAAACTGTCCTTTTCCAAATAATCATAAATACTATCTCACAGAATCCTTTCCAATAATTTGCCCACCACAGAAGTAAGACTGACCGGTCTGTATTTCCATGATTATCCCTATTCCTTTTCTTGAACAAGGGAATGACTTTTGCCAATCTGCAATCTTCTGGTACTACTCCAGTGAACAATGAGGATGCAAAGATCATTGCTAAAGGGGCAGCAGTCTCGTCCCTCGCTTCCCGTATAAACCTTGGGTATACCCCATCTGGCCCAGGGGACTTATCTATCCTCATGTTTTTCAAAATTTCTAGCACATGCTCCTTCTTAACATCAACCTGTTCGAGCATATCTGCCTGTATCATGCTCTCCTCACAAACATCAAGGTCCCTCTCACCAGTGAATACTGAAGCAAAGTATTCACTAAGGACCTCCCCTACCTCCTCTGACTCCGGACACAAGTTCCCTCCACTATCTCTGATTGGCCCTACTCTCACTATGGACATCCTCTTGTTCCTCACATAAACATAGAACGCCTTGGGGTTTTCCTTGATCCTATCTGACAAGGTTTTCTCATACCTCCTTCTAGCTCTCCTAAGTCCATTCTTCAGTACCTTCCTGGCTACCTTGTTGACTCTAGTGCCCTGTCCGATCCTTGCTTCCTCAATCTTAAGTAAGCTTCCTTCTTCCTCTTGACTAGGTGTTCCACATGTCTTGTCATCCAAGGTTCCTTCACTTTACCGTCCTTTCCTTGCCACAGTAGGACAAACCTATCCAGTACTTGTAGCAACTGCTCCCTAAACAACCTCAACATTTCTATTGTGCACTTTCCTGAGAACATCTGATCCCAATTGGTGCTCCATAGCTCTTGCCTAATAGCATTGTAGTTACCCCTCCCCCAATTAAATACTTTCCCATACTGTCTGCTCCTATCCTTCTCCATGACTATAGTAAAGGTCAGGAAGTTGTGATCACTATCACCAAAATGCTCTCCCGCCGAGAGATCTGACACCTGGCCTGGTTCGTTGCCAAGCACCAAATCCAATATGGCCTCCCCTCTATTCGGCCTACATACATATTGATTCAGAAATCCTTCCTGGACACACCTGACAAAGTCTGCTCCATCCAAACTATTTGCACTTAGGAGGTTCTAGTCTATATGGGGGAAGTTGAAGTTGCCCATGACAATAACCCTATTATTTCTGCACCTTTCCAAAATCCGGCTCCCAAACTGTTCCTCAGTGCCTTTGTTGCTATTGGGAGGTCTACAGAAAACTCCCAACAAAGTGACTGCTCTTTTCCTGTTTCTGACTTCTACCCATACTGACTCAGTGGAGAAACCCTCCTCCACGACCTCCCTTTCTGCAGCTGTGATACCATCCCTGATTAGCAATGCCACTCCCCACCTCTTTTACCTCCCTCCCTATTTCTTTTGAAACATCTATACCCAGGAACATGCAACAACCACTCCTGCCCCTGTATTGTCCAAGTCTCCGTAATGGCCACAACACCATAGTTCCAAATACTGAACCATGCTCTAAGTTCGTCACCCTTATTCCTGACACTTCTTTCATCGAAGTAGACACACCTCAATCCATCACACTGACTGCCACTTTGCCCTATCAACTGTTTATCCTTCCTCCCAGATTCTCTGTTTGCTCTATCTGTCTGTATGCTGGCTACCCCATCCTCTGATCTGTAGCTCCATTTCCCACCCCCCTGTCAAACTAGTTTAAACCCTCCCGAAGAGCTCTAGCAAACCTCCTGCCCAGGATATTGGTGCCCCTCTAGTTCAGGTGCAATGCGTCCTTCCTGTACAGGTCCCACCTTAGAACATAGAACATAGAACATAGAAAATTACAGCGCAGTACAGGCCCTTCGGCCCGTGATGTTGCACCAACCTGTGAAACCAATCTGAAGCCCATCTAACCTACACTATTCCATTATCATCCATATGTTTATCCAATGACCATTTAAATGCCCTTAAAGTTGGTGAGTCTACTACTGTTGCAGGCAGGGCATTCCACGCCCTTACTACTCTCTGAGTAAAGAACCTACCTCTGACATCTGTCCTATATCTATCACCCCTCAATTTCAAGCTATATCCCCTCATGCTAGCCATCAGCATCCGAGGAAAAAGGCTCTCACTGTCCACCCTATCCAATCCTCTGATCATCTTGTATGTCTCTATTAAGTCACCTCTTAACTTTCTTCTCTCTAACGAAAACAGCCTCAAGTCCCTCAGCCTTTCCTCATAAGACCTTCCCTCCATACCAGGCAACATCCTGGTAAATCTCCTCTGCACCCTTTCCGATGCTTCCACATCCTTCCTATAATGCGGCGACCAGAACTGTACGCAATACTCCAAGTGTTACCACACCAGAGTTTTATACAGCTGCAACATGACCTCATGGCTCCGAAACTCAATCCCTCTACCAATAAAACCTAACACACCTTACGCCTTCTTAACAACCCTATCAACCTGGGTGGCAACTTTCAGGGATCTATGCACAAGGACACCGAGATCTCTCTGCTTGTCCACACTACCAAGAATCTTACCATTAGCCAATAATAAGACCAGCCCTCGCGCAACTATCGGGATGGCTCCAGCAGAGTTATTGATGGGGAGAAGACTCCGCACCAGATTAAATCAGATATTCCCAGACCTGGGGCAAATGTGAAACAGCAGCAGGAATGCCAATGCTGGCCATGTGCTTCCTCTAAGCAAGAGAGACAGTTTACTACAGGGACGATGTTTAGTGCTGGAACCCAGGGTTATGAGGCGAGGTCAGGTCCTGTGACATACAAATTTCGGGTGAGTGAGGCAGTCCTGAACAAAATGTAGATCACCTGAAAGCTGCAGCCTCACAGATGGGGCACGAGGAAAACATACCTGGCTCCTCATAACAGCCAGAAGGCCTGTTGGAAACCTTGGATTCTCCCCCTCCATCTCATGTCAAGGAAACCTCCAGAGTCTGAAATGGATGAGGCCTTAATATTGTTACTGCTGGAAGAAGAGGAGGAAACTCTACCGAGATGCTCCGGATGCAAGGGACGGACTATGATCCGGTACACACCACCCGTACCAAAGAAACCAGACCTGAGGCAAAAACATTGAAGGAGAAGCTCCCTGAGAAAGCCCAGGCCTATATCCCTGGGATGGGGGTGGGGGGTACTGGTGGGAGGTGGTGGAGGGAGAAAAAGAAACAAAGAGAGAATATAATGATTGGAACCAGTTGGATCTAATTTACTGAGATCCTTAATTGGGTTGTTAACCTTTACCAATCAGGGAGCCCAGGCTAACAAACAAACTGGGGATTCCCTTCTTCCTGGTTTTGTTGCGAACATACAGATAACGTTAGTTCTCTTCTGCTGGGACAAAAAATTACACAGGGTCACAGCACAGGTTCTGAGTCTCCCTCTTGAGGAGGGTGGTCAGTTGCTGGTATGTGTCTGCACCCAGCTGGTGATTCTAACATCGAGCTGCCTCCTAGGTGGTGCACCCTGGCAATGCAATTTGTCCACCAGGTACGTAACCTCAATTATGACACCCAGCTCCTGTTCATTGGCTGCAAGTGTTTGCAGGTCGCCCTCAGTCTGCTGCCTGTCTTTTACCAGAACCTGATCACTATCTGGGATATTGTCAACTCACGTTGTGCCCATCCTCCATCAGGAGTAGCGGGTATTGTCAGAGAGCATTGCTCAGGAATCTGCACCTCTGTAATTGCAGGTTTGTGTGGCCAGTGGGAGGGCCATGGCTGCGGTGTCACCAGAGTCAGGGATGAGCTGGGTGGCGGGTGCCTGGGCTGGATGCTACTGCAGGAATTTGTAGATAGGGCAGTGGTAGACATCCGATTCATGACCAATGCCATCCAATCCCTTAAAATGGCTGTGCTTGGACCCAACATTATGCACCATTTGGAAGATACTCAAGTGTGTGGTGGAATCCTGTCTGCACATACCTCTGTCCAGACAGAATTTCATGTTGACCCCAGATCCCATATTTCCCCTGGTCACCTGTGTCCCACAACCTGAACAGCCTCCAAAACATATGTTGCACTTCCTTCAGGAAAGTTAACCAATCAGCCCTGTACAGACTGCTGCTGCACATCATCCACCTTTTCTCTTTCATCCGCTGCCCGGACACTCCTTGGCATGCCCGTTACCGCCAGGTGATGCAGATCCCCAGTGGAGGGCTCTCTGTGATGGAGTCATAACTCTTTCCCTCAGGAATCTGGGGTGGAGGGTGTTGCACTCAGCAGTCCCCTGTAACCACAGATTGCAGTGGTTCACCAACTCTCAGTCTAACTGTTTGGTTTGTGGCGCTGTGGAGTCTGTGGGCCACGTGTTCATTGGTTGTGGGTGTTTGCACTCTCCCTTTTAGGTACCTGAAGGACCCTGTGCTCTGTTTTTGGTTGCACTTCAGCCCCACACTCCAGATCATCGGGCACCCAGTGTGGAAGGGTTCTCATAGGTTTGCTCCTGGGCTTGGCCAAGCTAGCTATAAAGAGGTCAAGGCAGCGGGGATTGGAGGGGGTCACTTCTGCAGACTGCCTTCCCCTCTTCAGTGGTTACATTTGAGCTTGTGTGTCTTTGGAGATGGAGCACATGGTGTCCACCAATGCTCTCAATGTCTTTTGAGAAAGGTGGGCACTGCAGTGGGGTTGGGCTGCTTTATTTACCCCTCCAATTCTATTTTGATTTAAACCCTAACCTCCCCCTTCACTTCTTTTTTACGCACGCATTGCCCTTAAGGCTTTGCTTGTTCCTGGTTCCCTGGCCACATGGATGTTTTCCTGGTGATGTAAAGACTGAATAAAGTCTTTCACACATGGTGTCTTCACTGAGTCCCTGCACTTACATACACACAATGTGGATGCTGTGGGAGGGGGATACATTAGAAAAAAAACAGCCAATTCAGAGTCTCCTCACTTCAGGGACTGCCAAAAGGGTGGCTTAGGGATGGGATACCAGCCTCTGTGCTGTTATTCATTCAGGTAGGTATGGCTGTCCTGAATAAGGATGTGGACCATTTGAAAGCTGCAAATTCACAGATTGAGTGGAAACAATATCTGGTCTGCCCCTGGGAGCCTTCATAAACACTTCAGGGACTGACTGATTCATCCTTTCTGTCAAACATTATCAAGTCCTCTGAATCAGAGATACAGATGAAAGAAGTACCACCTTGATGTTTCTGCCTCCAGAAGGGAGTGGAAGTCTGCCGAGGCACTCCAGGCACAAGAGGCAAGCTCCCATTTGTTACAGGCTTCCTATGTTGGATTCCAAGTTGGAGGAACCTGACCTGGTGTTAAAATGCCCCAGGAAGTTCTCAAAGGAATCAGACCACGCTGTATCTGCAGACGCAAAGTCAGAGGAATGTAGTGATTGGAACATGGTCAGCCAGCTAGGCGTCATAAAATACGAGTTCCCTGATTGGATTACATTAACAGCCCCAATCAGGGAGAGCTGGCTGACAAAGGAGGACGAATGTCAGGGTTATTGTGTCCTGAATACCTGACTCAGTGAGAGGCAGTACTATAGTCATTGGCTATGCATTTGTAAATAAAGAGTGACTGGTATTGGGATGCTGGCCTCTGAGGAGTTATTTCAATTCTGTGTTTAAATTTGTTAATTATGGAGAATTTGTTAGTCAGAGACTGTAACATTCAGGTCAGGATATTCCATTACTTTGATTCTACCAGGAATTAAGGGAAGGGTGCTCTCAGAGTAGCAGCATATTAATGAGGAATAAGAATAGGCCATTAGGCCATCCCCTTGGTAATCAAGAATTTATCCACCTCTGTCTTAAAAATATTTGAAGATTTTACATCAACTGCCTTTAGAGGAAGAAAATTCAAGGACTCTCAGCCTTCACAGAAAGAAAAAAACTATTTCTCTTCTTGGTTTTAAATAGGCATCCCTTCTCTTTAAACTAGGACTAGTTCTAGAACCTCCCACAAGAGGTAACATTCCTTCGATATCTACCTGGTCAAGTTTCATTAAAATCTTATATGTTTAGATTATAGAACAAAGAACAAAGAAAACTTACAGCCCAGGAACAGGCCCTTCGGCCCTCCAAGCCTGTGCCGATCCAAATCCACTGTCTAAACCTATCACCCAATTCCTAAGGATCTGTATCCCTCTGCTCCCCACCTACTCATGCATCTGTCCAGACGCACCTTAAATGAATCTACCGTGCCTGCCTCTACTACCTCTGCTGGCAACGCGTTCCAGGCACCTACCACCCTCTGTGTAAAGTACTTTCCGCGTGTATCCCCCTTAAACTTTTCTCCTCTCACCTTGAACGCGTGACCCCTCGTTACTGAATCCGTCACCCTGGGAAAAAGCTTATTTCTATCAACCCTGTCTATACCCTTCATGATTTTGAAGACCTCAGTCAGGTCCCCCCTCAATCTCCTTTTTTCTAATGAAAACAATCCTAACCTACTCAACCTCTCTTCATAGCTAGCACCTTCCATACCAGGCGACATCCTCGTAAACCTTCTCTGTACCCTCTCCAAAGCTTCCACACCCTTTTGGTAATGTGGCGACCAGAACTGTACGCAGTATTCTAAATGCGGCCGAACCAAAGTCTTGTACAATTTTAACATGACCTGCCAGCTCTTATACTCAATACCCAGTCCGATGAAGGCAAGCATACCATATGCCTTCTTGACCACTCTATCCACCTGTGCAGCCACCTTCAGGGTACAATGGACCTGAACTCCCAGATCTCTCTGCTCATCAACTTTTCCCAAGGCTCTTCCGTTTACAGTATAGTTTGCTCTAGAATTAGACCTCCCAAAATGCATCACCTCACACTTGCCCGGATTGAACTCCATCTGCCACTTCTCCGCCCAACTCTCCAGTCTATCTATATTCTCCTGTATTCTTTGACAATCTCCTATGCTTTCTGCTACTCCCCCAATCTTCGTGTCATCTGCAAACTTACTGATTAGACTACTTATGCCTTCTTCCAGATCATTTATGTATATCACAAACAACAGTGGCCCCACTGTCTCTTAAATAATTAATAGTTAATAATTAATTGACCTATGTTAATTAACACTCTTCTAAACTCAAGAGGATACAGGCTTAATCCATCTAGCCTTTCCTCATAAGGCAATCTGCTCATTCCTGGTATTATGCTACCAATGAGTTAACACCCTTCCGTAAGTACAGTGACTAGCACTATCTCTGGTATTCCAGATGTGATCTCAACAATTCCCCAAGTGAAACAGAACCTTCTTACATTCATTGTACTAAACTTGCCAGATCTTTGCTTACTCAGTTAACCTCTTTAGATCCCTTTGTTGGCTCTTTAGAGCTTACTTTCCTACCTATCTTTGTCACATCAATAAGTCTAGCTATCATTCCTTCAGTCCCTTCATCCAAATCATTTGTATAATTATAAAGAGTTGAGGACCCAGTGCCAACCCCTCATAGATTATCACAGATTCCCTGCAGTGTGGAAACAGGCCCTGACATCCCACCCAGA
This sequence comes from Ginglymostoma cirratum, assembly GCA_024137785.1. Classification (NCBI taxonomy): domain Eukaryota; kingdom Metazoa; phylum Chordata; class Chondrichthyes; order Orectolobiformes; family Ginglymostomatidae; genus Ginglymostoma; species Ginglymostoma cirratum. The sequence goes on from JAHRHZ010000275.1 coordinate 101,985, forward strand.
CCCCTCCCACCAAATCTACATATCCCTGAACACTACAGGCAATTTAGCACAGCCAATCCACCCAGCCTGCACATCTTTGGACTGTGGGAGGTAACTGGAGTACCTGGAGGAAACCCAGGCAGGCATGGGGAGAACGTGCAAACTCCACATAGTTGCCTGAGGGTGGAATAGAACCCGGGTCCCTGGTACTGTGAGGCAGCAGTGCTAATCACCGAGCCACCGTGCCACCCCTATTTTTATATGTCACTCAAAACAGTTCAATCACAGAAGAGCAGTTCAAAAATCAGTTTTTACTCCGTTTTTTTATAAGACAATTAGGTATGGCAATAAGGAGTTGAAGTTCAGTGCAACCAAGAGATTGGAGCTTGACTGCTCTGTGGACCCTGTGTGCAAGTTACTGTGCTGCTGTCTCTGAAGGAAAGGAGCTGCTGGATGGTAAACAGTCAGTGGGGCATTCGAAGTTTGAGTTTTGTTTGCCTGATAACTAGTTGCAGGCTAAAAGAAGTCCCTAACTAGATCATAACATAAATTTAGAAAATGACATAATAACAATCCACAAGCATAACATTTTTTTACTGTTTCATCTCACTTTGCAATTCTCTTTTAAAAGAATCTTCAAAAACATGCCCTAGTCTTTGAATGTCTTTAATGATTTTTTTTTGAAAATCAGTGTTGTGAGAGCACCATCCACTGGGAACAAAAAACATTTGCAATGACTTCTTGTGTTCAGATATTTGGTCAAGATCGTCACAAAGCAGACCTTCATTTGTTTCCTCTTGATATGACAACCCAATATACACAACATGTTAACATTGTGCCATTCATTGAATAATTGTGATGTACCACAGTCCCATTATTAGACACAACAGAAATAGTAAGTGGCATTTATTGTGCAAATTTCATTAATGCAGTTTTGGCATTATTGTAAAACAGGAGGGTTACCTTTCTTATAAAATCAAAGAACAAAGTGAAATTGATTTAATGGTTACAAACTGCTATTAATGAATAACATTAGTTTTGTTAAACATGTCGATTTAAACAATCATTTAAAACCATCCTTTTCATAAAATAGATGTTTAAGCACAACCAGTCTGTCTTTAATCAATCCACAATAATCATATAAAGGTATTTTGCCTCATTTATTAAATACAAACATTTTAAGAATCTTAAAATGTACTTCACCTTGGCTCTTTTCAAAATTTTTTTTGGATGGGAAAATCAGTGCAATAAAGCACTGCATAAAGTAGGAGTGCTTATTAAAGTCAAAACAATGGCAGTTTGGTGAGACAATGATTCACCTTTTGAATTCTTTTTCCAGAGAATCTTTTATAAATTTCAGACTCCGTTGGTAAAGGAAAGAATTTCTGCTTCCAGGTTTGCAAATGTTTAGATGATTAACATTCAAGGGAATAAAATCCCCAAATCCCAAGTCTGAAAAATGATTAAAAACTCAATGAATAATATGCAACACAAAATTATGCAGATTCTATCAAACTAATAGAACAGATACAGGTATTTGTGGTGACAAATATGATATTCAACAAAGCCAACATCACTAGCTTCAGTAGGTACATGAGCTAGACACCCCAATACTGAGTCAATTAGATCAGGAAGGTGCATAGCCACCAAGGCTTCCTTCTCCCAATGCTATCCTAAGGCTGGGTTCCAAGAGGTCACATACATGTGTATTTTAGAAGGGTTGTTTCTAACGTTCTTCACTTTTTCCAATGCATAAGCACTTCATGTCAGTTTTACAAGTCTCCAAGGTCTATGATTCAGGTTAAGAATTAACCGTGTGAACTCACACCCTGTTAAATCTGGCATTCCAACTGACTAAGTACCTTTTTTTCCAACTGAATTTAAAGTTACTGAAAATATAATGATAAACAGGAACAAACATTGTTAATTTTCTTAACTGTATAATTTACAATTGAATGGAACTAATAAACAGCAACTCAGTTATAGAAGTTCAGTTTATTCGGAACTTACATTTATTGTACTTGATTTTCGTTCATTCCACTCATTCTATTGAGTTTCATCAATGATTTACACAAAATAAACACCTTTACATTCAAAGATCAGTGTGTGCTTGGAAGAAAAGAAGGATTATAAACTCCAACAAATTAGATCTCTGGGAACACTTCAAAAGTTTTCGACTGGCTGTAACATAATTTGGACCATTCTGAGGTTGTGAATCATAGAATCATCATAGAATCCCTACAGTGTGGAAACAGACCCTTCGGCCCAACAAGACCCTCAGAGCATCCCACCCAGACCCATTCCCCATAACCCATCTAATCTTCATATCCCTGAATACTACGGGCAATTTAGCATGGCCAATCCACCTAGCCTGCACATCTTTGGATTATGGGAGGAAACTGGAGCACCCGGAGGAAACCCACGCAGGCCTGGGGAGAATGTGCAAACTCCACACAGACAGTCGCCGAGGGTGGAATTGAACTCGGGTCCCTGGCACTGTGAGGTTGCAGTGCTAACCACTGAGCCAAAATTCAAAGTGTTTCATGTGATATGCTGACTGCATATTTAAAACAGAGATGAAGAGAAATTACTTCTCAAAGAGTCATGAATCTGTGGAATTCACTACCTAGAGTGAGGTGGATGTTTGGACATTGAGTAAATTTGACAAGGAGAAACATTTTTAATTAGGAATGGGTTGGAGGGTCATTGGGGAGCATGTAGGAAAATGGAGTTGAGGCCGAGATGGGAACAACCACGATCGTATCAAATGGTGGAGCAGGCTCGAGAGTCTGAATTGCCTACTCCTGCTCCTTGTTCTTACGATATATGTTATCTGCAATCCTCTCTTGTGCACAGAATGAGCTGAATTTTGCTACTGCAATCAGTAAAACACTGATGCACCACAACTATTATCGGTGCCAGAACACAAATTAGCATTATGTTCTAGAAATTACCACCAAAATGACCATTCCCGCTCTCAGAGGAACAGGTGAGTGGGTTTTAAGTTAAAAGAGCTAAAACTGATCTGAGCGCAATCTGCCTTGTGTGGGAAACATCTACGGGACAAGATGATCAGTTCTTTTATTATGTCTTTAAAATATAAAAAAAACTAAAAGCTTTTATATAGTTTTAATCCAGGATTCTGAATATCTGAAGATGTATGGATTTCTAGGCTTCCTGTAACTTGCATGAAAAAACACAATGAGAAAACAGTGCAAATTGATGAGGCTGTCTTTGGCAAGTCAGAAAGGTTTTAAATATCGCAATCTCACACCAGTGAAATAAGTGAGATCAGAAATAACTTGCATAACTGTTGCTCACAGGATTTGTTTTCGGGCTAATTACCAATATATTGCCGGTCATTTCTACCATTACATACTAGTACTTAGGAGTATAAGAGTTTCCCATGTGGTCACTGAAATTGGCAATGTCCTGGTGAAGACCTCTTGCCAAGGTAACCAGCCATACACATTGCCAAATACATTGACAATGCAGTCAATGGTACCACAGTTTTTAACTTCTTCTCCTTGCAGGAATCAGCAGATGATATACGTAGAATTGCATAAGCTATAGCCATCAAGTGCATTTCACATGTGACCAAGCCACATTTGCAGACGTGGCATACACATGGACTTCTCAACTGATGAATCCAGTTACAGTCAGTGCTTTGCTACTCAAAAGGTCCTGCAGGTACAGGCAGTAATTAACTACACATACATGGCAATCAAAGCATTCCCAGATCACTCTGTAACCTTCATCAACTGAACTGGCTTCCTTGAAATCAACGTTGAAATCATTTGCAAAGACTAAAAGATCATTCTGTCCATCTGTGCCGTGACGCTTTCAATTCATGCCAACTAAGCTACTCTGAGAAAGAGATAAGCAGATGCCTTCCTGGAAACAACAGCTACCCTCTTGGTGATGGCACCTGTGAGGAGCCCAAAGAAGGTTGTTGAGGAACACTGCAACCAGAGGTGTAATAAATAAGCAAGAACTTAGGATGCTTAAGGTAGTTTATGATCTCTACGCAGATATGGGTACATCAGTCTTGACCAGTCAACGATAATGGTTTGCTGCATGTTCCATAGCAATGTACAGTAGTAAGGGTTTAAGCTCCAGTAATAGGAAGGTACTGAGCATTCTGACTCTTCAAAGAAAGAAGGAAGCATGTGATGCGATGAGGGCACCAGTAGCCACGTATACAGTTATCGGGGATGTCAGGCAGCCTAATACAGACAAGCTTCACTTAAACTGAGACATCTGGTACACAAAATCTGAATCTACTGGACTTCCCCAGGTTTCAGCAAAAAACAGTAGCTCAATCATAAATTTATCACTATCACTTGCACCCGTTGGTCATGCAATGCTTTACAAGACCGATAACGACTGATCAGGGGCAATCAATCAGGAAGTGACAAGGGAATCAAATTTTATTTTTGACAGTGCTGTTTAACTTAAAAGAACATTTTGGTTTTAAAAGAGTAGAAACATTTTTGTGGATGGTGGCTATTAGAGTTAAGCGTGTGACATTTTTATTATGTAAGGGTGAGTAGGTCAGTAGAGTCTGGTCAGATGGAGATGTGAGGAGGTCCTCTGAGAAGAATGGTTATGGTCACTGCTGCATCAACGTCACATTTCTCACATTGCTCATCCCAATATTGTAACAGCTACAACCACTGAGTATGGCACACTTTGGGTGGAATTTTAACATTTCACCTGGTCTAAGCGGGGGAACCTTGTAATATGCTTTGATCTGGAGATTTCAGCAGCATATTTATCAGTGACTTTGCAATGCAGCTGATGCATCTGCATCTTTTTTCTGGGTTTCTCAACCGACGGCCCACTACAGTATATTTCAGCTTAAGTATTTAAAGATACCATACAAAGAACAGAGATAAAGCAAGGTTGGCAGAGCTTGATAATGCAGAAATGGAAACATTACCTAGTAAGGCAGCAACAGATTTCATCTAAGATAACAAGGTGTGGAGCTAGATGAACACAGCAGACCAAGCAGCATCATAGGAGCAGGATGCTGCTTGGCCTGCTGTATTCATCCAGCTCCACACCTTGTTATCTCGGATTCTCCAGCATCTGCAGTACCTATTATCTTTCTCAACAGATTTCGTCTGTACTGTACTTCTCTGGACAGGCTCAGAAAGCTCATAGTCAAATTCTATAGGTGGAAGAAGGAGGTTTGCCCCTTAAAACAAACATGTATGGCTGGAATTGGTTGAGTAAGTCATTTAGAGTTAAATGGTACCATACGTCTGAATACAACATTGCAAGAGATTCAGGATTGCAAGAGATTCAGTAACCTAATAAGGGCTAGGAAGGAATGCAGCATGCCACAATCAACTTAACTGACGTGCATCTAATCTTAACATCTGTCACTGTTCCTTTCTAGTCGATCACCTGCACCATACCAATGGATCGTGCCATCAGGCCCTTTAATCTCATGTGCTTCAATTTTGAAAGTTCATACGTATATCAAGCACAATATGTGCTCTGTCAGGAACTCAAAGGTTTAATTAAACATGATATGCCTTTAATAATTCTATGCTGTCTTTCATTGATTAACCTATATTTTCCAAGTGCCATAATGTTTGTCCCAGATTGCCCAGTTTTCAGGGATATGTAGATTAGGTGGGTTATGACGGATGGGTCTGGGTAGGATGCTCTGAGGGGTGGTGTGGACTTGTTGGGCCAAAGGGCCTGTTTCCACATTGTAGGGATTCTATGAAATTAACGTTTCTAAAAATTTCACCAAGTTAGGCTGATTGACTTATATTTGTCATTTCTGTTGCCTCTCCCTTTTTGTAAACTTTATTTATGTTCGTTAATGAGATGTCGGCATTACTGACCTGGCTAGCATTTAGTGCCCCTCTCTGATTTGCTCTTGAGAAGGCGATTTTGAGCTGCTTTCTTGAACCACTACAGGCCTTGGAATTTAGGTATAACCACAATGCTGTTAAGAAGGGAGTTCCAAGATTTTGACCCAGAAATAGCAAAAGAACAGTGCAAAAGTTTCAAATCAGGATGTTGTGTGGCTTGCAGGAGGTAGTGTTCCCATGCATCTGCCACCCTTCTATTTCTATATGGTGGAGATCATGGGGTCAGAAGGTGCTGTCAAAGGAGATTGAGAAAGTTGTTGAAGTGGATCTTTTAGTTCGTACATAGTGCTGCCACTGTGTCAGTAAGGGAGTGAATGCTGAAGGTATTAGATGGAATGCCAATCAAGCAAGATGCTCTGACTTGGGTGGTGCTGAGCTTCTTGAATGTTGGTGGAGCTGCATTCATCCAGGCAAGTGGACAGTATTCCATCACTATCCTGACTTGTGCCTTGTAAATGGTAGACAGGCAGCCGGGAGACAGAAGGAGAGACACTTGCAGCAGCATTCCCTGCCTTGACTTCTCTTTGTAGCCGTAGTATTTATATAGTTGGTCCAGTTCAGTTTAAGTCTCTGTCACTTGAACTCAGTCACTCCCTCGCCCACTCACAGTTGCTCAGGCTCTCATTCGCTCACAGACAGATTCTGTCTCTTGCTCGTTCTGCTATAGTCTGTCAGATATTAGGTCACCCGACCACAGTCTCTCAATCATTCACTTGCACATTCTCCCATCTCTCAATCACTCACTCGTCCAACCTCAGACTTTCAGCCAATTGCTTGCCCCTGCCAGTCTGTCTAACACCTACCCTCACCCAACCGATGTTACTCAGACACACTCTCGCCCACCCCAAGTCTCTCAGACACTCTCCACCCACCCCCAGTCATTTTGACACTCACTCGCCACAACCAGTCTGTCAGACACTTGCTTGCCTACCTTCAGTCTCTCGCTCGCCAACCCCACTGTCTCAGTCTCTCGTTCATCCAACACCAGTCTCTCAGATGATCACTTGTCTAACCGGTCACTGTCACTTACCTGCCCACTGCCAGCATCTCAGCTTGTGCACCAACATTTGCTTTGACACTTGCTCATCCACCAACAATTGGTCAGTCACTCAATCACCGATCCCCAGTTTCTCGGTGGCACATACCCAGACGCTCAGTCGCTCAGTCACTCGCTCACCAATTCCAATGTCTCACTCACTAACTTATTCAACACCAATCTCAGACAATTGCTCCATAACTCTGTCAGACACTTTTGCTCACCCAACTCCAAAACTCTCAGATACTTGCTGGCCCATTGTCAGTTTCTCAGACACTTGCCCACTGTCAGTCTCTCTGTCACTCACTCACAAACTCCGATTCTCAATCACTCATTCACCCAGCCTCAATTCCTCAGTCATTCACATGCCCAAGCCCAGTTGTTCAGAATCTCATTCAACCACTGCCAGTTACTCAGACGGTCTCTCACTCAAACCACAATCTTTCAGACACTCAGTCAGACACCCTCAGTGTCTCAGTCACTCGGTCATGCAACACCAGTCTCTGACAATCACTCGCCCATTGCCAGTCTCTCAGACACTTGCTCACACATCTCGAGTTTCTCAGTCACTCTTTAGGTGACTTAAAGGTGCCACTTTAATGCACCACCCTGCTCCCTGGCTTGCTGCAGTGTTCCAGCGAAGCCCAACGCAAGCTGGAGGAACAACCTCATTTTCCGCTTGGGGACCCTACAGCCCTCCGGACTCTATATTGAGTTCAATAACTTTAGGGCCTAAACTCTCCCATGTCCTAGCCCCCTACCCCACACACCAAGTCTTGTTACCACATAACCTGCCAGTACACACCCCCTGTTGTTAGTCACTAACAGTCCCCATTAACAACTATTCACCCTCCCAGCCTGATCGTTAGCAACTCCTTTGTCTGTCCAACTGTCTTTCTCTCTCTTTGGGCTTTCTCCTATTGTTTACTCCCTACCCCACCCACCTCCCTATTTTCTGCATACAAACTGATGTTTTCCCAGCCAACATCAGTTCTGAGGAAGGGTCACCGGACTTGAAATGTTAACTCTGCTTTTTCCTTCACAGATGCTGCCAGACCTGCTGAGCTCTTCCAGTAACTTTGTTTTTGTTTCTCAGTCACTCGCTCATCAAACTCCAGTCTGTCAAACACCCTTGCTCGCCCAAACGCAGTTGCTCATACACTGAGTGACGCTTGCTCATTTGCTTCGACACTCACTGCCTACTGACACTCACTCAGACACTCACTCACCAAACCCAAACTCTAAGTCGCTTGCCCCCATCAATCTCTCATTTACTCATTTGCCTAGCCCGCCTCTTAGTTATTTGCTCAGCCAACCCCTGTCTCTAAGTCACTTGCCCTGACATGGTCAGTCACTCAGATAATCACTCTCCCACAGACAGTGTGTCAGAAACCCATGCTTGCCCAACTCCTGTTGCTTCAGTGGTTGTTCACCCAAACCCTATCAGGCTCAATCACTTGCCCAATCCCAATCTCTCACACACACGCTCACCCTCCCCTGTCTCTCATTCACTCGCCTACCAACATTTGCTTAGACACTTGCCCACCCACTGACTGTCACTCACTCACCAAAGTCTAGTCGCTCAAATACTTGCACATTACCAGTTGCTCAGAAAGTCACTAGCCCATTGCCAGTGTGTCAGACATTCACTTGCCAACTCGAGTTGCTCAGTCACTCATTCACCGACCCCAGTCACTAGTCAGCCCCTTGCCCACCGACAGTCTGTCAGACACTAACTTGCCAAACCCCAGTCTCTCAGACACTTGTTTGCACACTGCCAGTCGCTCGGATATTCACTTGCACACTCCCAGTGCTTAGATGCTCGCTTGCCGACTGACAGTCTGTCTGCAACTCACTTAACCTCAGTCACTCATTTTTGTTTGCACAGCACAAATCGCTCAGACACTCCCTTGCACACTCCCAGTTGTTCAGGCATTTGCTCACCACTGACTGTCTGATACTCGCCAAACCTCAGTCACTCATTTTTGTTTGCACCCCACAAATCACTCAGACTCTCCCTTGCACACTCCTAGTCGCTCAGCATTTGCTTACCACTGCCAATCTGTCAGTTATCCATGCTCATCCAACGCCTGTTGCTCAGACAGTTGCTTGGCCTTCCCAAGTCTCTCTGACATGCATGCCCCCACTCCGGTCTCTCAGGCACTCACCCGCCCACCAAATTTTTCTTAGAAACCGAAAGAATTGCAGATGATGTAAATCAGGAACAAAAACAAAGTTGCTGGAAAAGCTCAGCAGGTCTGGCAACATCTGCGAAGAAAAATCAGAGTTAACGTTTCAGGTCCGGTGACCATTCTGAGTTTGGGTCACCAGACCCAAAATGTTAACTCTGAGTTTTTCTTCACAGATGCGGCCAGACCTGCTGAGCTTTTCCAGCAACTAAATTTTTCTTAGACTCTGACTCAACACCTGACATTTCGACAGTCACTCGCTCGCCCAACCACAACCTCTCAGACATTTGCCTCCCTACCCACAGTTGCTTGAACAAACGCTCAGCCTATGCCAGAAGCTGAGGCATTCACTCATAGCCCAGCATCTCAATCACTCATTCGCCCACTGTCATTTGCTCAGACAATTGCTCTCCCACTGCCAGTGTATCAGACATTCCCTTGATCAATCCCAGTTGCTCAGACACTTTCTCACTCAAACGGCAGAATTTCTTGCTCGCCCACCAACAGTCTCTTTGCAACTCGCTTGGTCATCCTCAGTTGTTCAAGGCTCATTTGCCCTTCACCAGTAGCTCCGACATTTGCTTGCCCACCCCTAGCCTCTCAATCACTCACTCATCAAACCCCCAGTCTCTCGGTCCTCTCTGCCCACCCCGAGTCACTTAGACTCTCACTTGCCTATTGCCAGTATCTTAGTAGCTCATTTATCCAATCATTCAGACAATTGCTCGCTTACTACTAGTCTGTCAGGCACCATTGGTTGCTCAACCTCAGTCACTCAGACAGTTGGTCAACCACCCCCATTGACATTTTGTCAAAATGACAATTTGACATTGTCATCTTTGCTCATTTGCTTAGGCAGTCACTTGCCCACTGCTAGCCTCTTAGAGGCTTGTTTATGAAACCCCTCACCTCCATTCAAGGCCCAAAACAAACCTTCCATATCAGACAGGGGTTTACCTGCACATCCATCAACTTGGTCTACTGTATCCGCTGCTCTCGATGTGGCCTCCTCTACACTGGTGAGACCAAGCGTAGACTCGGACACCATTTTGTAGAGCATCCGTGCTCTATAGCCACAAATGGCAACAACTTCTGGTTGCCAACCAGTTTAACTACCCCTCCGTCTCCCTGGGTGACATGTCCATCCTGGGCCTCCTCCAGTGTCACAATGACACCCCCCGCAAACTGGAGGAGCAACACCTCATATTCCACTTTGAGCGCTTACAGTCTGATGGCCTAAACATGGAATTCACCAGTTTTAAAATCTCCCCATCAAATCTACCTCATCCCATGTCCAACCCTCCCTCTCATCCTCACCTCCTTGACCTGACACAACCTGTCTATCTTCTCTCCCACCTATCCGCTCCACCCATCCCACTGACCAATCCCCACCACTCCCTACCTGCACTCGTCTATCATCATGTCACCTACCTTCCCCAGTCCCACCCCTCCTCTATTTATTTCGCAGCTCCCTTTCCCGTCCCTATTTCTGAAGGGTCCCAACCTGAAACGTCAACTTTCCTGTTGCTCTGATACTGCCTGGCCTGCTGTGGTCCTCCAGCTCCACAGTGTGTTGTCTCTGACTCCAGCATCTGCAGTTCTTGCTATCTCTCAATCACTTGCTTACCCAATTCCAGTCTCTCAGTCCCCCTCTATCCAACCCCAGTCAGTTAGATACTCGCTCACCCACTGCCAGTCTCTCAGTCACTCACTCATCCTACACCAGTCCAGACAGACAGCAAGAACTGCTGGTGCTGGAGTCAGAGACAATGCAATGTGAAGCTGGAGGAACACAGTAGGCCAGGCAGCATCAGAGGAGCAGGAAAATTGATGTTCAGAAGAAGGGTCCCAACCCGAATTGAGAGCAACTTTCCTGCTCCTCTGATGCTGCCTGGCCTGCTGTGTTCCTCCAGCTCCATGCTGTATTGCACAAGTCTCAGGCAATCGCTCACCCACTGCCTATCTGTCAGACACATCTGCTCACCCAATCCCAGTCACTCTGACACTCACTCATTCATTGCCAGTCTCTCAGACATTTGCTCATCAACCTCTTTTGCTATAAAAGTTGCTCGCCTACCCTAATCTCTCAGTCACTCATTTGCCTATTCCCAATGTTTCAGATTCAAGTTGGCCCAGCAGCAGACTCTCAGACAGTGGCACAACCCCAGTCTCTCAGACACTTGTTCACTCTTCTCTATGAGCTCAGGCACTCTCTCCCCCTTTGCCAGGAGCTCAGACATCTGCACACCAAACTCCAGTCTCTCAGTCACTTGCTCACCCACTGCCAGTCTCTCAGATAGTCACAGTCACACAGCACAGAAAGAGACCCTTTGGTCCATCCAGCCTATGCCAAACATAATCCCAAACTAAACTAGTCCCATTTGTCTGCTCCTGGACCATATCGCTCCAAACCTTTTCTATTCATGTACTTATCTAAATGCCTTGTAAACATTCTGACTGTGCCCGCATCCACCACTTTCTCAGGAAGTTCATTCTAAGTGCGAACAATCCTCTGTGTAAAAAAAAAATTGCGCTTCATGTCTTTTAAAAATGTCTTGAAATTCACCCTCTAGGGAAAAGACACCTACCATTAAAAACCAAAAGAACTGCGAATGCTGTAAATCAGGAACAAAAACAAAGTTGCTGGAAAAGCTCAGCAGGTCTGGCAGCATCTGTGAAGGAGAAAACAGAGTTAATGTTTCGGGTCCGGTGACCCTTCTCAGCAATTCTGATTGCTGCCAGACCTGCTGAGCTTTTCCAGCAACTTTGTTTTTGTCACCTACCATTAACCATAACTGTACCCCTCATGATTTTATAAACCTCTAAGAGGTCACCTCTTAACCTCCTATGCTCCAGTGAAAAATGTCCCAGCCCATCCAGCCTTTCCTTATAATTCAAACCTTCCACATCCAGCAACACCCTTGTAAATCTCTTCGGAATTCACCGAAGCTTAATAACACCCTTCCTATAACAGAGCAACCAGAACGGGACACAGTACACCAGAACAGGCCTCACCAATGTCCTGTACAACATCAACATAACTTCACAACTCCTACACTCAAAGGACAGAGTAATGAAGGCAAGCGTGCTCAACACCTTTTTAACCACCCTATCTATACGTGATGCAAACTTCAAAGAGTTATGTACTCAACCCCTAGGTCCCTCTTTTTTACAAGATTACTCAAGGCCCTTCCATTCGCTTGCCCAATCCCAGTCTCTCAATAACATGCTCGCCAAAACACAATCATTCCTACTTTACCTTGCCCTTTGCCAGGAACTCAGAAATTTGCTCACCCAACCCTAGTTGCTCTGAAACCCGCGCTCTCAAATTCAGTCTCTCAGTTACTCACTCGCCCAACTACAATACCCTGGACATTCGCTTGCCTATCCCTAGTCTCTTAGATAGGCGCTCACCCAACCTGCGACTTTCAGACACTCACTCGCCCCAACCTCAGTCACTCAATCCCCTGCTTGACCTTGGCCAGACTCTCATTTGAGGAGCCTTCCAAGATGCCACCTCTCTTTACTACTACAATTGATTCCCCTCCTCTTCCCCTCATCTTTTCCAGTATATCTCAGAATTTTCCTTTATTGTATGTGCCTTTTTTGCTCTTCTAATTTCTTTTTTAAGTTCCTTCCTGCATGCTCTATACCCCTCAAGGACTTCCGTAGTATTCATCCATCAGTATCTACCATAAGTCTCCCTTTCTCTTTTTATCCAACTCTTTGTATCCCTTGATATCCAGAGTTCATTGGATTTGTTGGTCCCACTCTTTATCTTTATTGTAATATGATAGCCTTATATGCTTCATATTTTCTTCTCGAATGTATCCGACAGCTCTGACACAAATTTCTCTTAAAGTATCTGCTTCTTGTTTAGGCCAAATCATATCTGATCTTATTAAAATCACCTTCCCCCATTCAGAACTTTAATATAGGACCTATCCTTACCCTTTTCCGTAACAATCTTGAATCCAATGGAGTTTGCAAAAATGCTGGCCCCCACTGATACTTCAACAATTTTCCCAGCTTCATTTCCTAAAATCAAATCCAGGACAGCTTTCTCAGGTAGGAACTTTTACGTACTGGCTTAAGAAGCTGCCCTGGATATATTTTAAGAATTCTGCTTCCCCTAAACCTTTCACACTATGACTAATCCAGTTAACATTGGGGAAGTTGAAATCCCCTACTGTCATTACTTTAACACTTCTCTGAAATTTGTCTACATGTCTGCTCTCCTATTTCTTTTGGAATGTTTAGGAGCCTGGTGTATACTCCCAGCAACGTGCGTGCTCCTTTTTGACTCTTAAGTTCTACCCATGTGGCTTAATTTAGTCATTGAGTCTTACACCAGAGAAGAGGCCCTTTGGCTCATAGATTGGTGCAGAATCAATCTCCACTAATCCTATTTTCCAGCACTTGGCCCATAGCCTTGAATGTTCTGACATTTCCATCGCTCTTCCAAATACTTTTTCCCACCTCTACTAATATACAGATAGTGTATTCATGATTCCCACGATCCTCTGATTGAAAAAAAATCCTCATATCCACTCTAAACCTCCTTGCCTTTCACCTTAAAAATACCCTTGTTAATGATCCTTTGACTTGCTATCCACCCCATCCAGCATTCTCTGTTTCAAAGAAAGCAACCTGAGCCTGTCCAGCCTGTCTTCGTAGCTAAAATGCTGCATCCCAGGCAACATCCTGGTAAATCTCTTCTGCACTGCCTCCAGTGCAATTACATCCTTCCTACAGGGAGATGACCAGAACAGCAAACAGTACTGTAGCTGTTTTACACAGCTCCAATATAATTTCCCTCCCCTTATAATCCATGTTGCAGAGGATAAAAATGTCTCCAATGCTTTCTTAACTAATGTATTAATCTGTCTTAGAGATAAAAGGTACTGCAGATGCTGGAGAATCCGAGATAACAAGCATGGGGCTGGATGAACACAGCAGGTCAAGCAGCATCATAGGAGCAGGAAAACTTGACGTTTCGGGCCTAAACCCTTCTGATGAAGGGTTTAGGC
>JAHRHZ010000275.1:116509-172123 GCA_024137785.1 Ginglymostoma cirratum
CCTTCATCAGAAATCATTTCTGATGAAGGGTTTAGGCCCGAAACGTCAAGTTTTCCTGCTCCTATGATGCTGCTTGACCTGCTGTGTTCATCCAGCCCCATGCTTATTAATCTGTCTTGCTGCCTTCAAGGATAAGCACGGTTCCTCTGAGCTTCCTAGTGTCCTGCCATTCATTGAGTACTCCCTTATTTCGTTACTTCTTCCTAAGTGCACCTCCTTACACTTTTCAGGGTTAAATTCCATCTGTCACTGAACTGCCCATCTGATCAACCCATCTATAATCTTCCTTTGAGGAGGCATTTAAAGTGTCATTCCTCCTCGCTGCTGTAATTGATTCCCTGATCAATACTGTGACACCCCCATCGCCTTTACCTTCTTCCCTATCTCACCTGAAGACCCTATATCCTGGAATACTGAGCTGCCAATTCTGCCCCTCTTTCAACAATGTCTCAGTAACAGCTGTGACATCATACTACCATGTATTAACGTGTGCCCTCAACTCATCTGCCCTCCCCACAGATTACAACTCTTCAAGTTTTGTATGATCTGCAAAACTTGAAATTGCCCCCAGCAAACCAAGATCTGGGTCTCTAATCTATATCAGGAAAAGCAAGGGCCCAATACTAACTCCAGGGAATTCCACAACAAACACTCCCCAAGCCCGAAAAATATCCTTCAACCATTGCTCTCTGTTTCCTATCACTCAGCCAATTTTGTATTTATGTTGCTACTGATTCTTTTATTCCATGTCTTACAACTTTCCTCATGTTTGTTGAATGGCATTTGAAGAACCTTCTGGAAGTTCACGTACACTACATCAAGAGCGTTACTCTCAGTGAGCTTGATATTTCTTCAAAAAACTTCAGTAAGTTAGTTGAACATAATTTTCCCACTGGAAATCCATGTTGACTCTTCCTACGCAACCCACCTTTTTTTCCATGTAACTGCTAATTCTATCCCAAATTATTAGCTATCCTAAATGATGCGTAGGTTTAACTGCAAATGTGTATGTGATTTCCGTTTAATGGTTGTACATTTAAAACTGTTCTAAAACAAAGCAAAAAAAAGTGGTATGGTCAGTAAAATGCCAAGTAGCCTTTGAAAAGTGAAGGCAATCCTCATAAATGAACTTTGGCGACCATCCTTGGTTTTCTAGACCTTTCAAAATGGCAAACAATGCTAGTGACTTGGAGGTTGGTGCAGTCTTGTTACACATGATGAGCTTGGAATAGAGAGGCCATTGGAGTATCTTGTGAAGAAACTAACCCACTATCAGAACAAGTATTGTACTGTAGGAGAAGAAATTTCGGGATTATTATTGGCTCTTTCAACATACTGAAGTTCATGTTGGACTTGGTAACAAATAAATACTAATTTACTTTGATAATAATCTAGTGACCTTTATTGAAAATTTAAAATTCAGAATCTGAGACTAATAGAGTCTTTTCTTACAATCCTTAAATGCATTAATTATTTACAGACCGATAAAGATAATCTAATTTCCCTAAGTCTAAAAGTTTGGAATTTGTGAGAGGTTGAAGAAATGCTAGGATTGTACTGGGTATGTGTTTTGTGATTTGTGTATCATACAGTTTGCAATGAAACACATTATTGAAATGGAGTTACTTTTTTTAAGGATGAAAACATGTAAATATATTTTTATGTATTTTTGGACTGTCAACCGAACTGAGAAGTTTTTGGAGGCAGGTATCTTGACATTTATTGTAAGCACTGTTTACATAGTTGCTGGTTAAAGCAATGATAGAAGGCAGGCAAGCTGCAGCCAAGTGTGTTGACAAATGGAGATTCAACCTTCAGCAGTTGATTATTCTGTGGACTAGTGACTAGTTACTGATGACTAAATGATTAGTTCTCAGGAAGCTGGTACCGTGAACCTCCACCGGTTAAGAAGCTCTCTATTCTCTGCAGTAAAGCTACCTTAAGCCTAAAACAAACCATTTATCTCTCCTTCGGCTGTGACTTTTAGAAACCGTTTTATAAATATGAACCAGCCATACTATGGCTCCTGCAAAGTAAGGAAAGCATCCAGAGAAGAATGAGCAACTAGCAGCCTTTTGATCAGCATAGGAATTATCTCAGTAGTTCAGGGAGCACCAAACCGTTTTCCCTGTTTTTAAGTCTGCCCATAGCACCCATTTTCTTTCCTGTCTGTGTGCAAGGGAAAGATTATAAATGGGATTAGAATTTTAACTAGTTATGTGTTGACAGTTCATAATCGCTTAGGCTAGAGTCGATTGACTTGGAAACACAGTATTCCTTGTTAAACCTGATCCATGCTTTCTATCAACTTGGGTCTCAAAACCAGGTAAACTGGAGAATTCTGCGTACTTCAAAAAATCTTTAACTTTTGTGCAGTGTCAGGGAATGGCATAACTTGATTTCCAGCATGCTACACCAGTGAGGTCTAACATTTACTAAATGCTCTTTCCACTGAAACATGGCGTTACCTATTTCCTTTCCAAAATTAGATCTAGCATGGCACCCTGTCTTGTCAGCTCAGAATCATACTGAACAAGGAAGTTCTCAAACATAGACTTCACAAATCCTGCTTTTTTTTGCCCTTTACAATGTTATTTTCCCAATTATATGAAAAAATAAGATCCTAATTGTCAATAGTTTTGCATCTTTGCAATTTTTCGACAAAGTTAGTTGTTTTCCCACCAATGTAAAGACTGTACCTTTTTATTTTTCTGTTCTTGAATGTGGAAATGGGAAAAGAACTGTTTTAATGGAACAAAGATAGCTGAAGAACTGTGCATTTTTTAAAAGCAAGTAACCTGACATTCACTCTAAGTACTGTTTACACAGCTGCTTGTACAAGCAGTAGTGGAAGCCTATGTTACAGATGACCTGGAGCGAAGCGGGGTATACAAATCGAGACAACCGATTTAGCTGACAACAAGTGGTTGCTCAGACTGTGAAGTTATGATCAGTTTTTGATGAAAGGCCTCCTATCTGCCAACAATTTGTAATTGGCTCTCAAGTAGCTGAACAACTTAGGATGTGTATATTTGTGAGAAGCAATCTAATCTCTACCCGTGCAATAGCCATTTTGTTTTCTCTGCAATATAAAACATCTCAAGTCGAGCTTTCTCAAGAAGAAAACAAGTTTATTTCCCCTTTACAGTTGCTGTAAGGTGTGGCTTTTAATTTGTAAGTCAAAGACCTACATGAATTTGAGGTGGGAGGTGGAAAGTTCAAATGAGATGTGAGGGGCATGTTTCTTACATAAGAGTGTGGTAGGAATCTGAAACGTGCTCCTTCAAACAAGTGAAATTATTAGGTTTACTGGATGGCGCGGTGGCTCAGTGGGACCCAGGTTTGATTTCACTCTCGGGTGACTGTCTGTCTGGAGTTGCACATTCTCCCTGTGTCTGCGTGGATTTCTGCCAGGTGCTACGGTTTCCTCCCACAGTCCAAAGCTGTGGAAGTTAAGTGAATTGGCCTTGCTAAATTACCCATAGTGTTCAGAGATGTATAGGTTAGATGTGTTAGCCATTGGAAATGCAGGGTTACAGGTTTAGGGTAGGGGGATGGGTCTGGGTGGGATCCTCTATGGTCAGTTGGTGTGGACTTTTTGGGCCAAATGGCCCGTTTCTACACCGTTATGGGTTCTCTGATCCCATGGAAACCCTGTGGACAGGGTCACTGTACTGTGTTCCAGTCTTTCCTTCCACAATAACACCCATATTTCTTTTCCTGTCAGTGTGTATCTATATGTATATGTGTTAAGACAGAATTTATGAGGGGGAGTTTTAACTTGTAGAGCGACAGGTAACTTTTTATTAAATGGCACCTATGGGACCCATGTGCTGCCAACCAGGGTCTAAAATACAGAAATTGTAGAATTTTGTGTACTTTTCAAAATCTTTAACTTTTGTGCTGCCCTTGCAAATAGAAGGACTTGATTTCTAGCACATTAGTGCTGTGAGGCTTAACACTGTCTTAGGGGACTGCAGCAACGGGAAGAACAATTTACATTTACACAGCTGCAAGTAAAAACTGTGAATGGTGGAGATTTAAAAAAGTGCTGGAAAAACTCAGCAGGTCTAGTGGAATTCATGGAGAGAAAATGAGTTAGCATTTTGAGTCAAGAGGACTCTCATTGAATCAAAAACAGTTACAGAAATAGAAGGAGTTTGAAGACAAGGATGAGAATTTTAAATTTGAGACGTTCCCTAATTGAAGCAATGTAGGTCAGTGAGCAAAGGGATGATGGATAAATAGAACTCAGTGCAAGTCATGGATGGTAGAAGATCAAATCCAACTCAGAGTGGTTTGGAATTGTCATGTCAAGATGGAACAAAAGCAGATAGGAGTTTCAGCAGCAGATAATACAAGGCAAGAATTGAGTCAGGTAATGGGCAGGATTTTACCAAATTCTGTTGGACAATGGAGAGCCAGTGAACATGGTCTATTTGGATTTCTAGAAGGCTTTTAACAAGATGCCACACAGGATGCTACTAAATTGACGCCAACTTCCCTAATAGTGACTTCAACTTCCCTAATATAGACTGAAACCTCCGAAGTGCAAATAGTTTGGATGGAACAGTTTTTGTCAGGTGTATCCAGGAAAGATTTCTGACTAAATATGTAGATAGGCCGAATAGAGGGGAGGCCATATAGGATTTGGTGCTCGGCAACAAATCAGGCTAGGTGTCAGATTTCTCGGTGGGAGCGCATTTCGGTGATAGTGATCACAACTCCCTGACCTTCACTATAGTCATGGAGCGGGATAGGAGCAGACGGTATGGGAAAGTATTTAATTGGGGGAAGAGGGAACTACAATGCTAATAGGCAAGAACTGTGGAGCATAAATTGGGAACAGATGTTCTCAGGAAAATGCATGAAATATGGAGGTTGTTTAGGGTGCACTTGCCTCGAGTACTGGATAGGTTTATCCCACTGAGGCAAGGAAGGGATGGTCAGGTGAAGGAACCTTGGATGACAAGACATGTGGAACATCTAGTCAAGAGGAAGAAGGAAGCTTACTTAAGGCTGAGGAAGCAAGTATCGGACAGGGCTCTACAGAGTTGCAAGGTAGCCAAGAAGGAACTGAAGAATGGACTCAGGATAGCAAGAAGGAGGTATGTAAAAGTAGGATTAAGGAAAACCCCAAGGCTTTCTATACTTATGTGAGGAACGAGAGGATGGCCAGAGTGAGAGTAGGGTCAATCAAGGATAGTGGAGGGAATTTGTGCACGGAGTTGGAGGAAGTAGGGGAGGTCCTTAATGAATACTTTGCTTCAGTATTCACCAGTAATAAGGACCTTGACGTTTGTAAGGAGAGCATGATACAGGCAGATATGCTCGAACAGGTCGATGTTAGGAAGGAGGATGTGTTGAAATTTTGAAAAACGCGAGGATAGATAAGTCCCCTGGGCCAGACGGGATATACCCAAGGCTTAATATTGGCAGCGAGGGAAGAGAATGCTGCGCCTTTGGCGATGATCTTTGCGTTCTCACTGTCCACTGGAGTGATACCAGATGATTGGAAGCTGGCAAATTTTATTCCCTTGTTCAAGAAAGGGAATAGGGATAATCCTAGGAATTACAGACCAGTTAGTCTTGCTTCTGTGGTGGGCAAATTATTGGAGAGGGTTCTGAGATAGTATTTATTATTGTTTGGAAAAGCACAGTTTGATTAGAAATAGTCAGCATAGCTTTGAGGGGGGCAGGTCATGCCTCACAAGCCTTACTGAATTCTTTGAGGATGTGACAAAACACATCGATGAAGTTTGAGCAGTGGATGTGGTGTAGATGGATTTTAGCAAGGCATTTGATAAGGTTCCCCATGGTAGGCTCATTCAGAAAGTTAGGAGGCATGGGATTCAGGGAAATTTGGCTGTCTGGATGCAGAATTGGCTGTCCAATAGAAGACAGAGGGTGGCAGTAGATGGAAAGTATTTAGCCTGGAGCTCGGTGACCAGTAGTGTTCCGCAGGGATCTGTTCTGGGACTCCTGCTCTTTGTGATCTTTATAAATGACTTGCATAAGGAAGTGGAAGGGTGGATTAGTAAGTTTACCGATGACACGAAGGAATTGTGGATAGTGTGGAGAGTTGTTGTAGGTTGCAACGGAACATTGACAGGATGCAGAGCTGGGCAAAGAAGTGGCAGATGGAATTCAACCCAGAATAATGTGAAGTGATTCATTTTGAAAGGTCGAATTTGAATGCAGATTACAGGGTTAATGGCAGGATTCTTGGCAGTGTGGAGGAACAGAGGGATCTTACGGTCCACGACCATAGATCCCTCAAAGTTGCTACCCAAGGTGATAGGGTTGTTAAGAAGGCGTACAGTATGTTGGCTTTCATTGGCAGGAGAATTGAGTTTAAGAGCCGCGAGGTTATGCTACAGCTCTATAAAACCCTGTGGTTAGACCACACTTGGAATATTGTGTTCAGTTCTGGTCACCTCACTACAGGAAGGATGTGGAAGCTTTAGAAAGGGTGCAGAGGAGATTTACTAGGATGCTGCCTCACTGGAGGGCAGGTCTCATGAGGAAAGGTTGAGGGAGCTAGGGCTTTTTTCATTAGAGCGAAGAAGGATGAGAGGTGACTTGATAGAGATGTACAAGATGGTGAGAGGCATAGATAGAGTGGATACCCAGAGACATTTTCCCAGGGCGGAAATGACTATTACGAGGGGGCATAATTTTAAGGTGATTGGAGGAAGGTATGGGGAGATGTCAGAGGTAGGTTCTTTGCACAGAAAACTGTGGGTGCATGGAATGCGCTGCTGGCGGTGGTAGTGGAATCAGATACATTAGGGGCAATTAAGCGACTCTTAGATAGGCACATGGATTATAGTAAAATGTATGGTATGCAGGGTAGTTTGATCTTAAAGTAGGATAATAGGACGGCACAACATCAAGGGCCGAAGGGCCTGTACTGTGCTGTACTGTTCTATGTTCTAAATAAGATAAGAGCCCATGGTGCTAGGGGTAAGGTACTGGCATGTATAGAGGATTGGCTGACTGGCAGAAGTCAGAAAGTAGGGATAAAGAGGTCTTTTTCATGATGACAGCCAGTGACTACTGGAGTTCCACAGCAGTCCATGCTGGAACTGCAACTATTCACATTATACATTGACGATCTGGATGAAAGAACTGAGGGCATTGGGTTTAGTTCGCAGATGACACAAAGATAGGTGGTGGCGCAGGTAGTGTTGAGGAAGTGGGAAGGCTGCAGAATAACTTGAACAGACTTAGCAGAGTGGGCAAAAAAGTGGCAGATGGAATACAATATGGGAAAATATGAGGAAATGCACTTTGGTCGGAAGAATAAAGACATAGACTGTTTTCTAAATGGGGAAAGGCTTCAGACTCTGGTCAGACTGCATTTGGCACACTGTGAGTAGTTTTGGGCCCTGTATCTAAGGAAGGATGTGCTGGCATTGGAGGGTTTTGGAGGAGGTTTCTAAGAATGATCGCAGAGATGAAGGGCTTGTCATGTGAGAAGCAGTTGAGGACTCTGGGTCTGCACTCAATGGAGTTTAGAAGGATGAGAGGGGTCCTGATTGACATTTACAGAATACCAATAGGCCTGCAAAGAGCAGACGTGAAGAAGATGTTTCCACTAGTGGGTAACTAATACCCGAAGGCATAGGCTTAGAGTGAAAACAGAAATAGATAGGTTCATGATTAGTTAGGGATCAAGGATTATGGGGAGAACGCAGGAGCATTGGGTTGAACAACATATCAGCCATGATTGAATGGCAAAGCAGACTCAATGGGACAAATGGCCTAATTCTGCTCTTTTATCGTATGAACTAACGCCAAAGTACAGTTATTGGCCTGAAACACATGCCAGCAAGATGCACTGGTGGCTGGCAGGACTACTCCCTCAATTATCAAATGGAAGCTAATTAAATAATTGCCATGCCAGTTGCTATCCTGTTTAGGATGGCCATTCATCCCCAGTAGCTTCCAGCCATAAGAGGGTGAATAGCTCAGCAGCTTCAGCAGTGACCGTTGTTGAGGAAGGCAGGGTGCAGCCCTCAGCAGGGAAATGAAAGAAACAAAGATGATGGAGAGGAAACATCTCTGAGGCAATTGCTGGATGCGTGTCCCCCTGTTTGCTAAAAGAAAGGCCACCTCAGCCTGCAAGTGGAAGACTACTTCCATTTAATTGGCACCTACGAAAGTAACTGGGGCATTGATCTACAAAATACCAACTACCTGAAAAGATGGCTCTCATGAGGGCCTTTGCATATGGAAATTGATTACCACTGCCAATCTTATTCCTACAGGATATTACCATTGGTAAAATTACCCAACAGCAGGGTGTGGTTAGGCAGCAGATCTTCCTGGTCACCCCAGCCTGTTCCTGGTCTGTACTGCCAGCAAAATTCTGTCATATTGTTATGTAAGTGGAAATAGGTAGCCTTGGCAAAAGTGCGGATATATAGTTGGAGATTCTATGAAGTTTGGTTTTGTCTCACAGTTCAGAAAAGTAAAGTACCATAAAGTTATAGGGATGAATTTTTTGGACAATACTGCCTCTTGCTCTGCCACCCAAAGGGTCGATGGAGAAGGCATTTTTGCCAATCACAGCAGCCCACAGCCATTTATTTTGACAATAAGTGTCAACTGGTTCAAGATAGGACTTCTGCACTTTACTCCAGTAGCATTTGTGCAGGCCTTGAACTACAAGTGCTTCCCAGAATCAAAACCGCCAAATTCAGGATCGATAAGTATTGGGAGTCTCATGGCGAGGGGTGGGTGGGGGCAGTAAGTGGAGATGGGAAGATGAAGGAGAAGCACCCATGATAGGGGTGTACACTAGCATATAATGTGGAGGGCAGTCCATTGACAGAGGTAGCCCTCACAACTTCCCATCCAAGATTACAGGTCTGAAGAGGAGAACCTCTTAGCTTCTCCTTTGGCCCGAGCCCCTACTGCCAGGATCAAAATTGAGTTCAGGTGGAAAGTACCCAAGGTGGTCAATAATTGGCTACATATGGGTTTTGACTGATGCAAGGACAGGCTTCCCTGGACCTCACCTGCCCCAGATAAAACCTAGGGCAGGTTGGGATTTGGCAGGAGAGCAGCAGGAAGTCTACTCAGGAAGTTCTAAGGGACTCCACTCACAGACCTGTCAGTGAAGGTCCGTAAAATTTTTCCATAAAGTCATAACCCCACAGAAAGAAGCCATTTAGCTCACTAAGAACCATTTCAGCATTTATGATGGAAATGTGTTTGAAGGGATTCAAACATGGAGTTTGAGAAAGATCGACACAGATTTTGGAGGCAATGGCACATTCAAGACTTCTGGACAGAAATAGCGTGTTGATGTAGTTTGTCAAAAAAAAAAGAGGGATCAGCAGGGAGCCTTGATGACAGAATATTTGAACAGGGCAGGACAGCTCCTCAGGTAATGAAACCATTCACAAAATCAACCAGAATGAAGGCTAGAAAGCACAATTGGGTGATCAACAGTTTAGTCATACAGTCATAAAGTCCTACAGCATGGAGACAGGCCCTTCAGCCCAAAAGGGTCCATGCCGACCAAAATGTCCATCCACAATAACCCTAATTCCCTGCACTTGGCCCATATCCTTCTAAACTTTTCTTTATCAATGTATTCGACTAAATGCCTTTTAAACCTTGTTAATGTACCCACCTCAACCATTTCTGCTGAATGGCAGCTCATTCCATATGTGCACCATCCTCTGTGTAAAAAAAAGTTGGCCCTCAGGTTCCCATGTATTCTTTCCCCTCTTACCTTAAACTGATACCCTCTAGCCCTCGATTCCCCAACCCTGGAAAAAAGACTGAGTGCATTCATCCTCTCCATGCCTCTCATGATCTTTTACACTTCAATCAATAAGATTCTTTCTCAGTCTCCTACGCTCTAAAGAACAAAGTCCGAGCTTGTCCAACCTCTCCATATAAGTCTCCATAAGTCATAGCAACATCTTTGTAAATTTCTTCTGCACTTTTTCCAGTTTAATAACAACTTTCCAAGGTGGCCAAAACTGAACACAATACTCCAAGTGCAGCCTGACCAATGTCCTGTACAACTGCAACATAACTTTCCCAACTTCTGTACTCAATGCCCTGCCAGAAGAAGACCAGTGTGCCAAAAGCCTTCTTCACTGCTCTGTCTACCTATGACTCCACTTGCAGAAAACCATGCACCTGAACTCCAAGGTCCCTCTGTTCCACTATACTCCTTAAGGCCCTGCCATTCACCATGAAACTCCTACCTTGATTTAACTTTCCAAAATGCAACACCTCACACTTATCTATATTACACTCCATTTGCCATTTCTTGGCCCATTTCTCCAGCTGATCAAGATCCTGCTGCAATTTCTGATAACCTTCCTCACTGGCCACGATACCACCTATTTTAGTGTCATTTGCAAACTGATATAGATAACGAACAACAATGGGCCTAGCACCAACCCCTGAATCACACAACTAGTCACAGGCTTCCAGTCCGACAAGCATCCTTCCACTAATAGCCCCCACTTCCTACCATTAAGCCAACTGTGTATCCAACTTGCCAGTTCTCCCTGGATTCTGCGTGATCGAACCTTCCAGAGCAACCTATCATGTGGAATCTTATCAAAGGCCTTACCGAAATCCATGCAGACTACGTTTACCATCAACCTTCCCGGTCACTTCATCAAAGAACTCTAACAAAAGTGTGAGACATGATCTTCCAAGCACGAAGCCATGCTGACTATTCCTAAACAAACCCTCTCTTTCTAAGTGCATATATACCTTATCCCTCTTAAGTAACTTAGCTTCCACAGATGTTAAGCTTACTGATCTATAATTCCCAGGCTTTTCTTTGCAGTCCTTCTTGAATAAGGGTACAACATCTGGATCTCATCCGTGGTTAATGATGATGCAAATGACCTCACCTGTGGCTAATGACGATTCAAATTTCAGAATATGTTCGAGGAGGAGGAAGTGGCTCTTGAGCACTTGTCTCACTATACTATACCTGCTGAAGTTGGAGGCACCACATGCAGTTTTATCATGCTGCCGATGTATGTTGGTAACATTTCTCCAAAGCTCAATATGTTGACACTGTGCTCCTGTATGAGTCTGGTGAAATTTTCATTCAGCTCTCTCAAAGCAGGTGAATCTACAGAAGATATTTGTGAATAAAGGTAATCAAAAAGTAGATAATTAATCCCTGTAAAGTTCTAGTTTTAAGAGAGAACTATGATACTCATTAAAATTCAACATTATTACAAAAAGGAAACTCTGGAGCAGTGGGTCATCCATGTTTGAGATTTTGAGATTAAGTACAGCAATCAATTAAGATTAGGGCAGCACTGCTGCCTTACAGCGCCAGGGACCCAGGTTCGATTCCGGCCTCGGGTGACTGTCTGTGTGAAGTTTGCACATTCTCCTTGTGGCTGCGTGGGTTTCCTCCGGGTGCTCGGGTTTCCTCCCACAATCTAAAGATGTGCAGGTTAGGTGGATTGGCCATGCTAAATTGCCCCTAGTGTTCAGGGATGTGTAGATTAGGTGGGTTACAAGGGGACGGGTGTGGTTGGGATACTCCGAGGTTCGGTGTGGACTTGTTGGGCCGAAGGGCCTGTTTCCACACTGTAGGGATTCTAACAGATTCCAGTAATTATGCCTGTGACCTGTCAGAGGCAACTGTATAACTACAGTATTTAATACATAATTTTTATGAAATGCAGCACTAAAACTAATTAAACAAACAAAAACTCTAAAACCTTCTGGTTTGTACATGAACCCCTCTTTCTTCAATGTTCTCCATTTCAGCTACTAATATTCTGCAAGTCATTAAATTTTTGAGACCTACAGAGGCAGTCTGGGAAATGTTAGAATGGCAAGAGGAGTTCAGGTGGAAAGTACCTGAAGTGGTCAATAATTCGCAATATATGGGCTTTCCTGCTGGGGGAGCTTATAAATGCCTCACCCTGTTGCTACTGATATTGAAACATGAATATGGCTATGTGGGAAATCACCAAGGGTTCGCTGCAGCCTGTTGGAAAAAACACTGTCTCCAATGGAGGCACCTGGCAGCAAGTCAGGCACCCATGGGAAATGACGCAGTAACCCAACAGTGATCCAGTTGCAAAGGCCACTCTCAATGGCCCTGGCAATCGTGCCACTGACCTGCATTCCATGGCAACACTGAATATACTCAGTCCAGCATTGGCTATTGCTCCTGTGACGCTGTTGAAATTGCACGTGAAATTTCCTTTGCGGGAATCAGAAGTCTAATGGCAGCAAGGAGACTGGCTGATTGGGAAGTAATCTCAAATGAAGCTGTGAAAATATCTAGAACAGGATTGCTCTCAGCTCCCCAGCTAATAGATGGGCTCACAACCATGAACATTAAATTCTATTTATGGTACAGAAGGCAGCTTATTTGTCCATTGAATTTACACCCCAGTGAAAGCTGGCAATCCCGTCAGCACCATTCCCCACTCTACTCCAATAACCTTGCAACTTTATTTCCTACAGGCACCCATCAAACGTCTTTTTGATCATCTCCATTTGCAGCATGCTGGTGGAGAGCAAGTTTCAGGGCATTATCACTTGCTGCATAAAAACAAGGTCTTCACATTCCCACACACCTCTTATCCAAAACCTTATTCTGTGTCCCCGAGTCCCGTGCCACTAAGTATATTGTACCTCTCCCTAACCCATCCGCTAAAAATGATTACCTCACCGCTTCTCTGTATGAAATTCGATCAGCCATTTCTTTTTCTCAATCTATGAACCTATCTATGTCCTGCTGCAGTTGATTAGCATCAACTTCACTGTTTACCAGTACAAGTTCATTACATCTGCAAATTTTGAAATTTGACTCTGTATTCCAATATCCAAGTCATTTTTAATCATATATTTATCAGAAAAAGGAGTGTCCCAGCACCGACCCTTGGGGAACGCCATTGTCCACTATCCGCCAGTCAGAATAATAACCATTTACCATGACACACTGTTTACTATGATTAGACCAGATTATTCAATTTAATTTGACAATATCCTTCCTACTCCATAAGCTGCAATTGTGATAACTAGCTGTTTATGTGGTTCTTTGTTAAATACAGGTTTAGACAAAACCCGGTGTGGGTATACGGAAGAGAATCATGCTTAACTAATCTACTGGGGTTTATTGAGGACGTTAACTAGAAGATTAGAATAGGGCAAACCACTGGAGATTGTGTATTTGAATGTCAAGAAAGCTCCTGATAAGGTCCCATATAATAGGCTAGTGAGAAAAATTAAAGCATAGGATTGGGGATATTAAACTGGCATGGCTTCAGAATTCATTGACAGACAGGAAACAGAGTGGGAACAAATGGGTCTTTTTCCAAGTGGCAGGTGGTGACAAGTGGTGTATCTCAGAGATCAGTGCATGGGCCGCAGCTATTCACAATACATGTAAATGACCTTGATGACAGAACCTCATATTTCCAATATTAGCTAATGACACAAAACTAGGTGGGATTGTGTGTTGTGAAGATGCCTTCAAGGTGATCTATAGACGTTGAGTAATTGGGTATGGTAGATGCAGGGTAACAAGGATAAATATGAAGTTATACACTTTGGTGTGAAAAACAGAAGGGCAAAATATTATCTGAATGAGCGATACATTGGGAAATGTGGATGAACAAAGGGATCTGGGTGTCCTTGTACACCAGTCAATGAACTTAAACAGGCAGATGCAGCAAGCAATTAACAAGGCAAATGGTATGTTGGCCTTCATTGCAAGAGGAATTAAGTTCAGTTGCAGGGATGTCTTACTGCAGTTATGCAAGGCCTTGGTTAGACCACACTTGGAGTAGTGTGTGCATTTTTGGTCTATCTAAGAGACAATATACTTGTCTTAAAGAGAGTGCAATGAAGGTTTACTAGGCTGATATGGGGTTGGCAAGACTGTTGTGTGAGGAGACATTGGTTCGACTGGACCTGTATTCAATCGAGTTTAGAAGAATGAGAGGGGTGTCAGATTGAAATGTATAAAATTCCACAAGGGCCAGATAAGACTAGATACAGGACGGGTGGGGATTACCTTGTTGGGGATTTGAGAACCAAGAGTCACAGTCTCAGGACACATATTAAGCCATTTAGGACTGAGATGAATAAATACTTCTTCACTCAGAGGGTGGTCAACCTGTGAAATTTGCTACCACAGTAGGCTGTGGAGGATGGGTCACTGATTATATTCAAGAAAGAGATTGATATACTTTTAGATATTAAAGACATCAAGGGGTGCAGTAGGAATATGGCATTGAGATCAAGGATCAACCATGACGATTTCAAATTGTAGGGCAGGCTCTAACAGCTAAGTGGATTACTCCTGCTCCAAATTTTATGCCATCTAAATTTTCACACGGATCACATGCTGCATGTTATCTTCAGTTCTACTTCATCAAAACATTCATTCAGATTTTCATTGGATCATATATACAGAAGAGGATCTTCAGCCATCAGGTCTGTCATTATGACATTTCAAGTGCTCATTCTAGTACATTTTAAAGGTTATAAAGTTACCCACCTCAACCACCCTCGATAAAACATTTTTTTTCTCAGATCTCCTCTAAACCTCCTGCCTTTCACCTTAAAATTATGTCACCTCATTACTGACCCTTCCACTAAGGGGAACAGCTGCCTTCTATTCACCCTGTCCACACCCCTCAATTTTATACACCACTGTCAGGTTCCCCAACAACATTCTGTGCTCCAAAGAAAACGACCCGGTCTATTCAGACTCTCTTCATAGCTGAAATGTTCCATCCCAAGCAACATTTAGTGAATCTCCACTGCAACCTTCCAGTGCAATCATATCCTTCCTATAGTGCAGAAACCAGAACTCGACACATTATTCTAACTCTGGGCTAACCAAAGTCCTGTACAGCTCCAATATAACCTCCTTGCACTTGTGATCCTGAACTGATAATGGCAAGTCTTCTGATGAAGGCATGCCTCTTAACTATCCCATTAACCTGCCCTCTCACTATCAGAAATTTGGAGACAAATATCCAAAAATCCCCGTTTTTTGAGCTTCCTAGTGCCCAGCCATTCATCGAATACTTGCTTGTCTTGTTAATCTTACACTCATCAAGGTTAAATTCCATCTGCCACTGATGTGCCTTCTGACCAATCGGTTTACATTCTCCAGAAACCTAAGACCTTCTTCCTCACAGTTAACCTGGCCAATCTTTGTATTATTCGCAAACCTATGAATCAACTCCCCTCAAACTCTCATCTACATAATAAGATCATCTGGTAAAACCAGCATTTAGCCATCTGCTCAGTATATGTTGATAGCGCACACAGAGGTGAGTGGCATTGGTGGGACGACATGGAGGTGATGCCTAGAGGGCCTAACAACCATGAACATAACTGGGCAATGTCTTAGCAAATGGAGATCGGCCTTCTAATCTGTCCAGGTTAACCATTCGCCTGCCTCCGTTACCAAGTTGGAAGGTGGCAGCTATAACCCAGTACCTGAGACCAAGGTATAAAGTTAACTTTTATAATTCATTAAACAGGGTTAGAAGGTGCTTTCAAAGTGCAGATTGGTACAACTGAATAGTCTGGTGAACATTAGCACCCACATGTCAGGTGCAACATGGGGAACTATCAAGTCATGTTTCTGCTGAACAAATATCTTCGAAAATAAAGGTTATTCTCATAGAGCAGGTCTAGCACCTGTTCATTGACCATTTGGACACAGGTCTACACCATAAAAGTCTGTTGCCCCTCTAATCTCCTGTCTCTTCTATTTTGCAAGGTAGCAGCAAAAAGTTATGGATGCTATCTGCCCTATGTATCATATTCTGGAGTGAGTTCAGCTTCCTGACACCATTCAATGCCACTAATTGGACATAAAGCTGACTCCGGCCCAACCTGCATTTAAAGATAGCATAGTAGTAACAATGCAGATGCAGTGAGAAGTATGAGCCCAGAAAT
The DNA here is from genome assembly GCA_024137785.1 of Ginglymostoma cirratum. NCBI lineage: Eukaryota > Metazoa > Chordata > Chondrichthyes > Orectolobiformes > Ginglymostomatidae > Ginglymostoma > Ginglymostoma cirratum. The sequence goes on from JAHRHZ010000275.1 coordinate 132,452, forward strand.
GATACAGGCATTGGGCTTCCAAACTCAGCTTGCAAAGTTAAGCCTCATCTGTGACCCTCAGAAAGATTTATATACAGCAAACTTTGTTTTAACTGGCCCCTTATGAACCGGCACTATCGGTAAACCAGCAAAAATTATATCTCTCAAATACAGCATTGTTCATTGTATTATTCTGTCCAATTATTGTAGTCATTTGTCATTTATTTACCTCAATGTAAATATACTTGCTGCTTAACTGAATGGCCACACAAAATATCAATAGTTGATTCAATTTTGACTCAACTTCTCCTCAAATACCGCGATATCTGAGTAGTTGTTGAGGATGTGAGTGAGAAGGCTCTCTGTCAGTAAGTTTTATTTAAAGCAAAGCTGTATCATTATTCAAGTGACCTATACTGAAAATAAAGTATAACATTGATGTGTATACCCCCTGCATTATGTTTCTATTACATAGACTGTGTTTTTACATTGCTTATGTGGAACATTTGAACAATTGGCACACTCTTAGTCCCATAAGTGCCGGTTAATAAAATGTTTGCTGTTTTATAGATATTACATGTTATTTTTATAGCTTCATAATGGCACCAAGAGAAGCAAATTGGCCCACTGAGCCTATGCTGGCTCTCTATAAATAGGATCTCTTAACTATTTGGATGCACATTTGAAATGCTATTGTATCCAAAGATATGGGCTGAGTGCTGGAAAACGAAATTTGGTTGGATGGATGCGTATGACCAATGCAGAACACAATGAGCTGAAGGGGCCTTTTTCCATGCTATCAAAACTCTGACTCTATAGATCAATCCAATCAATCCCATGCTGCTATTCTATCCTTGCAGCTGTATCATGCTTTTTTTTGTCAAGCAGAATCTGCCTTTGAGGAATCCATGTTGGCTATCCTTTAAAGAAACTTTTCTAAGTACCTGTTGATTTTTTTCTCTGAATAATGAGTCTGAAAACCTTATCCACCAGATGTTGAACCATCTAATTTTAAGTTACTGGGGTTGTCATTACTACCTTTTCTGAATAAGGGTGCCACATTTGACACTTGTCAATTCTTTGGCATCGCCCCTTATCCAAGGAAAACTAGAAAATTACAGAAAGTTCTTTGCTATTCCAAGCCTGTCTTCCTTCAGCAATTTGGGACCAGATGACATATCCACTTTTAAGAACAGGCAACCTTTCCAAGATCTCCTGCCTCTTAAATTTCACCCCACCTATATTTTCAATGACTGAATTTAATTAGTTGACTTAACAAGTTACTGTCAGATTCCTCTTCCTTAGTAAACACTAATACAAAGTATTCATGAAGTATTTGAGCCTTGTCTGACAAAAGCTCTTGCAACTATTAGATCCCACTCCACATTTTACCAGCTACATGACTGTCATGGTCATTTGAGTTTATTTCTTTACTGATTGCCATTTTCATTCTCATATTCTGTCTTCACCAATGTTATTTTCTTCTTCACTTTCCCTCTGAAACTCCTGAGTGTGTTGTATTTCTTGCAAGACGAGTTCACCTGGCATGCATCCAGCATCCTCCTCTTCTGGTTTTACCATATCTTCAATTTGCCTTGTTATTCAAGTAGTCCTAGTTAGGTATCCACTATACCTTTCCCTCTGGTTGGAATGCATCTAGTTTGTACCCAAATATCTCTTGAAGCATTATTCTATTCAAATACTTTTCAGCCAGTATTTGAACAAAGAACAAAGAAAATTACAGTACAAGAACAGGCCCTTCGGCCCTCCAAGCCTGCACCGACATGCTGTCATCACAACTAAACCCCTCTACCCTTCCAGGGACTGTATCCCTCTATTCCCATCCTATTCATGTATTTTTCAAGACATCCTTTAAAAGTCACTGTAATATTTGCTTCCACTACCTGCCCCGGCAGCGAGTTCCAGGCACCCACCACCCCCTGCGTAAAGAACTTGCCTCGTACATCACTTTTAAACCTTACCCCTCGGTCCAACCCATGGTCCTTGGTAAGTGACTTTTCCACCCTGGGAAAAAGCTTCTGACTGTCCGGTCTGGCCATGCCCTTCATAATCTTGTCGACCTCTATCAGGTCGCCCCTCAACCTCCGTTGTTCCAGTGAGAACAACCCAAGTTTCTCCAACCTCTTAGTTAATGCCCTCCATACCAAGCAACATCCTGGTAAATCTTTTCTGTACCCTCTCCAAAGCCACCACATCCTCTGGTAGTGTGACAACCAGAACTGAACACAATATTCCAAATGTGGCCTAACTAAGGTTCTACAAAGCTACATCATTACCTGCCAATTTTTAAACTCAATGGCCCGGCCAATAAAGGCAAGCATACCATATGCCTTATTGATTCCCTTCTCCATTGTCACTTTCAGTGACCCGTGTACCTGTATATCCAGATTCCTCTGCCTTTCATTACTCTTTAGGGTTCTGCCATCTACTGTATATTTTCCATCCGGATTAGACCCTCCAAAATGCATTACCTCACATCCTTCCGGATTAAACTCCATCTGCCATCTCTCTGCCCAAATCACCAACCGATATATATCCAGCTTTATCCTTTGACGGTCCTCATCGGCTATCCGCAATTCCACCAACCTTTGGGTCATCGGCAAACTTACTAATCAGACCAGTTATATTCTCCTCCAAATCATTTATATACATTACAAACAGCATAGGTCCCAACACTGATCCCTGAGGAATGCCATTAGTCACAGCCCTCCATTCAGAAACGCACCCTTCCACTTCTACCCTCTGTCTTCTGTGACCAAGCCAGTTTTTTATCCATCTTGCAAGCTCACTTCTGACCCCGTGCGACTTTACCTTCTGTATCAGCCTGCCATGAGAGACCTTGTCAAAGGCCTTACTGAAGTCCACGTAGACAACATCCACTGCCCTATGAAGTCCACGTAGACAACATCCACTGCCCTACCCTCATCGATCGTCTTCGTCACTTCCTCAAAAAACTCAACCAAGTTAGTGAGACACAACCTTCCCTTCACAAAACCATGTTGCCTCTCGCTAATATGCCCACTGATTTCCAGATGGGAGTAAATCCGGTCTTGAAGAATCCTCTCCAATAATTTCTGACATAAGGCTCACCGGCCTGTAATTAGCTGGATTATCCTTGATACCCTTCTTAAACAAAGGTACAACACTGGCTATTCTCCAATCCTCTGGGACCTCCTCTGTAGCCAGTGAGGATACAAAGAGTTCCCTCAAGGTCCCAGCAATTTCCTCCCTTGCCTCTTTCAGTATTCTGGGTATATCCCATCAGGCGCTGGGGACTTGTCAACCTTAATGTTTTTCAAGACACCCAATAGCTCCTTTCTTTTGATCTCAACATGACCCAAACTATCTACACATCCTTCCCCAGACTCATCATCCACCAAGTCCTTCTCTATGGTGAATACTGACGCAAAGTACTCATTTAATACCTCACCTATTTCCTCTGGCTCCACACATAAATTACCTTCCCTATCCTTGAGTGGGCCAACCCTCTGCCTGGCTACCCTCTAGCTCTTTATATATGTATGAAAAGCCTTGGCATTTTCCTTAATCCTGTTGGCCAATAACTTTTCATGACCCCTTTTAGTTCTCCTGACTCCTTGCTTACGTTCCTTTTGACTTTCCTTGTGTTCCACCCTTGCTTCATGTGTTCCCAGCCTCCTCGCCTTGATAAATGTCTCCTTCTTCTTTTTGATTAGGCTCACAATATCTCTCATTATCCAAGGTTCCCTAAACTTGCCATACTTATCCTTCATCCTTAAAGGAAGGTGCTGGTCCGGAGTTCCCAGCAACTTACACTTGAAAACCTCCCACATACCATATGTTGATTTGCCCTCAAACATCTGCCTCCAATCTACATTCTTTAGTTCCTGCCTAACACTGTTGTAATTAGCCTTCCCCAATTTAGCACCTTCACCTGACAACTACATTTATCTTTATTCATCAGTACCTTAAAGCTTACTAAATTATGACCACCTGGCCAAGCTTATTCCCCAATACTAGGTCCAGTATGGTCCCTTTCCTAGTTGGGCTATCTACATACTGTTTCAAGAAGCCCTCCTAGATGGTCCTCACAAACTCTGCCCCATCCGAGCCTCAAGTACTAAGTGAGTCCCAGTCAATATATGGGAAGTTAAAATCACCCACGACAACAACCCTGTTACTTTTACATCTTGCCAAAATCTGCCTACGTATCTGTTCTTCTATCTCCTGCTGGCTGTTGGGAGGCCTATAGTAAACCTCAAACATTGTGATTGCATCCTTCCTGTTCCTGAGCTCTACCCATATTGTCTCGCTGTGTGAGCCATCCGAGGTGTCCTCCTGCAGTACAGCTGTGATATTCTCCTTAACAAGTAGTGCACCTCCCCCACCCCTTTTATATCCCCTTCTATCCCGCTTGGAACATCTCTGTAATAGCACCAACATCATAATTCCAAGTATTAATCCAACCTCCAAGTTCATCTGCCTTACATGTTACACTTCTCACATTGAAACAGATGCACTTCAGTCCACCAGACCCACTTTGTTTCGCAACCACACCCTGCCTGCTTTTCCTCCGAGTCTTACTGGCCCTATTCTCTAGTTCCCTTTCTTTGCTTTGGTTCCCACCCCCCTGCCATTTAATGATTCCATTTGGTATCAAATGATTCCATGTTAGAGTCATATTGGACTTTAAACATTAAATCTGTTTCTCTCTTCACTTGATGTTGCCAGATTTCTCTGGCATTTTGTGTTTTTACTTCTGGATTTCCAGTATCTACAATGTTTTGCTTTCATTTGGTTCCATTTTACCTTGGTTACATCATTTCTCAGCCTATTAAAATTAGTTTTCTTCCACTCTGGAAGTTAGATAGATTTTTCCATCACTGCCAAGATCACTCTTACTCAAGTATTTCCCCACAGACACTTGTTTTTAAGTGGCACTTGCAAGGGTACCCAAAATTCACCCTTTATGCCTGTCATATTTGAACTAAATTTCCTCAAGGCTGTTGAATCCACTTTTTCCTCTTAATAAACCTACCTTTTTCACAATCAGTTGTTTCTGTGTTTTAAAATAATCTGGCTAGAGGTCTATATATTTTCAGACTTTATATACAGAAAGTAAGGACAGACAGAGTTAATCCACTTTCCTACGTTACTAAACTATCTATTGGGGGACAAGCTGATTTAGATGTTAGAGTTGGATGAGATTCTAAATGCCGAAATTCAGGAGGAATACTTTGAAAGCTAAAGGTACCCCAGTTATAATCAGAGCACCCATGCGCCTCAAAAACTCTTTGTCTCAGTTTGACTTCTAAGATCAAGGGCAATTGAAAATCTGGATGGCATCTCACTAAGCGAGGCTGCAGGCTACCAGTGGTGGACACGCCACTTATTTGGTCCTGGAGACGGATTTCAAAACTGATCAGAGATTCAAAACTTCGGTACTTCTTATTGCAGTCTCTTCTTATTTGCACCACTATATTCTGCCTAGGTTTCATCTCCTCTATTTTTCAATAGGTCTGTCAGGTGCATTGCTGTTGCTATTCTCTCAATTACTGAATTTTCTCTCCATTTCCCTTATATTCTGAACCTGAATTCTGAAAGGCCTTTGACTCTCAACCCTGACAATGTAGATTTTGACCAGAAATGGAGAAGTACGCCAGATTTTTTTTAGGAAAACAACCTTGGAAAAGATGTCAGATTGGTTGCATTGAGAAGTCATCACAGAATTAGGAGTTTATGGAGAGAAACAAAAACAGTAACCTTACATACACTGCAAATCAGCTACATGGTTCCATAGAAAATTCAAATTTAAAGTGATACACAGTAGGAACGCCTGGAAAACAGAACATTGAGATGACCACAGAAACCAATCTTACCCTCACTAAGTTCTTTGACTTCAACAGAGGGAAACAGCAGAAAACGGGCACTGACAGAGTACTCTGCTAAGCGTGATCCACGATGAGGTACACTGTAAAATACAATCCCTCGAGTATTCTGAACCACTGACCTCATTTCAGGATCCTCTGAAGCATCTAAAAGCATCTTTTTGACTAGCAAGCCTGTAATAGAAAGACCATAATAACTAAATGCAAAGACATTTGCCTTGATAAAAGAAATTAATATTATTGCAATGGTACTTAAGCACAAAGGTATCCAGCCCAGACTATTGACACAAGTAAGTGTAATGGCTACACCAAGAGGTGCACTAACTATGTGTTATTATGAAGTGGGCATTTAGTCTCAAAGTAATTTTGCAATAACCCAGTGTTTTAAAAGCAGATAAAGTTTTGCAGAGATGCTCCTCCTTGAGTGAAATCTCACTTCACGCAAATGAGACTGTGCACTGAGGTAGAGCCTCTAAAAATCAATCCTGAGATGGTAAAATTGTTTCCAAAGTAATTCAAAATAAATGTTCGGTTGGTTGATGTTTGGTTTGATTTGATTTGAAAGTGCAAAATGTCAGCACTGGTTTAGCATCTGGACAAGTAGATCAGCACGTGTTCAACGGACTGCAGGAATCACACATTGGTGAGTTTTGTACAATGGTACAAAAACTTTAAGGTGGAAAATCTGGGATCGGGCAATAACTGGTTGCAAGTGAGACCAAGTTAGAGGGCAGGATGAGCAGGTTAGACAATGCTTCTGTTAGAGTTCAGAATTATTTCCTCAATGAGGTCAGATCACACAGCACTATCAAGATTTAGCCACTTCTACTTTCTTAGCAGAGACAGGCTAAGGCACCAAGAAGTATATCCAATGTCCAGGATTTCAATCCAAGTGTTTCCAAATTCCAGAGCTTTATCCTTAAATGTTCCCTAGACTTAGAACCCAGTACCCATTGTCCTTCAACACTCCAGATCCTCTAACAAATTGCTGTCAAATGTCAACATCACTTATCTTGACGTCATTCATTTTTGAAAGTGCATTGCATTGTAAAGGTTCAGCACCTCCATCTCTGTACTGCTAAATCCCATGACCCACAAACCCATTCAGCCAAACTGAGGTTAACAATTCTCGTTACCTCACCCCTACAACATTCTAATATGCACTGTTATGCTTCTGAACAAAGGTTATCTACTTTAAACATAATGCACCTTATTTATCAGCCTTCCGTGCATTCTATGGTTTAACTAAGAAAAATAAATGTGAAACAATTCATGGAATACAGGATATCTGATACTTAATTTACTAGTTGAAGGAAAACAAATGCTTTTGCAAAATTATTTCATTAGACTGTTTCATTGTTCTGCATAATATCCCTGTTGTAGATATTTTTAATCAGATGGTTCAAATATACGATGACACATCACTGGAGTAGATGGGACTTGAACCCTAGCCATCCCAGAAGTAGAGACAAGACCACTGTGCTGCAAAAGCCCTTTCCTGTTGTTGCAAACAGAGTGTTGTGAGATACAAATAATTTGAGAACTTGCTGCAGCTATGAATTTAGTTCAGAGAAAGAAGGAAGTGCTGCTTTTCAGGTCTCTTTTTCAGCCTTCAGAAACTGGTGAGCAAGGTTTTAATTAGATGAACACACAGATTATTGGCATGTTTCTAAGGTTTTATTTTCCAAATACATATAATAAGTTGTCGTTAAATGTAATCAATGCAATCACATCTATAATAAAGAACTGTGGACCTTTTATGTGGTGTAGTGGTTATTACATTTGCTTTACATGCAAAAGATCCCTGGTTTCAAACCAGGCAGAAACATTAAGGGTTTCTTATGGTGCATAGAGAGAGTCCCTAAGCACAGACTGAGAGGCCTGGGTTCAAGTCCCACCTGCTCTAGAGATGTGTAATGACATCTCTGAACTGGTTGATTAGAAAAAATAGGTTTAAAAAAAGAATTGCATTGGCGGCACAGTGGCTCAGTGGTTAGCAGTGCTGCCTCACAGCGCCAGGGACCTGGGCTCGATTCTACCCTTGGGCGACTGTCTGTGTGGAGTTTGCACGTTCTCCTCATGTCTGTGTGGGTTTCCTCTGGGTGCTCCAGTATCCTCCCACAGTCCAAAAAATGGGCAGGCTAGGTGGATTGGCGATGTTAAATTTCCCATAGTGTTCAGGGATGTGTAGATTAGGTGGGTTATAGAGGATGGGTCTGGGTGGGATGCTCTGAGAGTTGGTGTTGACTTGTTGAGCCGAAGGGCCTGTTTCCACACTGCAGGGACTCTATGATTCCATGATGATCTCAAGGAACATCAGTTGAGGAGCTGCAGTCTGAACTTTGTCCACTGTAATTCATCAGGGCAAGGGAAAGTCACCTGCTCACATTATTCCTGGGGCAGTCACACCCCTTAAACTAGGTACTTCAGATTTGGCCTATAGTCAGGGACAAGATCAAAAATTCCCTCCAATTTTGTTTCCTTCTGTGTAAGGTCTGTGTATGACAATGACTTCTGGAACTGGAAGTCAATGCTGTGATCTGCATCAGCATACTGATCTCCATGAGCAGTAGAGTGGACTGGCTGCGCAGCTTGGAGGATGTTTCAGGATCCAAAACGTAGCAATGGAGGAGACTCATTTCTTGCAATTGCCTAACATGTTTGAGGTTCTTAAAACTTGAGTGGACAAGAATAGGGACTGCAGGGAGGATAAGCCAATTGACCATGGTGCAAGAATGATTCATTAACAGGAATAAAAAGTAATGTAATTGAAGTAGGGGATGGGCAGTCAGTATTCATAGGGAATAAATATTGTTCTCTGCCATAGTTCTGAGTTCCAAGGCTGTGTTGCCTGCACGGTGACAGGGTTAAGGGCAGCACGGTGGCACAGTGTTTAGCACTGCTGCCTCACTGCACCAGGGACCAGGATTCAACTCCAAATTTGGGCAACTCTCTGTGTGGAGTTTGCATGTTCTCCCTACATCTGCGTGGGTTTCCTCTGGGTGCTCCTCCCACAGTCCAAAGATGTGCAGGCTAGGTGGATTGGCCATTTTAAGTTGACTATAGTATCCAGGGATATGCAGGCTAGGTAGATTAACCATAGCAAATGCAGGGTTACAGGGACTGGGTAGTGAATGGAACTGGGTGGGATGCTCTTCGGACGGTTGTTGTGGACTCAATACGCTCACTGGCCTGCTTCCACACTGTATGATTTCTTCAGAATGGAGAAAAACTTTGATTGGGAGAGGAAGGATTAAGGTTTGAGGATCCCATGGGTACCACTGGTGCAGATGTAATTAAGAGAGAGTTCTGCTGTGGCTGAATGAGCAGCTAGGGACAAATTTAAAAAAGCAGAGCCACAAAGGTATTATTACCATTATTACTGGATTACTATCTTAGCCACAAGCAATTTAGCTTCATCAGGTAAATAAGATTAAACTGTTGACTACATGGCTCAAAGTTTGGTGGGGGAGGAATGTTTTTCAATTGATGGGGCATTGGTACCAATACTGGGGAAAGAGGGAGCTGTACCGTTGGCACAACCTTCAATGAATCACACTGGTTCTAGTGTCCTGGTCTATCATATAATCAAGCCTGTAGAGAGGACTTCAAATGCTGGGCAATCAGGACTATTCATATGCAGGAAGATTTGGAAAGATAAAGCAATAATGCAGGATAGTGATGCGGGTAGTAATAACCAGAAAGGTTATCTAGGAAGAGACAGGAAAAAATTAAAAGTTTGCATCAGAAAATAACATCAGTGTAGGCGAAAATGACAAAAAAAGACAGAATTAAAGCTGTTTATCTGAATAAACACTGATTTTCACCTCCCTGGAAGTGACAGAAGAGGTGATCAGAAGGGGTAATAACATGACATGTTGGACCTGGAGAAAACTTCTCATTATTCCAACAATTAAATGCTGGGTGAAAAGATACATTGAGGACTTTCTTGACTCATCAATGATAATTTAATCATTTAATGGCTACTTAAAGGTTTCAACTTGCCGATCACCTCCCCGAACATCTACCTCCCCAGTGGGCAAGAAATATGGTGAGGAGCAAGAGTTTGCTGTTGACAGCCAAGGCCCTGTCCTTGCCTCCAACCCACATGACACCACCCTCCTCTTCCACAAGCCTTATTTTCTCGTCACTGGATCCCCAACTAGCAGACTTTACAATCCAAAAATTCTCAGCTGTTTTAACAAATCCGTCAGCTCTTAATAAGCTGATTGGTGGGCAATTATAGAATCAAAGTATTCCCCACGGTACAGAAAGAGGCCATTTGGCCTATCGAGTCTGCACCGACCGTCCAAAGGTCATCTCATCCAGACCCAGCTCCCAACCTATTCCCATAATCCTGAATTTACCATGGCTAATCTAACAAACCTGCACATTACAGGGCAATTTACCATGGTTAACCTATACACCTTTAGATTATGGGAGGAAAACGGAGCATCGATTGGAAACCTGATGATGAAGAACGTGCAAACTCCATACAGACAGTCAGCTAAGGCTGGAATCAAACCCAGCACTATCAGGCAACAGTGCTAACCACTGTGCTGCCGTAATTCGTGAGGGTGGCATGTTAGTCAACACAGAACATGCTTTCTCAAACTGATAAAAATGGGAAAATTCCATCATTTGAGTAATCAGTAGAGGACAGAAAACTAATCCTAAATCAGGGAGAGGGACCCATCAAAGTTAACATCAGGCAAGAAACAATAATGAGGAAAATAAAGATAAAAGAACACTTTAACTGATTGTGATCTTCCAAAGTTCTCTTCAGGTTTGAAAACAGTGGAGAAAGGTGACCAGGGACTTGTCGAGGCAGTCAGCTTAACATCTCTTGTTAAGAAATTACTCAAGTCTATAATTAAGCAGATTGTACTGAACAGCTTCAAAATTTTCAGCTAATCCATAAGATCATAAGACACTGGAGCAGAAATTAGGCCAATTGGCCCATCGAGTCTGCTCCGCCTTTCAATCATGGCTGATAAGTTCCTCATCCTCATTCTCCCGCTTTCTCCCCGTAACCCTTGATCCCCGTAACCCTTGATCCCTTGATAATCAAGAACCTATCTATCTCAGTCTTAAATGTATTCAATGACCTGTCCTCCACAGCCTTCTGTGGCAGTGAATTCCATAGATTCACCACTCTCTGGCTGAAGAATCCGAGAGAGTAAGCAACTGGACAATTTGAAAATTTTCAGTTAATCCAAGAGAGTAAGCATGGATTTGTAAAGGGTAGGCCATGTCCAATGAACACGATTGCATTTCTGTTTAGAAGCGGTGACTGAAGTACAGAGTGGAGAATATCAATGGATCTTATTTAGATGGACTCCTAGGAAGGCATTTGACCAGGTCCCTCATCAAAAACCGCTGGCCTGAAGTAGAAACTCATGTAATTGATGACAAATTATCGACCTGGTTGCAAAACTAGATGTGCATCAAGAAACAGAGAATACGGATAATGAACAGATATTATTCAGGAAAGATCTGTGAAGGCGCCTTAACATATACTTAACAATTTCTTAGGATAGGGTGCCATATACCCAAGTTTGCCATTCATGCTGAATAGTTAGTTAGGAAAGGACAGTAGATAAAAGTGTAAAATTACATAGGTTTTAACAAAATAATTGAGACAACTAGATTATGGATCTTAATATATTAAATGTGACACGATTCAGTTTGAATGAAAGAAAGATAACAGAATGCTTCCTAAATGATGAAAAGCTGGAAAACGTGGTGATTCAGAAATTTGTAGGGTTCTGGTACACAGATTACTAACATGTCACTACCGGGTACACAAATAATCTAACAGGATGATGGAATGCTGGCCCTTATATCTACAGGAATAGCATACAAGATGGTAGAACTTATGCTGCAGCTATGCAAAACTTTACTTAAGCCACAGCAAACAGATCTGGATATCACACCTTAGAAAGGATATATTGACCTTGGAGCTCAAATTTACTGGAATAGTACCTGGACTGAAAGGGTTAACTTATGCAGAAAATTAAATTATGCCACCGAGGTATTTAGCAGGTTAATGGAGATATGATTGAAGTCTGCAAGACCATAAGAAGAGAAAGGGAGAAATTATTTCCACTGATTGGAGAATATAGGGTGTGAGATGACATGGTTAAAAAATTAGTTAGACCTTTCAGGAATGAAATTAGAAAACACCTACCTTGTCTTACAAACTATGGTAGAAGTTTAAAATTCTCTTCTGAAAATAGTGAGAGATGTTCAATTGTTCATTTTAAATTTGAGATTGATTGATTTTTGTTAACTAAAAGCTTTAAAGGATATGGGATAAAGGCAGCATATCAAGTTAGAGCACAAATCAGCCATAATCTCAATGATGTTAGAAATGGCTTGAGGGGATAAACGGTCGACTCCTATTCCCAAGTCATGTGGTAGTACTGGAGAAGTACTGTGGTTGTTTTCTTTCGAGCAGAAGGATTAAGGGGAAGTTTGAAAAGGTGCTCAAAGGAGAGAATAATTTTTCTTTATTTAACCTCTTAAAACTGTCTTCAGCGACAGAAAACAGCCAGTAACCGAAGCCATTGATTTCAGATGACAGACAAAAGAACCTGAAATAGGAACCTGAAGACGTCACAGTGGATCAGTGGTTAGCACTGCTGCCTCACAGCACCGGAGAACCTTCCAGCCTCGGGCAACAGTCTTTGTGGAGTTTGCACATTCTCCCCATGGCTGCGTGGGTTTCCACTGGATGCTTTGGTTTCTTCCCACAGTCCAAATTGTGCAGGTTAGGTGGATTGGCCATGCTAAATTGCCCATAGTGTCTAGGGGTGTGTGGGTTAGGTGGATTAGCCATGGGAAATACAGGGATAGGGTAGGGGGGTAAGTCCAGGAGGGATGTTCTTCAGAGACTCGATGCGGACTTGTTGGGCTGAGGGGCCTGTTTCCAAACAGCTGGGATTCAGCGATGATAGTGAAGTAACACAGGAAGAGGCTGTGATCTGCACTGCCTGACGATGTGGTGGAAGCATGTTCAAGAATGATGTTCAGAAGAGAATTTTGTAAGTAATTAAATGGAGAAAAAAACTAAACGGGGCCAAGGGGAAAGAGGAAGGAAAAGGGATTAATTGATAAGATCCAACAAAGAACAGTATGATGTGCCAAATGACCTTCTTTTGTGATTTATTACTTCAGATGTGATTAAGTCGGAGCCTCATACAGGTATAGAAATATTTCTCAAGATGGCATAGAGTAGGAAGAAAGGAAACCATCTGTTTTTGTAAAGTTCTTACCTCCCATACTATGTGCTACCCACACCACTGGCCTATCCCCAACACCTGCAGCTTTCAGTTTAGTCAACAGTTCCCGACCCCTGTAAGCCATGGATTTCCTGGATAAAAACAGAGTGAGACAAGTCCAGTTTCACCACTGCTATCATTTCACCTTTGTTTCAAGCATAACAGTGATTATATATGTTTTGCAATTTTTAAAATTTAGAATGTAGAGACAAGTCAACAATAAAACAACTTCTATTAAAAAACGCATGTAGAAATTGCTGGAGAAACTCAGCAGAATTTAACAGAAGTTAAAACAAAGAACTATGGATGCTGGAGATCTGGAACAAAATACTTATTGTTTGTTTATTTTCTAAGATTCCCTAATTTGTTTGTTTTAACTTCTGTTAAATTAACTAAGAACTATGGATGCTGGAGATCTGGAACAAATAAAAACAGAAGTTGCTGGACAAACTCAGCATCTGTGGAGAGAAAACAGAATTTATGTTGAATCTGTTGATCCTTTTTCAGAATCAGAAGCAGCTAAAAAGTGGAAACTGAACTCGAATTGTTAATTCTGTTTTCTCTCCACAGATGCTGAGTTTGTCCAGCAACTTCTGTTTTTATTTGTTCCAGATCTCCAGCATCCATAGTTCTTTGTTTTAACTTCTGTTAAATTAACTAACAAATTAGGGAATCTTAGAAAATAAACAAACAATAAGTATTTTGAAGGATCAGTAAACCTAAAGCTGTAACAACAGCAACAACTTGTATTTATGTAGCATCTTGAACGTAATAAAACATCCCAGGCACTTTACAGGTATTATAAAACAAAAGAAGCTGTTATAGGACATAACGAAAAGCAAAAAAAAAAGGTAGAGTTTCAGGAGCGTGTTATAGAATGAAAGCAAGGTAGAGAGGCTGAGAGATGGAATTGAAAGGCATCGGTCCTCATTAACTGAAGCAGAGTGATAAAGTTTGGAATGCTTAAAGGCATTAAATTAGAGGAGCATACACATCTCAGGGGATTGTCTGGCTGGAGGAGACTACAGAGACAGACAGGGTTAATATGAAGAGAGATTTGAAAACAAAGGATTATGAAATATCCCATCACCAAGTCACCCCTTTACTTACATGTGCACAGTACACAGGCTCTGACCAGCCAGCTCTAAGCCAGACCCTGGAACGAGGAGGCCGTCTGAATCTCCTGTTTATGTGTGTCAGCCAGGGGTGCCTGATTGGCCCAGGTTAACAACCCCAATCAAGGATCTCACAGTTAATTAGATCCACCTGGCCCTTGTGCCAACCAATACAGACGAGAATTTAAAAATTGGGACGTCATTTAATTGAGAGCTAGTATACAGCAGCAAGTACAGATGTATGGGTAAATGAATAAGGATATCGGATTGCAGAGTTATGGATGACTTCAAGATAAAATGTGGAAGGCCAACAATTGGCATGAACATAATGAAGTGTGTTGGAAACAAAGGTAAGGGTTTCAGCAGAAGAGCCAACACAAGGATGGGAATAACTGATGCGATAGTTTATCGCATTGGAAATCCAAGCACACTACTACGGTTGGTTCCACTGTATTCTACAAATTACATCTTCAAAAAAACTAATAAATTTGTTGAAAAAGACATTTCTTCAAATAAAACTATGTTGGCTTGTTCTAAATACACTATGCTTTTCTAAGTGCATTGTTGAGACATTCTAATCATTGATTCCAACACTTTGCTAATGACTGACGACAGGATAACTGGTTTGTATTTCTATGTAGCCTTCCTATCTCTTTTCTTAGATGCAGTGGTAAATTTGCTAACTTCAATCTAGAACCTACCAGAATCTTCCAGAATCTACTGAATTTTGAAAAATCAAAGCCAGGATATTAACTACCTTAGCAGCTACCTCTTTTAAGATGACATGATGTTGTCCAGCAGGTTCTGGGAATTTGTTGGATTTTAGTCCTTTCAAAGCTTCTTTCCTGCAGATAGGAACAACCTTAATTTCCTCACTATTATTAACCTTTGGGATGTCCTTTATCTCTACTATGTAATCTGTATCTTCTACTATGTCAACAGACACAAAATATTTGTATAAGAAAAAAATTGCAAATGCCCTTTAATGTCCTTAGTAAGTCACAGTTGGACTTCTTTCACTGAGTCTTTGGACTGAATCTTATGTTTTTTCGACTAAATGCGAGTTGCATCTAGTTTTTGGTGAGATCCTTGCCACAAAGCCCAGTGGGATTACTCTCCTTGTCTTACCAAATCCACCTCATTAACGTCCCATGGAAATCCTCTATCTGACCACTTCTATCTCCATTTTACTGCGCACCATTCTGGGAACAAGTTGTCGCTCACCAGATATCCTCTAAAAGACGAGTGGAGAAGTGCCAAACATTTGACTTCTCAGCTCCTATGAAAAGAGAACCCTGATCCTTGCAAGTGAAGACCAGAATAACTGCAGAGACATCTATTTCCCAACAATCAAGTAAGTGGCATTCTTCATTCCATGACATCCTTCCCAGTAATTGCGCAGTCAGTCTCATTCATTACATACCACTTCTAACCATCAGCCATGATGCATTCTGTCTCGCCTTGCAGGTACCATCAAGACATCCACCACCTCACAGAGAAACAGCTGGCTCCATCAGATGTTGCTTCATTGAACTGTACCGAGGCCTCAAAGGAAGCATCAGCAAGGCAGTCTCCTGCCCATTCCCCAGGTACTTAAATAGATGTAGAGGCAAACAACGACATTTATACAAATGTGAGAACTGATGTATAGTGCTATATTATCGTGCTGCCAAAGTGTCCTCAACAAGTTTCCTTCTTCCTCTCTCTCTCCCTCTTACTATATCTCAGTGTAATCCCTGTTTCCACAGCTGGGGTGAAGGGAGTATGTTCAGCAATTAGCCCTGGAAGTTTGGATAGGCAACCGCAAAGGTATTTGTGTCTGGATACCCCAAACATAATAAGCATCTGGCCTCCTGGCTTGGATTTCCTAAAGTTGGAAAGGACAGGCAAAGTCAAAGGTGGAGGGCCCATCACCTGTGAATTTTCAAGAATGGAGACATCTGAGGAGCCATTGCATAATTCCACCAACAGCTGGGTGCCTCCTGGCACTGTCCTGTCTCCTTGTAAGGAAGGGACACCTGG
The DNA here is from genome assembly GCA_024137785.1 of Ginglymostoma cirratum. Classification (NCBI taxonomy): domain Eukaryota; kingdom Metazoa; phylum Chordata; class Chondrichthyes; order Orectolobiformes; family Ginglymostomatidae; genus Ginglymostoma; species Ginglymostoma cirratum. Next base: position 148,739 of record JAHRHZ010000275.1, read on the forward strand.
AGGATTCACCTGGTTTCGCTATTCCACTGTCTCTATACCTTCAGTCTTAAGGTCCAATGCTTGAAGTAATTGACTGCAGGAATGTGCCTCTCTCCAGCCGTAGCTCTGATACTAACACTTCAGTGAGAACATGAGCATTAGATAGTGTGGAACCACAGTCTGGTGAGCACCACACTATGACAGCTCCAGAAGCTGGTTGAGGAAGAAATGCCTCATGCCATTGGCACTTGGAGAACTACCAGAGACCAGGCATCTGCTCAGCCCCAAGCAGGAGAGTAGCCTGTGGAGTTGGCAATCAGAGTATTTTTTCAGAATGCACAGGAAGGAACAGGAACAGTAGAAAAATATGTGGAATGCAATGACTCTCATTGCCCAGAACCTGCAGTAGTGCAACAATTTATGTGATTGTCTGGCTGCTCCCTGGAAAGGTTAATGACAGCCAAGCAGAGCCAGGTTCTGGTACCCTCTGCTGCAGAGATGCACATACCTGCAACTCTGGACCTCAGAAGGCATAGAGAGCACTTTCTCACTGCATAATCTGATAGCTAAAATAGCATGTCCTCCTAAACATATTGCTCTAGAAAACCATACCTAACACCTTCCAGAAACTTGTCTTCCACAGCTTTAGATCTCAATTGGTTTTTCCAGTCTACACGGAGACTGAAGTCACTCATGACAACAATGTTGCTCATGCTCCGTGTTGTTAATCAGAAGATGAGAGAAGCATGTCCCACACTACCACTACTATTTGATGGCCTAGAACGCCAACTACTGTCCCTTTCTGTTTCTCAGTTCTTCTCAGATTCTATAAATTGTTCTTCCGACCTAAAGAGGGATCTTGGGGTTCATGTTCACAGTTCCCTGAAAGCTGCCACCCAGCTGGATAGAGTTGCCAAGAAGGTGTATGGTGTGTTAGCTTCCATGAATAGAGGGATTGAGTTCAAGAGCCGTGAAGTTATGCTCCAGCTATACAAAAGCCTGATTCGGCCACATCAGGAGTATTCTGTCCAGTTCTCGTCACCTCATTACAGGAAAGATGTGGAGGCGTTGGAAAAGGTGCAGAGGAGATTTACCAGGAAGTTGCCTGGAATGGAGGGAAGGTCTTACGAGGAAAGGTTGAGACAGCTAGGGCTTTTCTCTTTAGAATGACAAAGAATGAGAGGTGACCTGATAGAGGTGTATAAAATGATCAGAGGTATAGATAGAGTGGACAGCCAGAGACTCTTTCCTAGGGTGGAGGTAGCTATTACGAGGGGGCATAGTTTTAAAGTGAGTGGAGGTAGATATAGGGGAGACGTCAGGGGTAGGTTCTTTACTCAGAGAGTGGTCAGGGCGTGGAATGCATTGCCAGAGAGGGTAGTGGAGTCGGCCTCATTCGGGCCATTTAAGTGGCTATTAGATAGGCATATGGATGATAGTATAAGGTAGGGGTGGAGGTTAGATAGACCTTAGGATTAGGATAAAAGTTCGGCACAACAACATCATGGGCCGAAGGGCCTGTACTGTGCTGTACTGTTCTATTTAGTCACTCAATCCTTTTCTGCCTATACATTTCTAATCTGTTGTGTGACGATTTTCCTTTATGCACTTTCCACAAATTATTCTGCCTCATGGATATTCAACGGTGATTCTAGCCACTGGCATGCTCTGAAACTTGGATCTCAAGCTTGGGCTGTTGGTTACACTTCCTGCATATGTTCTTGTCTGGGACACATGGTGCATTCATGACTTCTCACATACCACAGGATAGACACTCCACACTGCCCTTCTAATATGTAAATCTATTTGTTAACATTAGAATAAGTATTGGCATAGTATGAAAACTTAACAAGCTACTTCTCAGTAAAACAGAGGAAAGGTCTACAGACTTAAATGCGAACGAATACTCAACGTTAAGCTTAAAGACTGGAAATACCAACCAAACCTACTCACCAATCAGCTGCTTTCCATGCAGTGGTGACATCATGTGACCGTTGGTCACATTATAGATAGCCTCTTGATCTGTGCCTTATTTCCTCTCCCACGTAACTCTTGGTCCAGAAACTTTATTTGTTGGAGTAAACCTTAAATTCCCAACTTCTCACTCTGATTCAGTCTCATTCCAGGAAAGTCTCCCTCACTCTGACCATGCAGTTTACTCTAAACCACTATTACTTGACTAACTACTATTTGCTGCAGGGGCCTTATTCAGCATGTAAAAAGAATAATCATGGGGACTTCCATCGACATAGAGACATGGTAAACCTAATTAGCACTATGGAGTAGGGGACAAATTCTTTGAATTATGAAAGATGATTTTTAAAAGCAGTTGAGGAACCAACTAGGGAATATTTCTGATCTAAAATAACAAGGTGTAGAGCTGGATGAACACAGCAGGCCAAGCAGTATCAGAGGACTAGGAAAGCTGACATTTCGGGCCTACACCCTTCTTCAGAAATGGGGGAGAGGAAGGGGATTCTGAAATAAATAGGGAGAGAGGGGGAGGCAGATAGAAGATGGATAGAGGAGAAGATAGGTGGAGAGGAGACAGACAGGTCAAACAGGCTGAGATGGAGCCAGTAAAGGTGAGTGTAGGTGGGGAGGTAGGGAGGGGATAGGTCAATCCAGGGAGGACGGACAGGTCAAGGGGGCGGGAGGAGGCTAGTGGGTAGGAGTTGGGGTGGGGCTTGAGGTGGGAGGAGGGGATAGATGAGAGGAAGGACAGGTTAGGGAGGCGGGGATAAGCTGGGCTGGTTTAGGGATGCGGTTGGGGAAGGGGAGATTTTGAAGCTTGTGAAGTCCACATTGACACCATTGGGCTGCAGGGTTTCCAAGAGAAATGAGGTGCTGTTCCTGCAACGTTCGGGTGGCACCGTTATGGCACTGCAGGAGGCCCAGGATGGACATGTCATCTGAGGAATGGGAGGGGGAGTTGAAATGGTTTGCGACTGGGAGGTGCAGTTGTTTAGTGCGAACCGAGCATAGGTGTCCTGCAAAGTGGTCCCCAAGCTTCCGGTTGGTTTCCCCGATGTAGAGAAGGCCACAAGGGGAACAGCGGATACAATATACCACATTAGCAGATGTGCAGGTGAACATCTGCTTGATGTGGAAAGTCTTCTTGGGGCCTGGGATGGGGGTGATGGGGGAGGTGTAGGGGCGGGTGTAGCACTTCCTGCGGTTGAAAGGAAAAGTGCCAGGTGTGGTGGGGCTGGAGGGGAGTGTGGAGCAGACAAGGGAGTCACGGACAGAGTGGTCCCTCCGGAAAGCAGATAAGGGTGGGGAGGGAAAAGTGTCTTTGGTGGTGGGGTCGGATTGCAGATGGCGGAAGTGTCGGAGGATGATGCGTTGGATCCGGAGATTGGTGGGGTGGTACGTGAGGACGAGGGGGATTCTGTTTTGGTTGTTATTGCGGGGAGGGGGTGTGAGGGATGAGTTGCGGGAAATGCAGGAGACGTGGTCGAGGGCGTTCTCAACCACTGAGTGGGGGAAGTTGCGGTCCTTGAAAAACGATTACATCTGAGATCTTCGGGAGTGGAATGCCTCATCCTGGGAGCAGATGCGGCGGAGGCAAAGGAATTGGGAACAGGGGTTGGCATTTTTGCAGGACGTTGGGTGGGAGGAGGTGTATTCTAGGTAGCTGTGTGAGTCAGTGGGCTTGAAATGGATATCGGTTTCCAGGTGGTTGCCAGAGATGGAAACACAGAGGTCCAGGAAGGAGAGAGAGGTGTCAGAGATGGTCCAGGTGAACTTATTGTTGGGGTGGAAGGTGTTGGTGAAGCGGATGAACTGTTCGAGCTCCTCGTGGGAGCATGAGGTGGCGCCGATACAGTCAATGTAACGGAGGAAGAGGTGGGGCTTAGGGCCAGTGTAGGTACGGAAGAGGGATTGTTCCACGTAACCTGCAAAGAGGCAAGCATAGCTTGGGCCCATGCGGGTACCCATGGCCACCCCCTTTGTCTGTAAGAAGTGGGAAGAATTGTAAGAGAAGTTGTTGAGGGTGAGGACGAGTTCGGCTAAGCAGATGAGGGTGTCAGTGGAGGGGGACTGGTTGGGCCTGCGGGACAAGAAGATGATGGCCTTTAGGTCATCTGCTTGGGGAATGCAGGGATTGGATGTCCATGGTAAAGATGAGGTGTTGGGGACCAGGGAATTGGAAGTTTTGGAGGAGGTGGAGGGCGTGGGTGGTGTCACAGACATAGGTAGGAAGTTCCTGGACCAAGGGGGAGAAAATGGAGTCGAGATAGGTGGAGATAAGTTCAGTGGAGCAGCAGCAGGCGGAGATTAATGGGTCGACCAGGGCAGTCAGATTTGTGGATTTTCGGAAGGAGATAGAATCGGGCAATGCAGGGTTGGGGAACAATGAGGTTGGAGGCTGTGGGTATTTTTTGTGTAATGAAAAATGAGCTAATCTAGCCTTTAGTAAAGAGTGACCATGATATAACAGAACGTTATATTACCTTCGAATGTGATGCCACTCAGTCAGAAACAATGGTCTTAAATCCGAAAAAGGAAACTATTAAGGTTACACTGGATTTGGAAACTTCTTTAAAATTATCATGGTAGACAGACAACATTTCGCAATTAAAGAACTAATAGTTTAAACGTTATATTTCTCTAATGCACAAAAATACATTAAGGAAAGTGTTACAACTGTGGCTGATAAAAGAAATTAAGGGTGTGAGTACACCAAAAGAAGAAGTATATCATGTTGCCAAAAACTATTAAGCCTGAGGATTGGGAATGTTTTAGATTTCTGCAAAGGAAGACCAAGAAAAAGATTACGAAAGTAAAAATAGAACTTGCAAGAAACGTAAACACGTATTGTAAAAGCTTCTATAGCTGTGTTGGTTCAAGTCCCATACCATGAAGGTCCTATCATCTCATCCTTTGGCTAAGGCACGGTGACACTCAGGTTAAACCACTACCAGCTATCTCTCTCTGATAAGAGGACCATATGTTCCTCTGGATCTATGACAACTTTACCTTTTATAGCAATATAAAAAAGGAAAAGATTAGCAAAAACAAATGTTGGTTCATTACAAATATATTGAGAAGATGCTATAATGGTGAGTAAAGAAATGGCAGAGAAGCTAAACAATAGTTTCCAACTATGTTCATGGGGGAAAATACTAAAAACCTCCCATAAGTAATGGGAAAGCTAGGGACTAGTGTAAATGAGGATCTGGAAGGTAATGTTAGCAAAAGTACAATAAAACAGCAGCGGGTTGAATCATAGGAAATTTGCTTCCAAATGTATGTCATGTGGAGCTTTGAAATGGCCAAGGAGGCCGCTGTGTAACCTGATTTGCCTATAAAACAAGCTCTATGTCAAAATAATGAAAACAGTGATGCAGTAATTATGTGAAAAACATCTTTATTTTTCAGTTTGTTCACACCTTACAATGGTCTGCTCTCATATAGTAAAAGTCGTTGAAAAAATTGGAAGTCAGCTCTGGAGAAACTCATTAATCTCTTTGCTAAATATGTTGTCTTCATACAAATGTGATAAAGTCTGCCATATTGTCAATGGAGTCTAATGGTTTTTTTCTGTATTTTTATGCTCAATGCAGAATTCCAAGACATCCTTAGGACTTTTGCAGTTTCAGCTAGGGAAACAGTCTAGTGTGCATTAATCAGCCTCTTTAAGGTAATCAGACTCCCTTGACTGAAGAACATTCTGCTGCCATGATCCCTCATCTGTCAGTTTTGTTGTGCAGATTACAATGTCACGCACCTCAGCATGAGTTTCCATGCTGGCTTCCCACAAGCAAGTGATAAGAGCCTCATCATCGGATGGTCACCCTCACCCTGCCCTCCCTTGTTCTCCATCTCTTACAGAGCCATACACTATTTGAGGACAGCATGGCAAAAGCAGTTGGTGACTATAGCTTCCATCACCATCTTCCACACCTTCAACATGAACATGACCTCTAGGACAGTTGGGTTGTACTCCTACTTCCGTGGCCTTGAGAACTTGAGAGAGCAGATGCATCCATTGTTGGCTTCTAGGTTCTTAATCACCTCAATTCATAGAATTAGGGAATTTGGAGCTGGTGTTGGGAGGTAACAACATCAGCTTCCCACTCTCGAAGCAGGTGGGGTGCATGGGGCAGCTATCTGTCATAACGATAATCTTCCTTTTACTGCTGTTAGTACACTTTGTCCATTTTCCTAATCCATACCTCAAAAATCTTACGTCACCTAGCTGGTTTTAAGCCTAATACTTCGCAAAGCAATATGACATCTTTTTATTCACTCACGGGATGTGGGCATTGCTGGCTGGTCAACATTTATTGCCTGTCCCCAGTTTCCCTCAAAAAGATGGTGGTGAGCTGCCTTCTTCAATTGCTGCAGTCCACCTGCTGTGGATTGACCCACAATGGTGTTAGGGAAGGAATTCTAGGATTTTGACCCAGCAACAGCGGAAGAATGGCAATATATTTCCAAGTCAGGATGGTGAGCGGACTTGGAGGGTAAAATGCAGGTGGTGGTGATCCCTTGTATGTGCTGCCATTGTTCTTCAAGATGGAAGTGGTTGTGGATTTGGAAGGTGCTATCTGAGGATCTTAGTAGAATTTCTGCAGTGCATTTTGTTGACACTGAGACACTGCTGCAACTGAGCGTTGGTGGTGAAGGGCATGATGTGGTGCCAATCAAGGGGGCTGCTTTGTCCTGGATGGTGTCAAGCTTCTTGAGTGTCTTTGGTGCTGTACCCATCCATGCAAGCGTGGAGTATTCCATCACACTCCTGACTTATGCTTTGTAGATGATGGACAGAGTTTGGCATGTCAGGAGATGAGTTACTTGCTGCAGTATTCCTAGCCTCTGACCTGCTCTTGTAGCCATTGTGTTTATGTGGCAAGTCCAGTTGAGTTTCTGGTCAATGGTAACCCCAAGGAAGTTGATAGTGGGAGAGTCAGTGATGGTAACCAATTGAATGTCAAGGGGTAATGGTTAGTTTGTCTGTTATTGGTGATGGTCATAATCTGGCATTCGTATGGTGCAAATGTTACCTGCCATCTGTCAACCTAAGCCTGGATACTGTCCAGATTTTTCTACTTTATTCATTCATTCACAGGATGAAAGCATCTCTGGCTAGGTAGCATTTATTGTCCAGAGGGCAGTTAAGACTCAACCACATTGCTGTGGGTCTGGAGTCACATGTAAGCCAGACCAGGTAAGGATAGCAGTTCCCTTCCCTAAAGGACATTAGTGAACCAGATGGGTTTTTCCGACAATCGACAATGGATTCATGGTCATCATTACACTCTTAATTCAAAATTTCTTTTAAAATTGAATTCAAATTCCACCATCTACTATGGTGGGATTTGAACCCATGTCCCTGAATGTTACCTAGGTCTCTGGATTAACAGGTCAATGATAATACCACTAAGCCATCTTGCTGCATTTGAACAGTATATTTGAACTGCACAGTATCTGAGGAATCATGAATGTTGCTGTACATTTTGCAGTCACCAGCAAACAACCCCACTTCTGACCTTATAATGGAGGGAAAGTCATTGATGGAGCAGCTGAAGATGGTTGGGCTGAGGAAACTATCCTGGGGAACTTCTGCCGAGATGTCCTGGAGCTAAGATGACTGACCTCCAACAACTACAATCATCTTCCTACGTGCCAGGGAGAATGACTCCAACCAGTTTAAAATTTGCCCCAGTACACACTGATTCCAGTTTTGCCAAAGCTACTTGATGCCAAACTGGTCAAATGCAGCCTTGATGTCAAGGGCTGTCACTCTCACCTCACCTCTGGAAGTCAGCTCTTTCCCACACACGAGGAAGCTTTTCAGCACTATCCTCAATAAAGCAGAGTTCCTTGGAGGGCTTCACTTTCTACCATTAACAGTCCAGTTTCTTCTATGTTAAATACACCTTTTGGTCCATGCGCATTCAAGGCATGGATGCGATCACTGTTAGAAATTGGGATCCCCTTTGAAACTGAATTATTTTCGTATATTTTGTATTTTCTGAATCGCATAAAACGTCATTTAATTGTGTTGCTATTATTCATAGATTTATTAACAGATTTATTGGACACCATTCTATAATTAAGGCTGTATTTGGGAAAATAGGATGTTTTGGACTTAGAAGGAATAACAGCTAATCTTCAAATGAGGGTGAGCAAGGTGACAACTGTCACCCTGCCGTCACAGGTAGCAGCCCCATGGTCGGTGACCAAAAGGATTCAGACAATTGAATGACAAAACATAAGCCAGCAGCTCTAGAATTAGATATTTCAACAATTGCTCAGGGTCAGAGGAGAGCCCTCATTGGTGGCAGTCCTCAAAAAGGAGCTGTCTTCTCCAAATGGAAGATGAACTAGAAGAGGAGGCAGGAGATCAAAGGAAAAGGAGGAATAGCTCCCTAATACCTTGGCTGAAGAGCAAGATGATTTTGACAACGTTGATGAGATAACACATTCCATGCAAACAGCCTATTTGTCTTCTGGTATCATTGAACCAATCTCACTTGTTATGGTTGCATATTTTCTTTGTCTAATTAACTAGAGTGTCACATCTAAACTGCTGCTTCTTAACAAACTCAGATTATTTGGAGACTGCATAAAAGTGGTCAACTGCCTATGTTGTGTAATAACTGTGATCACAAACCCACAAAATCTAACACAGGTGTGACGAGCTGGATCTCAGAGAAGTTGATGTTTAACTGGCTTTAAATTTGAGAATCTAAGAAGCAGCAGTCTTAGATTGTAAATGCACGTGTGGAGAAATTCTTAAGTGAAACCACGGAGGTGCAATGGCAGTACAGTTATTCTAGAACACTATTCATAGACTGTTTAGGTTTTTAATCAAAGCATTGTGAAAATTCTTTTGCAAGAAATTAATTAACGTCAAAACCTGTCAGCCAACAACACTGTACATAATACCCCTCCCTCCCCGTAAGAACGTTGTTGTCATATTTGAATTGGGGATAACTATAAAGGAAGGAAATGTCAAACATACTCTAGCAAGTTACTGTTATGAAAATTGTATTTCTTTCAAGAATGAATAAACAAGCAAGATTTAGTAATGCTTGCAGTCACACAGTGGTGGTTGATTTCTGTTTTAGAGGTACTACAAAATTACACAATGTCGAATGGGGATAATTCACCTTAGGTGGAATATATCAAGTGAAAGGAAAGTGTGAACGAAATTAATTATTTACAGATGTCTCTAGGAGAAATGTGTGCTCAGTTGATGAAACTTTTTTCTACAAGAACGACTTGGATGATTTACCCATCTCAGAAAAATCGGGATTAAGCAGTGCCTCTGTCTCTCTCGGTTTCTCTCCCTCCTCACATGAAATGACCTAGAGTATGAATGGAAGGGTCCCTGGAAACATCTGATGCATTGGTGGTCACCTTCCAAAATTCAACAGACTCTGGAGCAGTTCCTGCAGATTGTAGGGAGGCAAATGCAATCCCACAATGTAAAAGGGAGGGAGGGTAAAAACAGTAATGCAGACCAGGTGCCTAACATCAGTATTGGGGAAAATGTTAGTGTATCATGATGACAGAACATTTCGAAAGCATTGATAAAACTGAACAAAGCCAGCATGGATTTATGAAAGAAAAATTGTGCTTAACAAATCTAGTTGAGCTTTTTTTGAGGATGTGACCAGTGGAATAGATAAGGAAGAACCAATGGATGTGGTGTATTTGGATTTCAAGAAGGCTTTTGATAAGGTCCCTCATAAGAGGTTAGTGGACAAATTTAAAGCACATGGGATGAGATAATATATTGGTATGGATTGAGAACTGGTTGATTGATAGGAAGCAGAGAGTGGGCCTAAAGGGTCTTTTTCTGAATGGCAGGCAGTGCTTGCATGGATACTGCATGGATCAGTGCTTGTGCCCCAGCTACTCATGACACACAGAAATGACCTGGATGAGGGAACCAAATGCAATATTACCAAGACAACACAAAACTGGGCAGGATGAAGAGTTCTGAGGAGGCTTCAAGGTGATTTAGGCATGTTGAATGAATGGACAAACACACAGAACATAGAATTCCTACAGTGTGGAAACAGGCCCTTCGGCGCAACAAGTCCACACCGACCCTTGGAGTATCCCATCCAGATCCATCCCCTTATAACCCACCTAAGCTACACCTCCCTGAACACTATGGACAATTTAGCATGGCCAATCCACCTAACTTGCACATCTTTGGGCTGTGGGAGGAAACCAGAGTACCCGGAAGAAACCCACGCAGACACAGGGAGAATGTGCAAACTCCACACAGACAGTCACCCGAGGGTGGAATTGAACCAAAGTCCCTGGCTCTGTGAGGCAGCAGTGCTAACCACTGAGCCACCATGCCGCCCTATAGCAGATACAGTACAACATGGTTAAATGTGAAGTTATATACCTTAGTGTGAGAAACAAAAAAGAAGAGTGTTACCTAAATGGTGACATTTTGATAAGTGTGCCTGTACAAAGGGAATTGTGTCTCTACTGGTCAATGAAAGTAGACAGGCAGGTGTAGTAAGTAATTAGGAAACCAAATGGCATAATGAACTTTATTGCAAAAGGATTGGAGCTCGGAAGTAGGGATGTTTAACTATAGTTATAAAAGGCCTTGGTGAGGCCATACCTGGAATATTATGTACAGTTTTAGTCTCCCTATCTAAGAAAGGATATACTTGCCACTGAGGGAGTGCAGCAGAGGTTTGCTAGACTGCTACCAGGGATGATGGTTCTATGGCTTGACTGGATCTATATTCATTAGAGTTGAGAAGGATAAGAGGGGTTCTGATTGAAATGTATAAAATTTGACCACGGCTGGATAGACAAATGCAGGATTTTTTCCCTGGGTAGGGAATCTAGAACCAAGGGTCACCATTGCAGGAATATAGGGTAGACCATTCAGGACTGTGATGAGGAAAAACTTCTTTCCTTAAAGAGTCGTGAATCTGTGGAATTTTCTACCAAAGATGGCTTGGAGGCCAAGTCACTGTACACATTTAAGAAAGGGATACTTTATTTTTGATTTTAAATGGCATGGGGAGAAATTGGGAATATGGCATTAGACAGAGGTTTAGCCATGACCAAACTGAATGGCGGAGCTGGTTTGAAGGGCCAAATGGCCTGTCTGTGCTCCTAGTTTCTATGTTTTGATGGAAGTGGAGATCACTTAAGGAGAGAGAATAACAGAGCATGACAAAACATGGCAGGTAACGTACAGGAAAATCCAAAGACATTTTATCAGTATATTTAGGGTAAGACAGTAACCAAGTAAAGAGCAGAGCCCATTAGGGACCAAAGTATGTGTGGAGCTGTAAAACATAGCTGAGTTCTGAAGAAAAGCCATACTGGATTTGAAACATTAAATCAATTGCTCTATCCACAGATCCTGCCAGATATTGAGTTTCTCAATTATTCTGTGTTTGTTCCAGATTTCTAGCATCTGCAGTATTTTGATTTTTAGACACTGCTGAGGTTTTAAATGAGTACTTCACATTTGATTCAATATAGAAAAGGACAATGTCAGTATAGAAAAAAAATCAAAGAGGAGGACAGTGATATACATGAAATAATTAGCATTGAGAGGGAGGAGGTATTAGTGATTTTAACAGACTGGCTCACTTGCGATGTATCCCAAGCTGAGAGAGGCAAGGGAGGAGTTGGTAAGGGATTTTATATTAATTTTCCAATCCTCTCTAGTCACAAGGGGATACTAGAGGACTGGAGGTCTGATAATTCAAGAAGAAAGGCAGGAATATACCAGGAAACTACAGGCCAGTGAATCTAACATCAGTTATAGGGAAACTATTGGAAAAAGTACTGAGGGACAGCATTAATCTCTACACAAGGATAGTCAGAATGGCTTTAACAGGGGGAAATCATGTCTAACAAATTTGACTGACTTTTTTTTAGGAGATGTAGATCAGAGTAGCGCAGTGATGGAATCTATCTGGAATTCAGGGAAACTTTTAATAAGGTCTAGCATTACACGCCAGTTGAGAAGCTAAGGGCAATCTGCCAAATTAGATTCAAAATTGGCTTAATGATGGGAAGCAGAGGGTGGAGAGTCTTCTTGTGACTGGCAGCCTGAATCCAGCGGTGTACCACAGGGTTTGGTGCGGAGTCCCTTGCTGGTGCTATATAAATTAACGATATAGAAATGAACATAGAAAATGTGATCAGTAAATGTGTAGATAACATGAAGACAGCTGGTGTGGTCAAAAGCGAGGAGGAAAGCCTCAGGCTTCAGGGTATTATAGATGCGTTTATCTCGTCAGCTGGGCTAAACAGTGGCACATGGAATTTCATCCTGAAAGGTGTGCATTTTGGGAGGACTAACAAGGCAAGGGAGTAAGTACATGTTGGACCCTAGGAAGTACAAAGGATTGGAGGAAAATTGGTCTGCATGTCCACGCTGATCAAGTTGTTTAAACCGAACTGGTCTCATTTGCCTGCGTTTGGCCTATATCTCTCCAAAACTTTCCTATCCCTGTACCTGTCCAAATGTCTTTTAAATGTTGTAGAACAAAGAACAATACAGCACAGGAGCAGGTCCTTCAGCCCTCAAAGCCTGCATTGACACATTTTTCAGACTAAAACTGTCTTCACATACAGGATCCATATCCCTCTACTCCATACCTATTCGTGTATTTGTCCAAGTGCTTCTTGAATGCTGCTATTGTCTGCTTTCACCACCTCCTCTGGGGATCCATTCCAGATACTCACCATCCTTTGTATGAAAAAATGTGCCTCACACCTCTCTTTTAAACTTCCTCTCTTGCACATTGAACTGCGTCCCCTAGTAATGGATACCTCCACCCCAGGAAAAGCTTCATACTTTCCACTTGATGCCGTTCACAATCTGATAAAATTCTATCTATTCTACTCAACCTCCTGTGTTCCAGTGAAAACAAATACGGTCAAGCCAACCTTTCGTCATAGCTAAAATCCCCCATATCAGGCAACATCCTGGTGAACCTTTACTGTACCCTCTCCAAAGCATTCACATCCTTCTGGTAGTGTAGTAGAACTGTACGCAACATTCCAAGTGTGTCCTAACTAAAGTTCTATAAAGCAGCATAACTTGTCTATCCTTATAATCAATGTCCCTTCCAATGAAGGCAAGCATGCCCTAAGTGTTTTTTACTACTGTATCTACCTGTGCTGCCACCTTCAGTGATCTACGGACCTGCACACCCAGTTCAATATCCTAAGAGTTCTACCAATCACTGTGTAATTTCCACCTGTCCTTGACCTCCAAAATACATCACCTCACATTTGTCCGGATTAGACTCCATCTGCCATTTTTCTGCCCATGCCTCCAAATGATATATATCCTGCTGTATCCTCTGACTACCTGCAAATCCACCAATCTTTGTATCATCCGCAAATTTACTAATTAGACCAGCTACATTTTCCTCCAAATCATTTATGTTGACAACGAACAGCAGAGGTCCCAGCTTGTACCCAGCTTCTTTCTTAAATAACGGCACAATATTAGCCATGCTCTATTTGTCCGGCACATCTCAATGGCTGTTGATGATCCAAACATGATCTGCTAGGGGCCCGGCAATTTCTTTGTCTGGCAGCTTGTTCCAGACATTCACCACCCTCTGTGTGTACAAGGTGCCCCTCAGGTCCCTTTTAAATCTTTCCCCTCTCACCTTAAATCTATGCCTTCTAGTTTTGGACTCCCTTACCCTGGGAAAAATACTTTGGCTATTCACCTTATCTAAGTCCCTCTTGATATTATAAACTTCTATACAGTCATCCCTTAGTTTCCTACACGCCAAAGGAAAAAATCCTAGCCTATCCAGCCTCTCCTTATAACTCAAACCTTCCAGTCTTGGTCATATCCTTGTAAATCTTTTTTATACCCTTTCCAGTTTAGTAACATTCTTCCTTTAGCAGGGCGATCAGAATTGTACACAGTACTCCAAGTGTGGCCTTACCAATGTCTTTGCACAGTTGAAACACGATGTCCGGATTCCTGTACTCATTGACTGATGAAGGCAAGCATGCCAAACGCCTTCTTCACCACACTGTCTACCTGTGAAACCACTTTCAAGGAACGATGTACCTGCACCCCGAAGTCTCTCTGTTCGACAACACTCCCCAGGGCCCTATAAGTCCTGTCCTGTCTGTCTTACCAAAATGCAACATCTCGTATTTATCTGAATTAAACTTCATCTGCCACTCCTCTGAACACTGGCCGAGTTGTTCAAGATCCCATTGTACTCTTAGATAGATAGCCTTTTGCAATGTCTACTATACACAACATTGTGGGCCGAAGGGTCTGTATTGTGCTGTACTGTTCTATGTTGTATGTATACCACTAATTTTGGGGTCGTCTGCAAACTTACTAACCATGCCTCCTATATTCTCATTCAAACTGTTTACATGAATGGTGAACGACAGTGGATCCAGCACTAACTCTTGCGGCACACCGCTGGTCACAGGTTTTCAGTATGAACAACAACCCATTACCACCGCCCTCCGTCTCCTAACGTCAAGCCAATTTTGTATCCAGTCGGCCAGCTCTCCCTGTGTCCTAAGTGATCTATTGAATCTACCATGCAGAACATTATTGAAGGCCTCGTTAAAATCCATGAAGACAATGTCTACCACGCTGTCTTCAGCTATCTTCTCGGTCACCTCTTCAAAAACCTCAATCAAATTTGTGTGACACAATTTCTCATGCACAAAGCACTGCTGACTCTCCCTAATCAGTCCTTTCCTTTCCAAATGCATGTAGATCCTGTCTCTTAGAATCCTCTCCAATAACTTACTCACTACTGATATTAGGTTCATTGGTCTGTAGTTCCCTGGCATTTCCTTGCAGCCTTTCTTAAATAATGGCGCAATACGAGACTTGCTCCAGTTGTCTGGCACATCTCAATGGCTGTCGATGATCCAAATATCTCTGCTAGGGGCCCGGCAATTTCTTCCCTTGCTTCGGATACACTTGATCAGGTCTTGGGGATTTATCTAACTTTATCGCTTTTAATACCTCTAGCACCTCCTCTTCTCTAACGTGGACTCTTTTCAAGACATCACTACTTACTTCCCCGAGTTCCATAGCTTCCATGTCTTTCTCCACAGTAAATACTGACACACAATATTTGTTCAGGATCTCACCTGTCTCCTGTGGTTCCAAACATAGATGGCCTCATTGGTCTTTAAGTGGTCCTCTTTTTTTCCTAGTTACTCTTTCACTTGTATTATACTTGTAGAATCTCTTTGGATTTTCCTTAACCTTTTCTGCCAAAACTATCTCATGCCCCCATTTTACCCTCCTGATTTCCCACTTAAGTGTACTCGTATATCCTCTATACTCTTCAAGGTATTCACTTGATTCCAGCACATGCCTCTTTCTTTTTCTTGACCAGAGCCTCAATGTCTGTAGTCATCCAGTGTTCCCTACTCATGCCAGCTATGCCCTCATATTAACATGGCCCTGAACTTGTTATCTCGTTTTGAAAGGCTCCCACTTGCCAGACGTCCCTTAACACCCTCCCCCAGTCGACTTTTGAAAGTTCCTGTCTAATACTATCAAAAATTGGTCTTGGCCCAATTTAGAACTTTAAGTTGTGGACCATGACCATCCTTTTCCACAACTATTTTAAAACTAATAGAATTATGTTCCCTGATCCCAAACTGCTTACCCTCTAACACTTCAGTCACTTGCCCCATATTATTGCCCAAGAGGAAGTTGAGCTTTGCCCCTTCTATAGCAGGGGCAACTACATATTTGATTGAGAAAGTTTTCTTGAACACACTTAACAAATTCCTCCCCATCCAAAGCTTTAATAGTATGGCAGTCTGAAGCTATGTCTGGAAAATTAAAATACCTTACTATTACAGTAGCAACCATAGCATAATGGACACTTGCTTTTATTAGTCAAGACACTGAACGTAACAATAAGAAGTTTATTACAGTATTGTATATAATGATAGTTATGCCACAACTGAAGTACTATGTGAAGTTCTGGTCACAATATTAGAGTTTCAGGCCTGTACCAGGCCCCAGGGAGCAGTATCTCCCCCTCCCCATTACCCCACAATTGGGTGAGCCTACGCTCTTGGAACAGGGCTGCACCCACGAACACATGAGATAATGCATGTGTTCACAACATGGCCTTGGGACTGGACTTTGGGGTGGGATTGTGGTGGGTATTTTTGGGGTGGGATGGGTGAATGAGGAGAGTGGAAGACACAGGCTAGGCTGGCACCCTCAGGATCTAAAAGAGGCAGCTCCAAAAATAGCAGATGCAGTGGTTAGAATTTTCAAAAATTCCCTAGATTCTGCAACATTCCCAAAAGATTTAACATTAGTGAGTTTGACAATGCCTTTGAAGAAATCCAGAGGAAACAGGACACTTAATCTGGTATCAGTCATTGGAAAAGTGCTAGAATGTTATTCTGGAATAATGTCTTGGAAAATCAAAGTGTGTGCTGACAAAATTAGAGGGACCTTGCTGAGCATGTCCATAGAACTTTGAAGGCAGCAAGTCAGGTAGATAACGTGATAAAGGTGGTATATGGGATACTTGCTTTTATTAATAAAGGCATTGAATATACGAGCAAGAAACTTAACGGTAGATTTTTACATGAGGTTAGTTCGGCCACAGCTAAAGGACTGTGCAGTTCTTGTTGCCACACTATAGAAGGATATGACTGCATTGGACAGGGTGCAAAAACAATTCACCATGTTGTTGCCTGGACTGCAGCAATTCAGCTATGAAGAGATAACAGTCTGACAATGCTGTGGCTTTAAGAGGTTATTTCATTTTTTTTTTTAAAAAGAGAGACTGCAGAACAGGTGCCAAGCAATGTATTAGAGGATAAACAACCTGTGAAGGGTTGGGTGTTTTTTTTTTTGGAAAGCTGGAACAATTGAAGCAGCCTGAATGGGTGTGGTCAAAAAAGAGATTTTTAGTTTATGGTTTACAGCAGCTGTCGCTGTTGGGATCTTGAAGAAGTGGAAGCTATTTTTCCTTCTGTCGATTATAGCCAACAGCTGGGGGTTCTCTTCTTAGGCTGCTGGATTGCATGTCAGACAAAATCTGTTTTCTGAATTTGCCATTTGCCGAGGGCATGTTTAAGGGATGTTACAGTATTGGAACAGTTAATTAGTAATAGTTATTGTATCAATTATTCTGTTAAGTTTTCCCATAGAATTAAGTTATTCCAAGTTTTTCTTTCTTTTGTTGTATTTTAAATATAGTGTTTGAATAAATTGCAGTTTGCTTAATGGCGAGTAGTCTGACGAATCAAATTGTATCTGTAACACAGCACCTGATATTTACCTTCCAAATAAAAAAAATTAGGGTCTAAGCTACTTTCTTAATGTATTTTCAGGAGGTCTAATCTGGTCTATAACACTAGATAGTCTGGTGTTATTTTCCTTAGAAGAATGAATGTTGAGGGGGCATCTGATTAAGGCATTCATAGTTCTCATGGACAGAGACAGGTAGATAGAGAGAAACGTTAGCCCTTGGTGGAAGTGGTATTAACCAGGGAGCACAGCTATATGTCAAGGAACAGGAGGTTTAGTGTATATTTGAGGAAAGGATTGTTCAGCTGGAGGATGGTGGGTATCTAGAACTCGCTGCCTACCCTTTTTAAGAAAGACATTTAAGAAATATTTAGATGAGCACTTGAATCACCATAGCATACAGGGCCACGGGCCAAATGCTAGAAAATGAGATTAAAATAGATAAATGATTGATGATCAGTGTAGACATGATATGCCGAAGGGCCCTCTTCTGTGCTGTAAAAACTCAATGATTTTTTGCAGTCTGGAGAATTGAATATACTTCTAAGTTTACAGATGACAGAAAAAAAGGTGGCAGTGAGAGTTGTAAGGATGATGCAAAAATGATCCACTGAAATTTGGAGAGGCTGAATTTGGCAGCTGGAATACAATGTGCAGAATTATGAGGTTATACACTTTGGTAGGGAAACAGAGCATTTCTTAAATGGAATAGACTGGGAAGTGCTGAACATCAAGGGATCCTGAATGTCCTTGTTTTTGAGTGGGAAAAAAAGTTAATATGTAGGTTCATAGCAATAGGAATGTGGCATTTATTATAAGGGAATTTGAGTACAGGCATAAAGATGCCTGTTGCAAATTTATACAATCATAGAATCTCAGAGTCCCTTGGTGAGACAACACCTTGAATCTTACGTGCAGTTTTGGTTCCCTTACCTATGGAAATATATACTTGCCAGAGAGAAAGTTCACTAAATTAATTCCTGGGATTGGAGAATTAGCCTATGAAGAACGATTAAATAGACTGAGCTCTCACTCTCTGGAGTTTAGAAGAACGAGATTTAATCACTCAAACATGTGAACTTTTATATGGGTAGATGTAGGAAGGATGTTCCCTTGTCTGAAGGGTGGAATAAATAGGTATCAGGGGACAAACTCTCCATTGGTTTGAGTCATACCTAGCATATAGGAAGATGGTTGGGATTGTTGGAGATCAGTCATCTCAGCTCCAGGACATCTCGGCTGTGGTTCCTCAGTGTAGTGTCTTAGCCCCAACCATCTTCAGCTGTTTCATCAACGATCTATCATAAGATCAGAAGTAGGGATGTTCGCTGATGACTGCACAATGTTCAGCACCATTTGTGACTCCTCAGATACTGAAGCAGTCCATATTCAAATGCAACAAGATCTGGAGAATATCCCGGCTTGGGCTATCAGGTAGCAGTAATTTTCACTCCACACAAATGTCAGGCAATGACCATCTCCAATATGAGGCAATATAACCACTGCCCCTTTATATTCAATGGTGTCACTATCACTAGATCCTCCAATATCAACATCTTGGGGGTAAACATTCATCAGAAGTCAACTGGACTTACCACGTAAACACAGTGGCTTCAAAAGCAAGTCAGAGGCTAGGAATACTGCAGTCAGCAACTCACCTCCTTGACTCCTCAAAGCATGTTTACCACCTACAAGGCATAATTCAGGTGTGCAGCACCAACAAAACTCAAGAATCGTAACACCACCCAGGACAAAGCAGGCCGCTTGATTGACACCACATCCACAAGCATCCTCTCCCTTCTGACGCTCAGTAGCAGCAGTGTGTACAACCAACAAGGCACGCTGCAGAATTTTACCAAAGATCTCGAGACAGTATCTTCCAAACACATGACCACTTCCACCTAGAAAGACAAGGGCAGCAGATACGTGGCAACACCACTATCTGCAAATTCCCCTCCAAGCCACTCATAATCCTGACCTGGAAATAGTTCCTTCAGTATTCCTAGGTCAGAATCCTGAAATTCATTCCCTTGGCTGTGGACTTTGGCAGTTCAAAAAGATAGCTCACCACCACCTTCTCAAGGGCAACTAGGGACAGACAATAAATGCTAGCCAACCAGTGACACCCACGTCCCACTACTGAGTGTAAAAATAAATTTGTCCCTAGCTATGGACCTAGTCTCAGAATAAGGGGTAGGTAATTTAGGACTGAGCTCAGGAAGGATTTCCTCACCCAGAGGATCATGAAATTTTGGAATTTTCTGCTCCAGAGGAGGACAGAAACTGATAGACTTCTATATGTTAAAAAGATCAAAGAATATGGGAATACAGAAAAATAGAGCTTAAGTAGAAGATAACCTCGTTGAACAGCAAAGGTGACCCAAACAGCAGATTGGCCAATTCCTGCTCCTATTTCCTGTGTTATTACACTCTCTGTTGGACTATTACCATTAAACTCTCTGACCTTCCAGTCCCACATAGTTTGTTTTTTCCCACATCGAAATACTTTTCTATTGTCTGCGCTTTTATCTTAACATTTCTAAATTGCCCTTCACCTGAACCCTCCTTTCCCTTTGTTAGTTCAACTTTCTCCCGACTCTGAGCATATTTATTGGTGCACTTTTATGTTTGTATAAGCTGTCCCTTCCTGTCACACTCAGCTTACCACTACATATATTCTGACCCTGCATTATTGCCTTTTCATTCCTCTGTAAGTTCACAAAACTCTTCTCAGATTAACTCTCCTTCTCCACTATTTAAAGCCCCCTCTACAGTCCTAGATATACGACTTACTAGGACAACTCACCAGGACACTGGTCTCAGAATAATTTGGGCGAACACTGCCACAACTGTACAGGTCCCTTAGTATTGGGCTCAAGGATTAAGTCTGTGTCCAAGTACATTAGATTCAGCTAAAACTCCACTACCTACTGAACACAGATACATATGTGCTGACAGAAGAGAAATACAGAGACCACTCAAGATCCTGTCAATACTGTGGAATTTCACTTCAGGCAGAAAAGAACCTAATTCTCATGTGCTAAACTTGGAGTACTTTTGAGAGATAGCACGGACAGCTTTCATAGCTCTTAATAATCAGAATCTCAGATCAAAGAAAAGCAAAGTCACACATGGAGGCGGTGAAGATGTGGGACTTAACCTGGCGTTTCCTGAGGAACAGGGCTGCAGGAAGGATGAGTCAACTGACCATTCAAGAGTCGGGGGGAGGAAAAAGACAGATTGCAGTTGTAGGGGATTCCATCATCAGGGGGATAGACAGTATCTTTTGCGAGCAGGATAGAGAATCCCGCATGGTGTGTTGCCTGCCCGGTGCCAGGGTGCGAGACATCTCTGACCGGCTTGAGAGGACACTAGAGAGGGAGGGGGAAGATCCAGTCGTTGTGGTCCATGTAGGTACCAACAACATAGGCAGGACTAGGAAAAAAGACCTTTTCGGGATGATGAAAAGCTAGGAACAAAATTAAAAAACAGGTCTTCAAGGGTCATAATCTCTGGATTGCTGCCCGAGCCACGTGCAAATTGGCATAGGGAGGCGAGGATCAGGGAAGTAAACACATGGCTAAAAGAGTGGTGTGGGAAAGAGGATTTCCTTTTCATGGGGCACTGGCATCAGTTCTGGGATGGGAGGGATCTATACCGCTGGGATGGACTCCACCTGAACAGGGCCGGGTCCAGTGTTCTGGCGAAGAGGGTAAATAGGGTGGTTAACAGGACTTTAAACTAATAAGTAGGAGGGGAAGGGAGAAGTGAGCGTAAAGGGAGAATAACAATTAATGTAAGGCAAAGCAGCAGGTTAGCAGGTGACGAGGAAGCTTCAACTCCATTGAAAATTAGGAAAAAAGTTAAAGGGAAGGAGAACTCAAGAGCTGTTAGTAATGGAGGTAATAGGATCCAAAAAGAAGGTGCAAAAACTGGCATAAGGGCACTTTATCTGAATGCTCGGAGCATTCGAAACAAGGTGGATGAGTTGACGGTGCAAATCATGGCAAATGGGTATGATTTAGCGGCCATTACAGAGACATGGTGACAGGATGGTCATGACTGGGAGTTAAATATCCAGGGGTATCAAACTATTCAGAAGGACAGACAGGAAGGTAAGGGAGGTGGTGTTGCTCTGATTTTTAAGGATGATATCAGGGCAGTAGTGAGAGATGATATAAGTCCTATTGAACAAAACGTTGAATCCATTTGGGTGGAAATTAGGAATAGCAGGGAGAAGTAGTCACTGATAGGTATGGTCCATAGGCTACCAAATAATGACATCGTGGTGGGGCGGGCAATAAACACAGAAATAGCTAATGCATGTAAAAATGGTACAGCAATTATCATGGGGGATTTTAATCTACATATCGATTGGTCAACGAGGTCAGTCATGGCAGCCTTGAGGAGGGTTCACAGAATGCATCAGCGATAATTTCCTTGAACAATATGTAATGGAACCTACGAGGGAGCAAGCTATCATAGATCTAGTCCTGTGAAATAAGACTGGAATAATGAATGATCTCACAGTTAGGGATCCTTTCGGAAGGAGCAATCACAGTATGGTCGAATTTAAAATACAGATGGAGCGTGAGAAGGTTAAATCCAGTACCTATGTCCTGTGCTTAAACAAAGGAGACAATGAAGGAATGAGGGAGGAGTTAGCTAAGGTAGAATGGGAGCAAAAACTTTATGGTGGGTCAATTGAGGAACAGTGGAGGACTTTCAAAATGATTTTTCACAGTGCTCAGCAGAAGTATATTCCAGTGATAGGGAAAAACTGTAGGAAAAGAGAGCACCAGCCATGGATGTCTAAGGAAATAAAGGAAAGTATCAGATTGAAAAAAAAACACATACAAAAAAGCAAAGAGTAGTGGGAAACTAGTAGACTGGGTACTCTTTAAAGGCCAACAGAAAGCCACAAAAAAAGTTATAAAGAAAAGTAAAATAGATTATGAGAGTAAACTAGCTCAGAATATAAAAACAGGCAGCAAAAGTTTCTATAAATATGTAAATCGCAAAAGAGTGGCGAAGGTAAACATTGGTCTTTTAGAGGATGAGAAGGCCAATTTAATAACTGGGAATGAGGAAATATCCGAGACATTAAACAGTTATTTTGTGTCGGTCTTCACAGTGGAAGGCACAAATAACACGCTAAAAACTAATGGCAAGAAGGTTATCGAGATAGTAGGAACTGCAGATGCTGAAGAATCTGAGATAACAAGGTGTAGAGCTGGATGAACACAGCAGGCCAAGCAGCATCATAGGAGCCTGCTGTGTTCATTCAGCTCTACACCTTGTTATGGCAAGAAGGTTATAGCAGGTGAAGACCTAGAAACTATCATTATCACTGAAGAGGCAGTGCTGGGCAAGCTAATGGGGCTAAAGGCAGCACGGTGGCTCAGTGGTTAGCACTGCAGCCCCACAGTGCCAGGGACCCGGGTTCAATTCCAGCCTCAGGTGACTGTCTGTGCAGAGTTTGCACATTCTCGCCGTGTCCGCGTGGGTTTCCTCCGGGTGCTCCGGTTTCCTCCCACAGTCCAAAGATGTGCAGGCTAGGTGGATTGGCCATGCTAAATTGCCCATAGTGTTCAGGGGTGTGTGGGTTATAGGGGGATGGGTCTGGGTGGGATGCTCCAAGGGTCGGTGTGGACTTGTTGGGTCGAAGGACCTGTTCCCACACTGTAGGGATTCTAATTCTAATTCTAAAGGTGGACAAATCTCCTGGCCCTGATGAAACGCATCCCAGGGTACTAAAAGAGGTTATGGGGGAAATAGCAAATGCGCTTGTAAATATTTACCAAAATTCACTGGACTCTGGGGTGATTCCCACAGATTGGAAAACAGCCAATGTGACACCACTGTTTAAAAGAGGAAGTAGACAAAAAGCAGGTAATTATAGGCCAGTTAGCTTAACTTCGGTAGTGGGGAAAATGCTTGAAATGTATCATTAAGGAAGAAATAGCAAGACATCTGGGTATAAATTGTCCCATTGGGAACACCCAGCATGGGTTCATGAAGGGTAGGTCATGTTTAACTAATTTGGTGGAATTTTTTGAGGACATTACTTGCATGGTGGACAATGGGGAACCTGTGGATGTAGTGTGGGGCTGGATGAACACAGCAGGTCAAGCAGCATCATAGGAGCAGGA